>BLSH010049313.1:3066745-3092467 GCA_018402905.1 Glandirana rugosa
GGGTTAATAGGATTAAGGGGGGGATAGGAGTGACTGAGGAGGGGCAGGGAAGGGGCATTAGGTAGGTATAGGAGTGACTGAGGAGGGACATTAGAGGGGATAGGAGAGACTGAGGAGGGACATGGGGGGCAGGGAAGGGGCATTATGGGGGTGATAGGAGTGACTGAGGAGGGGCATTGGGGGGGGGGACAGAGAAAGGGCATTAGGGAGGGCAGGGGGAGGACACGAGTAACTGAGGAGGGGCATTAGGGGGGACAGGGAAGAGGCATTAGGGGGGGCAGGGAAGGGGCATTAGGGGAGATTGGAGTGACTGAAGAGGGGCATTAGGGGGGGCAGAGAAGGGGCATTATGTGGGGGGGATAGGAATGACTGTGGAGGGGCATTAGGGGGGGACCGAGGAGGGGTAGTAGAGTGTGGGATAAGAGTGACAGAAGTGGGGGAGAGTAGTCTCGGGGTGAAGGGGAAGAATGGATAGGGACGGTCTATGGAGGATGCTGGGGGCAGGATAATTGGGCAGTACGAGGCTAACAATGTAGGAGGGGGTGGGTGACAGTAGAGAGGGTCCCACTGGCAGAGCAGTGTTGGGTGACAGGGGAGGGTATTGAGGGACATCCGGGTTAGTGGCTGGGCACAGAAGAGGGCCATATGGCCGGATAAAGGGGGCGGGGCTCAATATGAACAGCGATCTCTCCTCACCTGTCTCGGTGTCCCGGGCCGCCCCGCGCGTTCTCTCTCTCTCTCGCTCTTATTGTCGCCTCCCCGGGTTGCCTGGTAGCGTCACCATGACGCCTATCGCACGAGGCTGCCCCGACCAATGAGAGCGCCTCTTACAAACATCTAGGAGAAGACTATAGCCGCCTGCCACTCCCCCTTCCGCGCTGCACCCTGGGAGACGACGATGCCTCCAGATCCCGCCCCCTTTATTTGTTTTGGAACGAGACAAGGTCGCTTCGTCTCGTGCTCTGCCCCGGCCAATGAACAACTGGCTAAGCGGCTTCCGCCCCACGTGACTTGTTGCTAGGGCTACAGTGACTCTTCCCTTTTGAGATAGGTGGAGCTTGTATTATTATTATTATGGTTTATTATTCTAATCATCACCTTTTAAGTGGACCGGTACTTCAAGGGGAGCTCCTGTTTGTTAAAGGAGATTTAAAGGGAAGAACAAAACGAAATGTGTCAAAAACATTTATGGTGTTTTCACTTTTTTTTTTTTTTACTAGTAATGGCAGCGATCTGCGATTTTTATCGGGACTGTGACATTGCAGCGGACATGTCGGACATTTTTGACACTTTTTTGGGACCACTGATATTTATACAGCGATCAGAAATTTAAATGTCCAGCTCCCTCATCACCTCCTCTCATACTCGCCTCCAAGACTTCTCCCGAGCCTCTCCCACCCTCTGGAACTCCCTACCCCAATCGGTCAGAATGTCCCCAAATCTATCCACCTTCAAGCGATCCCTGAAAACTTTTCTCTTCAGGGAAGCCTATCCTGCCACCACCTAATAACTACACTCCTTTTTTCTCAATCAGCTCATCCCCCGCAGTTTACTGCCCTTTTGTATCATTTAACCCTCCCTCCTAGATTGTAAGCTCTAACGAGCAGGGCCCTCTGATTCCTCCTGTATTGAATTGTATTGTAATTGTACTGTCTGCCCTAATATTGTAAAGCGCTGCGCAAACTGTCGGCGCTATATAAATCCTGTATAATAATAATAATAATGTCCACTGATTACTGTATAAATGTCATTGACAGTGAAGGGGTTAACCTGCAGGGGGCAGTGAAGGGGTTAAGTGTGCTCCCTGTGTGTGTTCATACTGTGTGGGGGCTGGGCTGGCAGGGGCATGACAGATCTAACTGATCCCGATCACAGGGATCAGTAGATCAGTGTCATGCCGCCTGTCAGAGCGGTAACCACCGTGTTTACATCGGCGGTTCCCCATCCTTCCTCTCTCACAGGCAATCGCGGGTCACCGGCGGACATCGAGTATATAAACGGCGATCTGTGGTGTCGTGCCTCTTTGCCGCTGTATATATACTATACGTGGTGGGCAAGTGGTTAAAACCGTCCGCCTAGCTGTGTTTATATGCCGCGTTTGTGTCTAGAAGCGTTTTTTTTTAATTATAATGAAAAACGTCTGTAAACTAAATGCTGCTACATGCGAGTTACTGCAATTACACGCATTTACAAGCTGTTACTGGCATTTGGCGTTTCAAATGCCTCTGAATTTCCGTCCTGAACACATTTTTTTGCTTTCCAAAGAAAGCCTCTAAACTCAACTGCCTGGAAACGACTGTAAACGACCCTGTGTACATGTACTGATGAGATAACATAGAGGAGAGTTCAGGGCAGCTAAACGTCTGTTTACCAGCAGCAGTGTACATGAGGCTTTAGTTCCCATTTACACAGGACGCTGTTTCAATCTCCCCTGAACGTTTTATCTAGACAGCTAGAAACCGGTGTCTAAAAGGGCCATTTTGCCGCATTACGCATGCTGCGTTTAACCGCGTTTTGCAGCGTTCGCGTCTAGGAGCGTTATTGCAAAAAAAAATAATAATTTTCTTTTAAATGGAAACGCTTGTAAGCGTAATGCTCCTAGACGCGAGTTACCATTTACAAGCTGTTTGGCGTTTCAAATGCCTCTGAACCCATTTTAAATGTGTTCAAAAAAAAGCCTGTAAACTCAACTGCCTGGAAACGACCTTGAACGACCCTGTGTACATGTACTGATAAGATAACATAGAGGAGAGTTCAGGGGCAGCTGAAAAAAACGCCCAACTGCCTCTAAACATCCGTTTACCAGCAGCAGGGTAAATGAGGCCTTAGTATCAGGGAAAAGTTTGAGCCGAGCAAAAGTTCAGCCTGAACATTGCCTGTTCACTCGTTCAGCGAACATCCTAATTTGCGGATCACTTGGCGGGATGTTCACTCGCCAAACGCCCCACAATGCACTGCATGCTTCATAATGCATTGTAGGGCCCTAATTGGATGAAGCCTTGCACCTTGTTACTTCCTTCCTCTACCTCAGAATGGGCATCAGAATCAAGTAATGTCTGTGCATCCTCAAGAAGCAAGTTGCTGACGCTGTGTTCAGATAATTCAGCTGACTTCTCCATGCATGATACTAGGGCTATGGCAGGAGTAGCTGTTGGTCAGGTGCAAGGCTTCACCAGTTAGCACTGTCAGAGCCCTGATTGGACAAAGTGATGATGACTTTGTCCAATCACAGCTCAGTGCTCATAGTCCCACCTCCACACTATAAGAGGTAGCTTTCCACAGAAAGCTTTTGCAGTGTGTTGGGGTGGCGATCGAGCAGGACTCAGTTTGCTACTAGCGAGTTAGTGTGTTCACTTATTGTGACTCTGAGTGTAGAGTAGTGTAGTGTGTGAGAATAGTGTGTCAGTGTAGTGCAGTGTTTTACACAGCATTACATAACATTTAGTGCTGTATACAGTGCTGTATAGCCCCCCCCTTTTTTTTGTCCCCTGCCTGCCCTCTTTTTTAAATTATCAGCCGCAGTTTTTCTGACTACGGTGCTGGTGTTCCCCCTTTTTTATTTCTTTTTTAAAGTTTTTTTAATTTCTGTCAGCATCAGTCCTTAATTTAAAGTGCACCAAACACCATTAAATTAAAAAATAGTCATTTCCAGCGCTAAAGGACCTTCAAGATGACACACAACCGGAACATCAAGTTAAAGAACCAGATGGATGCAGCCCTCCACGGACAGGGAAATCCGAAAGGAACTGAAAAAATAAACCAAATGGAATTAGAGAAGTTAAAATGAAATACTCACAAAAATCGACAGCACAAAGCCATAAGAAACAATGGGATAAAATCAACACAAGCTTGTGTTTATTTTTCTGCACCAAACACCACTTTTCATTTAAAAAGTGCATCCAATCACACATTTCCCAGTTTCTATTAAATGTTGGTAATAAGCCCCCCCCCCCCCATCATGTCTGAGAGGCCAACAAGGAGAGACGGATGTTCCCATGCCACTATGAGGGGGCCAGCAGTGTCTGTGTCCTCGTGGTCCATCATCAGGAAGAGCACATTTGTCTCTGTTTAGTGATGTCGCCCGTGCTATCCAGCCACAGCATGTAGAGGAGGTGGTGAACTGGCTTACTAAACCATCCTCATCCTCCTCATTCTCTATGACCCAAGCTGACACTAGTGCGCAGTCCACTGCAGCTGCCAGAGTGGCTTATTCTGCCTCCTTGTCCGCTACTGCTGCCATAGCCCTAGTATCATGCATGGAGGAGTCAGCTGAATTATCTGAACACAGTGTCAGCAACTTGCTTCTTGAGGATGCACAGACATTACTTGATTCTGATGCCCATTCTGAGGTAGAGGAAGGAAGTAACATAAGCCTACAGAGAGGGGAAAACACTGATAAATAGACTTGTGCATGGATGAAAAATTCGTTCATTTTGGTTTTTTCGTTTTTTTATTTTTTCAGAAATTCGAAAAATTCGCAAATTTGGAAATCGGAAGTTTGCGAATTCGGTAATTGCAGAAATTCGGCAATCGGAACAGCCGAAGATCTGAGATTCGAAAATTCGGAAATCCGAAAATTCTAAAATAACAAAGAACATTTTAAATAATAACTAATAAATAACCATTAAATTATAGGTATTGGAATTTCCTTGAAAATATGGCTGTTGGTGATAAATTTCATATTTAAGTTCACTAACAGCCTAATTTGTAAGGAAATTCCAATACCAATAATTTAATAGTTATTTATTATTATTTCAAATGTTCTTTCTTATTTGTGAATTTTGGAAATTTGGAAATAAGAAAGAACATTTGAAATAATAACTTATTGTTTCAAATGTTCTTTCTTATTTCCGAATTTCAGAAATTCGAAAATAAGAAAGAACATTTGAAATAATAATAAATAACTATTAAATTATAGGTATTGGAATCTCCTTGAAAATATGGCTGTTAGTGATAAATTTCATATTTAAGTTCACTAACAGCTAAATTTGAAAGGAAGTTCCAATACCTATAATTTAATAGTTATTTATTAGTTAATAGTTATTAACCACTTGCCGACGGCTGATCGGCACATGACGGCGACAAAGTGGCTCTGTAACGCGGGTCGGCGTCATATGACGGCGGCCGCGAGATCGAGCCTAGTGAGCGGGGAAGGCCAGGGAGCGGGTGCAGTGGAGTCGATCTCCGCCGGCCACCCGCGATGCCCCCCTCCGGAGTGAAAGAACGGAGGTCCATGTAAGTAAACACGGACCTCCGTTCTGTGAAGGGGGAAGGGCTGTGATCACAGCCTTCCTCTACACGGAAGGTGTGATCGCTTCCCTTCCCCAGCTAGGGCAGCCCCCATACAGTAAGAACACGCCCAGGGAACACAGTTAACCCTTAGAGCGCCCCCTGCAGGTTAACCCCTTCACTGCCAATGGCATTTACACAGTAATCAGTGCATTTTTATAGCACTGATCGCTGTATAAATGCCAATGGTCCCAAAAAAGTGTCAAAATGTTCCGACATGTCCGCTGAAATATCGCAGTACCGCTAAAAATCGCAGATCGCAGCCATTACTAGTAAAAAATAAAAAAACCTAAAAACCCCAGAAATGAATTCTCATCATCCGTAAACGCGGCCACTTTTGCGCAAACCAATCAATAAACGCCGATTGCGATTTTTTTTATCACAAATATGAGGAAGAATATAAATCGGCCAAAAACGGTGAAAAAAAATGTTTTTTTGTATTTTTTTTTTTGGATTTGTATTTTAGCAAAAAGTAAGAAATTTGCTCTTTTTTTTGCAAAATTGTCGCTCTTCTTTTGTTTATAGCGCCGATCAGAAATGACGCAGAGGTGATCAAATACCACCAAAAGAAAGCTCTGTTTATGGGAAAAAAAGGACGCAAATTTCGTTTGGGTACAACGTCGCACAACCGCGCAATTGTCAGTTAAAGCGACGCAGCGCCGAATCGCAAAAAGGGCTCCGGTCCTAAAGCTGGAAATCCTTCCGGGGCTGAAGTGGTTAATTCAGATGTTCGTTATTTTCAAATTTTCGGATTTCTGAAATTTCCGAATTTCGGCTGTTCTGATTCACGAATTTACCTGAATTACCGCAATTCGGATTTTCCAATTTTCGGATTGCCGAATTTTCAAATCGGAAAAATGAAAATTCGGAATTCATCCAAATTGCCGAATTTTGAAAAATTTGGTAAAAACAAATTTCGGAATAAAACAAATTGCACAAGCCTACTGATAAACAACAAATTGGCAGTCGTTACCCAGCCGCAGCATATTACCAAGTTGGCTCCAGTGATAATGAGGATGGAGGGGATGATGATGATGAGGTCACTGATGCGACTTTGGTGCCGGATAGAGCAGTGGAGGAATGTAAAGGGCAGAAACAACCCAAACAAGGCAGGATGTCCTCCAGAAGCAGCCATCATGGAAGAGTAGAGAGCAGCCACCCTATGCCATCAGAATTTGGAGCTGTTATCTCCCAGCCCACTTCCCACAGCTCAGCTGTCTGGGCCTTTTTTAGCACATGTGCAGCCGATCGCACTGTTGCAATTTGCAATCTCTGCCGCAAGCAGATCAAGCATGGCAAAACCCCCAGCTATTTACGTACCACATGCTTGACAAGGCATTTAACCTCCCACCACTCAGCCCATTGGCAAGAGCACCTGAAAGCAACACACAAGGGACACAATTCTTCTCCTCCTCACTCCTCACCTTTCATGTCTACCCCCGCTATATCTCATAACTTCTCAGCAGCCTCCACTGACAGGGATGATGTTATAGCAAAGGTTGTCACAGGTCCTGGCAACACGGCTGCCAGCAGCACACCACCAGCTGTAGACTATAGCAGGCAAACTTCTCTGCCCCAGCTGCTGCATCGAAAAAAAATAAATTACACGCCCTGCCACCCACATGCCCAGCATCTAAATTCCAGCTTCTCCAAATAAAGAAAACTTGCAATGAAATTCAATTTAAATATAATTATGTTTTCTTTATAAATGTCAGTTTTTCTGCAGCAGGTTCTATACATGTTACAGATGCGCCACTTTACAGACAGACTAAGAGGACCCCCTAGGCAGTATATTTAAAGGAATTTTTCATTTTTATTGTTTCACTTTAAGCATCATTAAAATCACTGCTCCTTTAACCGCTTGCCGACGGCTGATCGGCAATTGACGGCGACAGAGTGGCTCTGTAACGCGAATCGCCGTCATACGACGGCGGCCGCGATACAGAGCCACTGTGAGCGCGCGCGCTCACTGTGTTCGGGGGGGCCAGGGAGCGGGTGCGGCGGCTTCGATTGCCGCCGGCCACCCGCGATGCCCCCCCGGAGTGAAGGAGCGGAGGTCCGTGTAAGTAAACACGGACCTCCGCTCTGTGTGAGGGGGAAGGGCTGTGATCACAGCCTTCCTTTACGTGAAGGCTGTGACCACTTCCCTTCCCCAGCTAGGCAAGCCCCCACACAGTTAGAACACGCCCAGGGAACATAGTTAACCCTCAGCGCGCCCCCTGCAGGTTAACCCCTTCACTGCCAATGGCATTTACACAGTAATCAGTGCATTTTTATAGCACTGATCGCTGTATAAATGCCAATGGTCCCAAAAAAGTGTCAAAACGTTCCGACATGTCCGCCCCAATATCGCAGTACCGCTAAAAATCGAAGATCGCCGCCATTTTTAGTAAAAAAATAAAAAAATTTAAAAACCCCAAAAATGAATTCTCATCATCCGTAAACGCGACCACTTTTGCGCAAACCAATCAATAAACGCCGATTGCGATTTTTTTTATCGCAAATATGAGGAAGAATGTAAATCGGCCAAAAACGGTGAAAAAAAATGTTTTTTTACATTTTTTTTTTGGATTTGTATTTTAGGAAAAAGTAAGAAATTTGGATTTTTTTTTGCAAAATTGTCGCTATTCTTTTGTTTATAGCGGCGATCAGAAATGACGCAGCGGTGATCAAATACCACCAAAAGAAAGCTCTATTTGTGGGAAAAAAAGGACGCAAATTTCGTTTGGGTACAACGTCGCACGACCGCGCAATTGTCAGTTAAAGCGACGCAGCGCCGAATCGCAAAAAGGGCTCCGGTCCTAAAGCTGGAAATCCTTCCGGGGCTGAAGTGGTTAAAAACAATCTGTTTTAAACTTTTTTTTTTTTGCATTGGTACATATCCCCAAGGGCAGTAGGCCCCAATACCATTTATGGCCAATAACGTGCAAATAATCATTCAAAATGGGGACTTTTTCAAATCCGGACCCATAGACTTCAATGGGGTTCCTCGTTCGGGTCCAAAACTTTTGCAGTGTTTGAGAGTTCTGGCATGAACCCAACTGAGGGTGTTCGTCCCATCTGCAGTCACAATATACATCAACAGCATCAGTTTTCAGAAAAGCTCCAGCTTCTATCATTAAAAAGCCATCTTTGTTCTCCAATCAGAGACTTTGCCTAGGCTGGGTTGATGTCATCAGTCTGCTGCAGGCAGGAGAAAGCATTTGCATAATCTACTCTTCCTCAGACTACAACATTGTAACTAAATGATAAAAAGAAGGGGCGTGGCCGAGACAGGCATGTGAGAGGACGCATCTTTCACAGCTCCTGCTAGAGATCCGTAACTGATCCTCCCCCAGCCGCAATACCGTTCCTCTGCTCGGTCACCCTGCTGGCTAGTGTACCGGAGCACACCGTGGACCAGATACCGGCAGTCCAAACGCGCAGGATGACTCGTTCTAAGGCTGCGGAGCCCGCGGCTGTGGAGCCCGCGGCTGCGGACTCCCAAGATGCCGCCGGACTCGATCCTTATGCAGTGCCGGCACGAGGCTCAGAGAAAACAAAGGAGACGGGGCCCAAACCCCCCAGAGCACCTTGGAATGCCGGTAAGGACCTCCCCAGGGACATTCTGTACTATGTCCAGAAGTTAGGGGCAGCGGGGAACACAGAGGGGAGAGGTAATACTGTCACTGAACCGTGGGCTGATCAAGAGGACCAGATTTTCACAGCGCCGCTGACTGTGCAGGCGACCGTTCATACACAGCCTAGGTCAGACGCTGAAACGCTGGAGGCCGAGCAGCCAACACTGGCGGACATTCTCAAAGCAGTGCACACGTGCACAGCCTCGGTGAACACTATGAAAGAGCAACTGGGGGGGGGCTAAGGGAAGAGGTGGCCTTTATGAGACAGGACATGCAGAAGATCCGAGAGCGCACCACAGCGGTTGACAGCAGAGTCAGTGAAATGGAAGACCAGATGCCCCCATTGCTCCGTGACACACGATCATCCCTGCAACTAGCGAGGGAGGTGAATGATCGTGTGGAAGATATGGAGAACCGCCTCCGAAGAAACAACGTGCGCATTGTGGGATTGCCAGAGAAGGTGGAGGGTAAAGACCCCACCACTTTTGTAGAGAAATGGCTCCAGGAGATACTTGTAGGGGAAGCCTTCTCTCCTCAGTTTGCCGTGCAAAGAGCACACAGGGTACCAGCCCGACCACCCCCACCAGGGAATCCCCCCAGGTCCATGCTGGCGAAACTGCTTCATTACAAAGACCGTGAAGTGCTGCTTCGGCAGGCGCGGGAGAGAGCAAATGTCATATACAATGGAGCCAGAGTCTCCTTCTATCCGGACTTCTCTGCGGAGGTCCAGAGGCGCTGCGCTAAATTTACAGATTTTAAAAGGCGCTTGCGCCTCCTACAGCTGCCTTATGCTATGCTCTACCCAGCGAAGCTCAGTGTGACGGTGCAGAGGAGAGCACAGTTCTTTGAATCCCCTAAGGAGGCGGCAACCTGGCTGGATCACAACGAGCAGGCCATTAGACGCAGAGATGAGGAACAAAGAGATGATTGATCGGTAGGTCTTGGACAGTTCTATCTGGTAAATATACCGCTTGGATTCATATGTTTGCTTATCACCTGCTGACTTGATAAAATGTTCTCAGGCTGGGGGACTATAATAAGATAGTGAAGAAAGCGAGCTTGAGCGTATTAAGCTAAATACATGCTATTTGCTTTAAAGTTTTGTGATCTATGGATGTTGAACAAGTTTCTAACTGTTGGGGATGCCCGGTTGGCTCCTGATACTCAGCTACCAGATGACTACGTACAGCTTGATGCCACAGACCACCAGCCCGTGACTGGAGATATTTACAGGACCTCTGCCTATGGAATAGTAATGTTGGGGATAAAAGCCACACCGTTTTGTTTTTTGCCCATACATTGTGACCAGACTGGCTGGGCTACTACGGCGACTGAACACAACTCCCTGAGCCGCGCACAAGGACATTCCAATCTGGGGACGGCCGGCTGCTCCCGGGTGCCCCCCACTCTGAACCTGCTCTGCTCTTCCCCACCACCATTACTGCACTCCTCTATCCAATGGCCACTATACCAATAGTTTCATGGAACATTAGGGGGATTCACTCGCCTCCTAAACTAACTATGATTAATATGTGCCTCAAAAAATTCCATCCTGCTATTATATGCTTTCAGGAGACTCATTTGACGGACGATTCGGTGAGGTGCTTAAGGTATAGGTGGGTGGGGCGGGATTACCATTCGATGCATACAAACTTTTCAAGGGGGGTAAGTGTTATGGTACATGCCGCCCTGGATTTCCAGGAATTTGATAAACTGATTGACTCTGATGGGCGGTATGTCTTTCTGCACTGTAGACTAGGTACTTTGATCTGTGTATTGGCGTGTGTATATATTCCACCACTCTTTGCGGCGGAGGTGCTACGACTTCTCATAACCTATCTGGATGGGAGGCCGGGAGTGCCGCTGCTTATAGTGGGGGATTTCAACTGTTGCCTGGACGGGGCCTTAGATAGACACCCGGTCCCGCAGCCCTCTGTCCTCCCCAGAGGGACGCCCTTAGCAAGGCTGCTACAAGAAGTGGGGTGGGAAGATGTCTGGAGGATAAAGAACCCGACAGTTAGGCAATTTTCCTGCTTCTCTAAAACGCATGGTACATTATCTAGGATTGATCTCGCGGTGGGCAGCTCAACCATACTCCCATATATCTCAGGGGTAGCTTATGGACCCCGCAGTGTGTCTGATCATGCTCCCCTGGTGGTGCAGATATAGGCCGTGCCGCCAATCCATTTGGCACACGCGCCTTGGAAATTTAACGCGTTCTGGTTGAAGTTGTTCCATACACACGAAGAGATTGAACGGAGTGTGCGAGAGTACTTCGCTTCCCGAGATCCATCCGAGTCCACTGTTTTTCAGTGGGAGGCCTTCAAGGTATCTATGAAGGGTATGCTGGTGGTGGAAATCAATAAGGTCAAGGCAGCCTCTTCGGGACTTAGGGAGGAGGTAGGAGCACAGGCCCAGGTACTATAGCAGCAATACATTGACAACCCTAGCGACTCGACTAGGGAGGCATGGCAATCAGCACAAAGTGCTTATGAACATTTGCTTTCCTCCTCAGCCGAGAAAAAGCGATTCTTTAGCAGGCAAGCATTTTTTGAGGAGGGGGAAAAGACAGGCAGGATGTTAGCTGTATTGCCTCCACCCAGCAGAGATCCCCGGTGATGGGGGCGATTAGGGCTCAGACGGGGGATCTGGTGAGCTCTCCGGAACGGATAGTCCGGGAGCTGGCTGGCTTCTATGAGTCTTTGTACCTCCTGGGTACCTCTTACGACCCGGTGGACCTAGGAAATTATCTTAATGTCCTGGATTTCCCTAAGTTATCAGCTGCACAAATCAAACAGTTAGAGGCTCCCTTGACTGTGGAGGAGCTTCGGGAGGCGGTGGGCGCGTTCCCCAATTGTAAGGCTCCGGGAGAGGACGGCCTGCCCGTGGAGATCTACAAACAACCCCGGGTCTTATCGACCTATCTCGCTTCTACAAAGCGATGTGAAGATCTTGGCCAAGGTCTTGGCCATTCGCCTAAATGGGGTTATAACATCTGTGGTCCACTCGGACCAGGCAGGATTTATGCCCAATTAATCGACAGCGATTCATTTAAGAAGACTTTTTCTGAATATGCAGTCCCCGGCGGATAATATGGGAAGTAGGGCCTTACTGTCGCTAGACGCCGCTAAGGCGTTTGATAGTATAGACTGGGAGTACTTATGGGCTGTACTTGAACGCTTTGACATAGGCCCCAGATTTATAGCCTGGGTTAAATTACTATACGCCCGACCTCAAGCTGCCATTAGAGCCTTCGGCAAGATATCACATAAATTTGCTCTGCAAAGGGGAACAAGGCAGGGGTGCCCACTTTCACCCCTCCTGTTTGCCCTGGCCATTGAGCCCCTGGCAATCAGGATCAGGTCTCATGAGGGGATTGTGGGTTTTAAATACGGGGAGAGGCAAGAGAAGGTGCTACTCTACGCCGATGATAGCCTCCTCCTCTTGGGTGACACGGACACCTCATTACAGGTGGCTATAGCCACTATTACAGAATTTGGTGCCTTCTCGGGTCTCCACATTAACTGGTCGAAATCAGCTCTATTATTGCTAGATGGTGATGAGACACAGAAGATAACGCCCTCCTGCCCCATACCACTCACGCAATCCTTTAAATATCTTGGGCTACAGGTGGCAAGATGCCCCAGAGACTTTTGCAAGCTAAACATATTCCCCCTCCTTCAACGATTTAGGGATCGTATCAGAACGTGGCGTTCCCTGCTCATATCGATAGCCGGACGGGTTAACCTCATAAAAATGATTCTTATGCCACAGTTTCTCTACTTCCTACACAACACGCCTATGGTGATACCCCTGAAAATCTTTAGGATAGTGAATTCCATCTTTCGAGCCCTAATCTGGAGGGAGGGTGTCCCGCGAATTAAGCTGGAATACCTGCAGAGGCCCAAGGATGAGGCAGGGATAGCACTCCCAAATCCATGGTTATATTACATAGCGGCACAATTACAACATCTTATAGGGGCCATGGGGGAGGGAGGAGTGGGGGGGGTCCTCTGCCATGGTAATGTTGTACACGGTCCGAAGGGACTCCATCCCCCGTGCACTTGAGGCACAGGCCTTTGGCCTGCCAAACAAAAGATACCCGACTTACAATCTAATTCAAAAGGTATGGAACAAGACCAAATATATACAGGGAGCGACAGGGTTTACTACTTTTAGCCCCATATGGGACTGGCTAAACTACAGATAGGCCCTAGGTGGATTAAATATGGGGTGACACACCTCAAGCATATATTTAAAGATGGGGTCTTATTATCCTTTACCGAACTGCAGACTAAATTCGGATTACCTGCTAGTATGCATTTTAGCTATTTACAGCTGCAGCATGCGGTGAGGGCACAGAGCGGGTCTTCTGAGTGGCACTTGTCCCCCGTCCCGCTGTTTGACCTTATTGAAGGAGCTACCTCTTCCAAGGGCTTCATATCACAGGGGTACGCCATACTGCTTCAGTCCTTTCTGGGCAATCACCCCTTGGTGGCGGTGGAACGGTGTTAGCAGGATGTGGGTCCCCTAGATGGAGATCAGTGGGAGGAGGCTTTTCAGGCGGTGGTTACTTGCTCGATGAACGTGTCGCAGAGGCTGTCACAAATATACATCCTCCTGAGAGTACACTATACACCCCATAAGTTACACCGGATGGGCCTGAGAGCAGACACTAACTGTACCAGATGCAAGAGAGATCATGGGGACCTGATCCATTTACTGTGGCGTTGTCCAAAACTGCACCACTACTGGGCGGGAATTGTATGGCAGATAAATGTGGTCTTCCAGGTAACCCTCCCACTAGACCCTAAAGCTTGTATTTTGGGTATACTGGAGGAGTACGACTGGGAGACAGATGTTAGAGAGGGTATACTTAGGGTCCTGTTTCAGGCATGTAAATTGATTTTAGTGCGATGGAAGGATGAGAACCCGCCCACGGTAAGGGAGTGGGTGGCAAAGATGGGGGACCAACTTCGGTTGGAAAAGCTTATATACCAACACATAGGAATTGAACACAAGTTTGAGAGGTTATGGGCTCCATGGCTGGAGGTACCGGGGCTAGCCCCGGTGGATCTGGTCATGGACAGGCTATTGCGGGTGTGAGCCGGGACACACCGTGGGTTATGTGGTACTCCGGGCCTCGGGCCCGAGTGAAGTATTCTTCAGGTGGGGGAAAGTTATAAGGGGCTGATGCCCTCAGAGTGATGTCTTAACTGGGATATACTTGATCAATACCTGATGATGTGATTATATACGGGGAAATGTATATGAGAGCATGATGTGGCCAGCGATTGTCTACTATATTGTTGATAACTGTGGTATGTCATCTGTGTTTTTTCTGTACAACTACCAATAAACAGTTTTGTTGGATAAAAAAAAAAAAAAAAAATGATAAAAAGAAAAGAAGGCGCACTGGCCTAGTGCAGTATCCCAAGGTAAAATTTATTAAGAATAAGGATTAAAAATACTCACAAACATGTGCATATAAAAGCCTCCAACCCGGGGCAGAAAGTCCTGTCTCGGCGGTAGTCTCTGAATTGTTGTGGAAAGGACATGAAGGCTGCAACAGCTTACATGTTTCGAAGGCCAAGCCTTCTTCCTCAGAGCTCAGAGCAATATAAGGCAGCCTCTGTCTGTAGCAAATTGCTGGATCATCTTCAGTCTTCCTGCATCCTGAACCTGTGTCTTATTCCTGTGATCTCCTGTTGTGACCCAACTTACCTTTGGACCTGCTTCTGCTCTTCTCCCCTTGGCTTTGATCCCAGCTTATGTCCTGACCATTGTCTGCCTCTCTCCAGTGTTTGACTCTCGGCCTGCTTATGGACTTTGTCTATTCTCAGATTTCCTGTGTATGACCCCTCAAGTGTGCTATTTGCATTTGGAATCTGTTGCTGTCAACTCTCAATATGAAATCCAACGAGCTGTCACTATCAGTGAAGCAAGCCATCATTAGGCTGAAAAAACAAAAGAAACCCATCAGAGACATAGTAAAAACATTATAATAAATATGTGGAGCGCTAAAAATCAACTTATAATTATATAAAAAAATATACATTGATATATGTTCTAAATGTAATAAGTCCATTTCAGAATGATATCCAAATGAAGGAAGTAGGGCACCGTGACAGCAAGGTGAAAAATAAATGCAAAGGTGTGTGGCAGTGTCCCTCCACCAGTCACTCCAGCCTCTCACCTTACAGATTCAACCTCCCGGAGGTCACAGCACTTTTTGGTTTTAAGTGAACCACACCAGATCCAGCAGATCACGTCAGGTCTTTCAGATTCGACCTCACTGAGGTCACAGTACTTTAAAAACCAGCTTCCAACTTCCACCATAGATTTTTGTAAACCGCATCAGGACCACCAGATCGCGTCAGATCCATAAAAAATATATAAACGCCAGATCTAATGCTCTCTGTTATAACTTTAATCAATTCATAAAACAAGATAAAACACTCACATGTAAAAGCACCTATCTCCAGGTGCTGGATGACAAGCGTGGTTACAGTTAGTCAGACCGGCGTCTGACTCACACAAGGTAGCCTAGAGATGATGTCACTACCAGCTCCTCCCGTACATGTATCGTTCCCAGAAGCGGAACTTCATCAGCGGGTATGGAGCCAGGCAGGACTTCATGCAATCACTTGGATTAGACAACAGCTTTGTCAAAGTCTATTGCCTTCCTCCTGGGTCAAAGTACTTGTTAACACGCTCTTTTCAAGCTTACCAAGGCTAGTTGTGATGCGCCATCTAGTGGCCACAAAACATCACACAACCTTTCTTTATACTTGCAGAATGCTAAACAATAAAATGCTAGATAATAAAATAACAAAAATTCATTCAATATGAATTCATTAGTAGTGACGTCATCTCATGGCTATCCTTTAACATAAAAATTATGTTTAAATGAAAAGATGAATGAACATAAAAAAAAAAAAATCTTTTCATTTAAACATAATTTTTATGTTAAAGGATAGCCATGAGATGACGTCACTACTAATGAATTCATATTGAATGAATTTTTGTTATTTTATTATCTAGCATTTTATTGTTTAGCATTCTGCAAGTATAAAGAAAGGTTGTGTGATGTTTTGTGGCCACTAGATGGCACATCACAACTAGCCTTGGTAAGCTTGAAAAGAGCGTGTTAACAAGTACTTTGACCCAGGAGGAAGGCAATAGACTTTGACAAAGCTGTTGTCTAATCCAAGTGATTACTTCCTCCTTGTTTGGGTTGGGTCACCACAGCAACATAAAAACCTGATGTTCTGCCTGGCTCCATACCCACTGATGAAGTTCCGCTTCCGGGAATGATACATGTACGGGAGGAGCCGGTAGTAACATCATCTCTAGGCTACCTTGTGTGAGTCAGGCGCCGGTCTGACTAACTGTAACCACGCTTGTCATCCAGCACCTGGAGATAGGTGCTTTTACATGTGAGTGTTTTATCTTGTTTTATGAATTGATTAAAGTTATAACAGAGAGCATTAGATCTGGCGTTTTTATATATTTTTTATGGATCTGACGCGATCTGGTGGTCCTGATGCGGTTTACAAAAATCTATGGTGGAAGTTGGAAGCTGGTTTTTAAAGTACTGTGACCTCAGTGAGGTCGAATCTGAAAGACCTGACGTGATCTGCTGGATCTGGTGTGGTTCACTTAAAACCAAAAAGTGCTGTGACCTCTGGGAGGTTGAATCTGTAAGGTGAGAGGCTGGAGTGACTGGTGGAGGGACACTGCCACACACCTTTGCATTTATTTTTCACCTTGCTGTCACGGTGCCCTACTTCCTTCATTTGGATATCATTTTGAAATGGACTTATTACATTTAGAACATATATCAATGTATATTTTTTTATATAATTATAAGTTGATTTTTAGCGCTCCACATTTTGTCAGATTCGGTTTAGCAAATTTACCAGAAGTGTTGAGCAGCTGTTTAAAAAAATGTATTTGGATCAGCGCTGAATTATTCTTTATATTTTTTATAGTAAAAACATTAGCTGTGGCCAAATCAACTGTTTGGAACATCCTTAAAAAGAAAGAAACGCATTGGTGAGCTCGGCAACACCAAAAGACCCGGTAGACCACGGAAAACAACTGTGGTGGATGACTGAAGAATTCTTTCCCTGGTGACGAAAACACCCTTTACAACAGTTGGCCAGATCAAGAACACTCTCCAGGAGGTAGATGTATGTGTGTCAAAGTCAACAATCAAGAGAAGACTTCACCAGAGTGAATATAGAGGGTTCACCACAAGATGTAAACCATTGGTAAGCCTCAAAAACAGGAAGGCCAGATTAGAGTTTGCCAAACAACATCTAAAAAAGCCTTCACATTTCTGGAACAATGTCCCATGGACAGATAAAACCAAGATCGACTTGTACCAGAGTGATGGGAAGAGAAGAGTATGGAGAAGGAAAGGAACTGCTCATGATCCAAAGCATACCACCTCATCAGTGAAGCATGGTGGTGGTAGTGTCATGGTGTGGGCATGTATGGCTGCCAATGGAACTGGTTCTCTTGTATTTATTGATGACGTGACTGCTGGCAAAAGCAGCAGGATGAATTCTGAAGTGTTTCGGGCAATATTATCTGCTCATATTCAGCCAAATGCTTCAGAACTCATTGGACGGCGCTTCACAGTGCAGATGGACAATGACCCAAAGCATACTGCGAAAGCAACCAAAGAGTTTTTTAAGTAAAAGAAGTGGAATGTTATGCAATGGTCAAGTCAATCACCTGACCTGAATCTGATTGAGCATGCATTTCACTTGCTGAAGACAAAACTGAAGGGAAAATGCCCCAAGAACAAGCAGGAACTGAAGACAGTTGCAGTAGAGGCCTGGCAGAGCATCACCAGGGATGAAACCCAGCGTCTGGTGATGTCTATGTGTTCCAGACTTCAGGCTGTAATTGACTGCAAAGGATTTGCAACGAAGTATTAAAGAGTGAAAGTTTGATTTATGATTGTTAATCTGTCCCATTACTTTTGGTCCCTTAAAAAGTGGGAGGCACATATACAAACTGTTGTAATTCCTACACCGTTCACCTGATTTGGATGTAAATACCCTCAAATTAAAGCTGAAAGTCTGCAGTTAAAGCACGTCTTGTTTGTTTCATTTCAAATCCATTGTGGTGGTGTATAGAGCCAAAAAGATTAGAATTGTGTTGATGTCCCAATATTTATGGACCTGACTGTTCGTACCCATGACAGTACAATCCAGCCATGTCAGATGCCGACAGAGGTGGCTTCCCACTCGATGCCTTGTGTCAACAGGTCATAACACTGACCCAAGCTGTACAGAGACTACAAAAGGTGTACTTCCAGCTAGAGGGACGATTACAACACATGACCAATTCTTCCACCTCTGCAGATGCAGATGCAGCTTCTACAAGTACGACTATAGCCTCTTCCTTGCAAGTAAATTTTATGATGTCCATGCTCACACAAGCTCCTTAACCCAGGGTACCCACACCTGAGCGATTTCTTGGCGATCGGAAGAAATTCAAGGCCTTCAAGAATGCCTGCCTCCTGTATCTTGCCCTGCAACCCAGGACCTTTTCCACAGAAGCCGTAATGGTGGGATTCATAATTTCCCTACTATCTGAGGAAACACAGGCCTGGGCTCATAACCTATTGGAGCAAAAGAACCTCTCACTGAACTCTGTTGACACCTTTTTCGAGGCTATGGCACAACTATATGACGACCCTCAGCGCACCACCACCACTGCTAAGTCCATCTTGCATACCTTGCTCCAAGGCAAACGCGCAGTTGAGCACTATACCGTTGATTTCTGGAGATGGTCTGCTGATACCGGGTGGAATGGGGCCACTCTCAAGTACCAATATTGTCAGGGGCTCTCAGAGACTCTTAAAGATGAGCTAGCCAGAGTAGAAGCTCCAGCTACTCTGGCAGGCCTGATCCAGCTATCCATTAAACTGGACAGGCACCTGCAGGGGCGACGGTCCGAGCTTCTACGCACCTCTCCACCTACCTGGATGCTTCCCAATGTTGTTGCTGCTCACCCATCAGCTCCTGGTCCAAATGTTCCTACAGCCTCTGAAGAGGAACACATTCAGCTTGGTCTGGTTCGCTCTCCACTCACCCTGGATGAGAAACAACACAGCTGGCAAGCCAACCTGTGCCTATACTGCGGGGGTGCCAGTCACTTCCTTGGCAACTGCCTAGTGAAACCCAGAAAGTTGCCCCCGCGTCATGTTATGATCTTTCAGGTTGCCAGTCCCTCCTTGTCTCACCTTGTTCTCCCTGTCACCCTACAGGTGACGGGAGAGGAGGCCCGACTTCTGGCAATCACTGATTCCGGGGCATGCAGCTGCTTCCTGGATTGTACGCTGGTGGAAATACTCTGTGTTCCTCTTCACAACAAGCAGCAAAGCCTTCAAGTACGCCTAGCTGACGGTTCCTTACCCTGCTCCGGACCCGTCACGCAAGAGACCAGACCCATTCTCACCATCATGGACTCAGGACATCAAGAATTTATCTGTTTTGATATCATCAGCTCACCCATGTTCCCCATTATCCTGGGACTTCCATGGCTACAGGCCCATGATCCTCAAATAAACTGGTCTAATAAAGAAATTTCATTTTCCTCTACTTACTGCTCCCAGCATTGCTTTGTTCCAGTTTCCAGTAAATCTGCCACCTGTTTAACTATTCTGCCCAGAGCTAGTACACACCCAGATGTCCCTACCGAGTACCAGGAATTCATGGACATCTTTGATAAACGGGGAGCTGACACTTTGCCATAACATCGATCTTATGATTGCCCGATTGAACTATTACCCGGGGCAAACATTCCATTTGGATGAATATTTCCGTTGTCTGAAATTGAACTAGAAACCCTACGAGCCTATATCAATGAAAGTCTGGAGAAACAGCAGGAGCAGGTATCTTCTTCGTGGAGAAAAAAGATGGTACTCTTCGACCCTGTGTGGACTACATAGACCTTAAAAAAATCACCGTAAAAAAACGCTACCCACTTTCACTCATCCCAGAACTCTTCCAAAGGTTCCGGACAGTTCGGATCTTCACTAAATTGGATCTATGAGGAGCCTACAACCTCCTTCGGATCCAAGAAGGAGACGAGTAGAAGAGAGCATTCAGAACCTGCTTCGGGCACTACGAGTACCTTGTCATGCTATTTGGACTGTGTAATGCACCCGCAAATGTCCAACCTCTGGTTAACGACATCTTCCGTGAATTTTTGGATAACTTTGTAATCGTCTACCTCGATGACATTCTTTTTTTTTCTGCAACATTGGAACTACACCGCAATCATGTCAAGAAAGTACTTGCCACTCTCAGAAAGTATGGACGGTATGTTAAGGCAGAGAGGTGGGACTTTGAGAAAACCACCATTCAGTTCCTGGGCTTGGTTATCTCCACCGGGGGTATCTCAATGGACCCCCAGAAGGTAAAGGCAATCCTGGATTGGCCAGCCCCATCTGACAAAAAAGGGGTCCAATGATTCATAGGGTTTGCCAACTTCTATCGAAGATTCGTGAAAGGATTCTCTGCCATCATTGCACCCATTACTCAGCTTACTTGACAACAGATTCCGTTCCAATGGTCCCAAGAAGCTCAAGCCGCCTTTGATAAACTCAAAACCCTGTTTATCTCAGCACCAGTACTGCAGCACCCTGATCCAGCGCTGCCTTATGTGTTAGAGGTGGACGCATCAGAAATAGTGACTGGTGTGATTTTGTCCCAACGTCAAGGACTTAAAGCCCTCCTTCACCCTGTAGCCTTTGCCTCCCGGAAGATGACTCCAGAAAAGAATTATGATGTTGGTGACAGAGAACTTTTGGCCATTAAATTTGCCTTGAATGGCGGTAACTGTTGGAAGGAACAGCCCATCCTGTCATGATCTTTACAGATCATAAGAACCTGGAATACCTTAGAACAGCAAAACAGTTAAGACCTCGACAGGCTCGGTGGGCACTGTTCTTTTCCAGGTTCAATTTTTTTTTTTTTTCCACTTCAGTAGACATCCTCAAGAGATCTATTTCAGTTTGAATATCATATAAGTCTCTTGTTTCGTCTCATCATCGTGGTATATATAAATATATTGCATTTATCCCCTCCCCCCCACCCAGTCCTTTCTGCCGCCTATCTCTATTATCTCATTTTCCGCATTCCCTCCCACCCTCCCTCTACATGACCTGTCAACCTGCATCTATTTACCCTTCATATCTTTATTTTCTATCCAAGTTAAGGTTGATCCTTCCTTATCCTGTTCACACTTCCACTCATCCATCCATTCAGACTGTGCTTCCTTCCCTTGTGCTCATATATTGAGTGTGTGTCCTCTTTTCACCTAATTTCCTCTCTGCTCCAGTTCCCTAGTCCAGGGTTCCCACTTTTTATCGAATTTTTCTAGTTTTCCGCTTCTAAGGTAGTATGTTTTTTCCTTCCATTTGATTTCATTGATCGTCTTAATCCAGTCCTCTACTGTAGGTGGAGTCCTACTTAGCCATTTTTGGGTTATCATCTTCCTAGCCTGAAACAGGTTTCCCACTACCCCTTCAAACAATTGCGAGGTTTCCGGTTTCTCCTCTATGATACTCAGGATACATACTCGCGCTTCCTTTACCAGATCTAGATCGTATATCCTGTTAATAATGTCCATCACTCCTTCCCAGTACCTGAACAGTTTGGGACATCGCCATATCATATGTATCAGAGTCCCTTCTCCCCCACATCTTGGACATCTATCATCCTGCCTCCTTCCCATCTGATGTAATTTTTTCGGGGTATAGTAGACTCTATATAATAGGTGTAAGTGCGACATTCTCTGTGGTGGGGACTTTGATACTAATGGTCCATTTTTTAAGATTCTCTTCCATTGTTCATCTGATATTTCTCCTAGATCCTCTTCCCATTTTCTTTTGGTAACTTCCTTTTTCTCCTTTGTGCAATCATTCAACTCTTTATATAAGCTGGAGATTACTTTTTTGTGTGATGTTGGCTCTATTATCCTTTGGAGGGCGGTCAGCTCACTCCATTCCAGCTCTTTATCCTTGAACTGGGCTTGCAGTGCATGCCTGATTTGTAAGTAGCTAAAGAAGGTCCGATTTGGTATGTCATATTCTCTCCTCAGATCTTCAAAGGATTTTAGAGAGATATTTGTATACAAGTGATTCAACCGCTGAATGCCGCACAGTTCCCATTCCTTTATTTTTTTCACAGCTCTCAATTCTGTCAATACATTGTTGTTCCATAGCGGGGTATACTTAGAGATGGACCCATATCCCAGTATCGTCCGACTTGTATCCCATAATTTCATGACCATTTTTAATGTGGGAAACGTTGTGCGGAAGGCTTTGGCCTCCAATGCTTCAATTACTTTCTTATGAGGAGATTTTGATAGCATTATCCGACTGTTAGCATCTACTCCTCCCTCTATACCACATCCTACTAAATGCTGAAGTTGAGAAGCTAAGAAGTAGTTTCTGGGGAATGGGAGAGCCACACTGGTTGTAGTTGCAGCTTTTTTAGGCTGATTCTAGGTGTTATTTTATTTCATATTAACATCCTAAAGCAATGATCTATCTTTCTAAACCAGTTGTTATAGATCCAGATTGGTGAGTTGTGTAGTACATACGACAGCTGGGGCAACCACACCATTTTGATCAAAGGACATCTACCAGCTACAGACAAAGGGAGGTGCCTCCATACTTCACATTTGCTTTTAAGTTTGTTTAACAGTGCTACTAGGTTGTCTTGTATGTAATGGTTGGGGTCTTGTGATATTGTTATACCCAGATATTTTATTTTGTCTACTAGTTTTAACTGTAATACTTCTCCAGGCAGGGGGAAACTTATTGGGTCTACAGGCAATAGAGCTGATTTTTCCCAATTTATTTTTAATCCTGATAGGAGGCCAAATTGCTTTACTAGATCCATTGTTGATGATAAGGACCCTTGGGTATCTCCTAAGAACATAAGTATGTCGTCGGCAAATAATACGACCTTCTCCTCCCCCTTTGATCTACAAAAGCCCTGTATTGTCTTTGAGCTGCGGATTGCCTCTGCCAGAGGCTCCATCGCTAGAGCAAAGAGGAAGGGGGACAGGGGTCATCCCTGCCTTGTCCCTCTTCTCAATTGGAACCCCTCTGAACACTGCCCATTGATCTTAATACGAGCTATAGGAGTATTGTATAACGTTTTTATCCATTTGACAAAGTATGGGCCAAATCCAAATTTATCTAGGCTCCACCATAGGTAGTCCCATTCAAGACAATCAAACGCCTTGGCGGCGTCAAGACTCAAAATTGCCCTTGCTCCCACATTCTCGGTTTGCGACTGAAGGTTTAGGTAAACTCTTCTTATGTTTACACTGGTAGCCTGTCAGGAATAAATCCTGACTGATCTGGATGTACCAGATTTTGCATACTTTTTGTCAATCTAGCCGCCAAGGCCTTTGCTATAATTTTAGTGTCAACAGACAGTAGTGAAATTGGTCTATATGCTGCTGCATCCAGTGGGTCTTTTCCCTCTTTGTGTATTAGAATGATGTCAGCCTCTCTCATAGATTGTGGCAGTACCCCTTTCTCTATTGCTCTTTTTGCCGCCCCTAGCATTACCGGTAGAAGTGTCTTTCCATATACTTTATAGACCTCAGCAGGTATCCCATCTGGTCCTGGGGATTTCTCGTTGGCCATTTTTGTGACCACGTCCTGTAGCTCTTTTACAGTAAGCGGAGCTTCTAGTCGGCTCTTTTCTTCTTCCGAGAGGGTTGGCAAGGCGATTCCCTCCAAGAATGCATCCATTTTCTCTCAGCTGGCCCTCTCGCTTGATTGATAGAGATCTTCGTAGTAGCTTCTGAATGTCTCCGATATTTCTGATGTGTTCGACGTTACACTGCCCTCCCCTTTTCTTATCGCTGAGATGGTGTTTGCTGGTGTATTTGTTTTAAGCAAGAATGCTAAAGTTTTGCCAACGCTTTCCCCCTCCACATAGGCACGCTGTTTACTGAATAATCATTTATTTTCTACCTTGCTGATTTCCAGATTTCTGTATTTCTGCTGACCATTCTTCAAGGCTTTATATTCCTCCATCGTCGGGTTACGTATATATCTCCTTTCTGCTTCTTTTAGTTCGGTTATTACTTGGTTCTCCCAATCCCTGTTTTTCTTCTTGATCCTGGCTATATGCTGAATTAATAGACCTCTTAGGTAGGCCTTCATTGATTCCCAAACTATTTCTGGATCTGCTGTTCCAGACTTGATTTCTACTAATTCCTCCAGCGCTTTTGTTATCTCGCCTGGGTCATTTATAAAGTTTAACCAGGCCGGTTTAAGTCTCCAGTTAGCCTTGTGATTGTTTTTTCCTTGGCTTATTAAGAATGTTATAGGGGAGTGATCCGATAAGCTCCTTGGTAAGTAATCAATCTTCTCTACCAGCTCCATAGCCTCCCGATTCCCCAATATGAGGTCAATTCTGGAGAGGGTGGCGTATGAGCTAGAAAAACATGAGTACCGGCTTCCTTCGGGGTTCCTGACTATCCAAATGTCCGATAAGCCCGCCTCTCTCAGAATTGAGGAGAATCTCTCTTGCAATGCCCTATTCCTAGTGTTGCCTGGTGGACATCTGTCACGTTTTTCGTCCAGGACCATATTGAAGTCCCCCACTGCTATCACTGGTATGTTGGTTTTATCCATAATGAATTCAAGTAGTTTAATTAAGATTTCCGTGTTGAAAGGAGGGGGGATATAAATATTTGCCAGCACAAGGGGCTTACTATCATATTTCAAAAGCAGGAAAATATAACGACCTTTCTTGTCAACCTCCATCTGGTCTACAGATATCACCACTCCTTTCTTTATAAAAATACTTACTCCTCTTGCATAGGAGGAGTATACTGAATGGTGTTGGTACTGGTAGTATCTTTTTCCCAGATCCCGACTGGATTCACTGGTGAGGTGAGTCTCCTGTAAGCATACTATCCCTGCTCCCAATCTTCCCATTTTTGCAAAAATTGCGGCTCTCTTTTCCGGGGTACCCATTCCTCTGACATTCCATGAGGCAATAAGCAGCTGTTTATTATTTATGAGGGCCATCTCCTATTTTTTTCACAGCTTATTTTACCAGATATTACTCTAGTGATAACAAGTGACATATTGGAAAAGATTTTTGTACTCTTTTTAGTGCTCTCTTGTGCTAGTGTCTTTGTGTTTATTTTACTCCGTGCCACCCTACTGCGGAAAAGATTACAAAAGCAACTTTTCACACCCTCTCTATTGCTAGATTGTGCTTTTATAGTGTGTTGTTTACTCAATACCTCCCCCCTCAATTTTTTATCCCCCCCCCCCTGTTCCCAATTTACACTCATACATTCACTTTCCTTCCACACACAAACCACCCCCCCCCCCCCACCTCTTTTGGCCATATCCAGGGGCCTGTGTTGTGACCTCCACCCTACTCCCCCCCCTCTCTCTCTCATCAAAGATCAGTCGGAACTCCCTATCCTACTCCCATGTCGTGTTTTGTGCATGATTATTTCGTTACATAGTTACATAGTTACATAGTTAGTCAGGTTGAAAAAAGACACAAGTCCATCCAGTTCAACCAAAAAAAAAAAAAAATGTATATATATATATATGTATATACACACACATACATACACATACACACACATATACACACACACACAACCAAATAATCCCATATACAATCCTTCACCCACAGTTGATTGTGTGGATTTCGTGTTAGTGTCTAAGCTGCATCCCTCCGGTATATTCTCTTTCCCTGTTCTATAATACAGGATTAGCATAGTCTTTGTT
>BLSH010049319.1:14519-32137 GCA_018402905.1 Glandirana rugosa
GTACGCAAGGTCATAGGGGATTAGGGAGTTTTATTTGGACAAGCTGTGAATGGCCTATATGTATGGAGAGGAACAAGAACAACTATTCGAACAGCAAAAGCATTGTATGTAGTGTGCTGGGGGATACTGGAACGCATGGGAATGTTATTGGTAAATGGCAATTAAATGTGAAACAACCCTTTAACCGCTTATGGACCACCACATATACATATTCTGTGGCAGGGTGGCCCTTAAGCGCAAAATCACGTACCTGTATGTGATTTCTTCTTCCAGGTCTGGGGCACGCGTACGCCGCCGGAGACCTGCTCCTGCTGTGATTGGACACAGTGGGAGCCAATCAGCGGGTCCGGCGGACGTAATGTCCACCGGGAAACTGGCAATCATTCAGAGAGAGGCAGAACGGCGGTCTGCCTATATAAACAAAGCAGACTGCTGTTCTGCCAGAGGGGAAAATGGAAATCTTGTGTTTCTGTTAAGCCAATGGTTCTCAACTCCGGTCCTCGGGACCCACCAACAGGCCAGATTTTAAGTATTACCTTGGGGAGATGCAGACTAGAATACTGCAATCACTGAGCAGCAAATGATATCACCTGTGATGTATTTCAGTTATCCTGCAAACCTGGCCTGTTGGGGGGTCCCGAGGACCGGAGTTGAGAACCACTGTGTTAAGCAGAAGCACAGATCTCTGCTTTCCTTTAGTCAAAGCACACCCCCAACAGTTAGAAAGCACTCCGTATGGACACATTTAACCTTTTGATTGCCCTTGGTGTTAACCCCTTCCCTGCCAGTGTCATTTATACAGTGACAGTACATTTTTTTTTAGCACTGATGACTGCATTGGTGTCACTGGACCCTAAAAAGTATCACTTAGTGTCAGATTTGTCCGCCGCAATTTCGCAGTCCCGCTAAAAAACGCTGATCGCCACCATTACTAGTAAAAAAATATTTTAAAAATCCATAAATCCATATAACTTTTGCACAAACCAATCAATATATGCTTATTGGGATTTTTTTTACCAAACAGAATATGTATCGGCGCAAAATTTATTAAGAAAGTAGATTTTGTACATATTGTTATTAGGTATGTTTTATAGCCGAAAGTAAAAGAATTTATAGAATTTTTTTTTTAAAGTGTTGGTCTTTTTTTGTTTATAGCGCAAAAAATCAAAACCGCCAAAAGAAAGCTCTATTTATGGGAAAAAAAAGGACAATTTTATTTGGGTACAGCGCTGCACGACCGCGCAATTGTCAGATAAAGTAATGCAGTGCCGTATTGCAAAAATGGCCTGGTCAGGAAAGGGGTAAAACCTTCCGGGGGTGAAAAAAAGAGTTTTGAAGAAAAACATTGGTGTTAAAAAATAGCCCTTTTGGAGCTGAAAAGTATGTGGGTAAGATGTTCATTCTGTATATCTGTTGGAAGAATAAGAAAATATATTCAGCTATGTTCTCAATGTCATTAGGTCAGCCTCAGTAATAATGTGTCTCCTACTTGTATCATCATTGCTTAGAGTACCTGGAATTCCTAGTGTGCCCACTTTTCATATCACAGAAGAAAAGCACTATCTGTACATCTGAGATACAGAAGAGGATGTTCAGATATTCCATTATTGTTCAATTCTGACTGTAAATGTAAGGAGTTTCAAGACATTTCCTACTAATGGAAATTCAAGAGCTCTAAAATAGATGCATAAAGATCTAATTTTTTTTAAAGTGTCTTTACACTTCCATATACTGTATGACAATTGCTTTGAAGCCAATGTGACCCACGTGTCCCTAGGGCAGTGTTTCTCAACCTTTTTATTGTCGAGGAACCCCTGTCAAAAGGTTTGAGATCTCGGGGAGCCCCTAAAATGATCAGACCTACAGCTCACGGAACATTGGTGTGATTAGCGAGCTGTGATATAACAATTATCTTAAGATATAGCATTATATAATAGAAATAAATATTAGAACGTACCTATTTTATGTGAAACCTGTGGTGTTTCTCTTCTGAAACACACACAACATGGTACATGGCACACAACAGGGTACAGGTCACATAACGTAAAGGGCACACAACATTGTGCAGGTCGCATAGCAGGGTAAAGGGCACACAACATGATAGAGGTTGCATAGCAGGGTAAAGGGCACACAACATGGTACAGGTCACATAGCGGGGTAAAGGGCACACAACATGGTACAGGTCACATAGCGGGGTAAAGGGCACACAACATGGTACAGGTCACATAGCGGGGTAAAGGGCACACAACAGGGTACAGATCACATAGCAGGGTAAAGGGCACACAACATAGTGCAGGTCACATAGCAGGGTAAAGGGCACACAGCATAGTACAGGCCACATAGCAGGGTAAAGGGCACACAGCATAGTACAGGCCACATAGCAGGGTAAAGGGCACACAACATGGTACAGGTGACATAGCAGGTTAGAGGTCACATAGCTGGTTACAGATCACACAACATTATACAGGTCTCATAGCAGGGTACAGGTCACATAGGGTACAGGTTACATAGCAGGGTACAAGTCACATATCAGGGTACAGGTCACAAAGCAGGATACAGGTCACATAGCAGGGTACAGGGCACACAAAATGGTACAGGTCACATTAACAGGTTACAGGTCACATAGCCGGTTACAGGTCACACAACATGGTACAGGTCACATAGCAGGGTACAGGTCACATAGCAGGGTACAAGTCACATAGCAGGGTACAGATCACATAGCAGGGTACAGGTCACATAGCAGGGTACAGGTCACATAGCAGGGTACAGGGCACACAAAATGCTACAGGTCACATAGCAGGTTACAGATCGCACAACATGGTACAGGTACCATAGCAGGGTACAGGTCACATAGCCGGTTACAGGTCACAAAGCCAGTCACAGGTGTAGCCATGCCCCCGTAGGGGACGCTGAAGTAGTGGTTCACCTGTCACCCTGCCCAAACAGTCACACTCTGCTCAGACATCCATAGTCAGGAATCAGTCCAAGCGCTTTGTTTTTTGTTGTTGTACAAGGATTGTAAGAGAATATCCCTTTCAAAAAACAACTGGACATTGTGGGCACACCAAAGGATGGAGATAGCAAAGATAAAATGAATATACTTTATTACAAAATCATTTTAAAATCGATACATATACAACAAATAAGCATAAAAAGCCCCCTATATTAAAAAGGTTGAGCACTACCCATGAGACCAAAGGGGAGAGGAAGTGGGGTTTTAGAAGTCCATCTAATATAGCAAATTGCTATAAGTTAATAGTATAGACCCAAATATGCCTCCATCTTGGCCTGTTGACGAGTTTGGCTTTATAACAAAGCTTCTTCAGGACACGATGGGATGGGTTCTGTCCAGCCTCCATAGGTGAGCAGCTGGAGTGCAACAAGACAGACAAGCAACAAACGACTCTGAGTGTAGAAGAGTCAGTATAGGTCAGAGCCGGAAAGCATGAAATATCAAAGCTGTATCATAGGCATATACTGGTATCCACCGCATGGATTGACACAAGCTCTCTATAAAATGTATCCACTGAATTAAAAGAGCGTATGCTAGGGTATGTAATGTAATCCACAGACTATGTGGGAAGAGATTGAGTGTCTAAAGCTAAAACATCTGGCTTGAATGGCTGTACCAGCGGGTGATATGGTCAAATGTGTGTGGAGTCTGAAAGAGTAGCTCCCAGATAGAGTTGAAATGTAAACACAGAGGTGCATACACCCCCGGAACTTTAAGAAGCAGGTGTATGAACAAAGATAGTAACCCCTCCTATGTCTATGGTGGACGAACGGGGTCCCCCTAATGGTGGGTTCCAGCAAAGTATGCCCAGAATTAAGCCTCCAAATAGGAGATATCTTTGTGACCAAAAAAATGTGTATCCCCACCGGCTGCCCCAGGCAAGTCTGTGACTTACATTACATACCCTTGTATACTCTCTTTTAATTCAGTGGATACATTTTATAGATAGCTTGTGTCAATCCATGTGGTGGTCACCAGTACATGCATGCTACAGCTTTAATATTTAATGCCTTCCGGCTCTGTCCTATACTGACTCTTCTACACTCAGAGTTGCTTGTTTGTCTTGTTGCACTCCAGCTCCTAGACTATTGAGGCTGCACAGCACCCATACCATCATGTCCTGAAGAAGCTTTGTTATAAAGTGAAATGTGTCAACAGACCAAGATGGAGGAATATTTGGGTCTATACTGTTAACTTACAGCAATTTGCTATATTAGATGGACTTCTAAGAACCCACCTCCTCTTCCCTTTGGCCTCATGGCTAGTGCTCAACCCTTCTAACGGAGGGTGCTTTTTATGTTTATTTGTTGTATATGTATTGATTTTAACCTGATTTTGTAATAAAGTATATTCATTTTATCTTTGCTATCTCCATCCTTTCGTGTGCCCACAAAGTCCAGTTGTTTTTTGAAAGAGATATTCTCTTTCAATCCTTGTACTACATATTTCGATGTTGGCATGGTGAGGGTCCCACTCTTTCTTGATTTTTTTTTTGTTTTATTAGGGGATCTAACTTGGATGGGGATAGGTGGTTATGAGATGCCCAGAAGAATTTTTGTAATTGATTTGAATGGGACCTCTATGTACACTCTTCGTACACACTTCCTCAGTCTCCTCCAGCACAATACTTGCTTGCAGACTGTTCCTCTCTTCACCTCCTACACAACTCTTACTGCAGACTGGTACACCTCCAGCACAATACTTATTTTCTCTCCTGGACCAGCTACCATTATATGGTTGATAGGCCTGGCACTAACTCCACCAGGCCTAAAGCAAATGCCTTTTGCGGACAGGGCCTTGGGTCCCTATAGTGTAGCAAAAATGAAGAACAGTTCTAGTGCTAGCTGCTCATCTGGCTACTACTCCCAGTAAGCCTTTCCGGCTGCAGCTGCCTCGCTCCACCACCCACGACAACACAGTCCACTCCTCTGGCTCTGCACCCGTTCCCGACTGCAAACTCCCTGTCACGTACCTGGTGGTAGAGTCTGGCTTATGCGGGGGCAACCTCTCTTGCGGCCCTGGTTCGAGAACCCCTGGTAGTGTGGACAGGGAGCTCTGGAGCACAGGGGGGCAGGAGGGCTGAACAACCTTCAGGTGGTAAGGAGAAGTCCAAGGTAGCTCGTGCAAGACAGGAGAGTAGTGGTTCAGTCCAGGTTGGCAACTGGCAGGCGGTGCGGTACAACAGGATCAGGCAAACGGATGGTCGGGTACAGGCAGGGTCGGCAACGTGCTGGCAGCAGAAGTACAGTGGAAGCAGGCAAGCGGATGGCCGTAAACAAGCCGGGGTCAGATGCAGGCAGATATCAACAGGTCCAAGGAAAAGGGGTCACAGGAACAGGAAATCACACGAAAGTAGTCACCGGGGGTCACAGGTGCAGGGAACGTTGTAGAGCAGACAGCACCAGCTGCAGGGCTCTGCTGACTGAAATAGGGCCACCAGGCGCCGTTTCCGGCGCGTGCACACGCGCGTGAACGTGCACAGGCGAGCGCACCACCGCGGAAAGGCTGAGAACAGTCTTTTCCTGACATTGCCCCCCCCCCAAGGGGCAGCCTCCGGATGCCCATCTGGGCACTCTTGGCTGGATTGTTTCTCCAAAAAGTTCTGACCATTTCCTGGGCATGAAAGTTGCTTTCAGGCTCCCATGAGTTTTCCTCAGGGCCGTAAACCTTCCATTTTACCAGAAACTGTACTCCCCCAGCTCTTCTTCTACAATAGAGAATTGATTCCACCTCGAACTCCTCCTCTCCATCTATTACTACTGGTCCAGGTGGAGCCGACCGTCATCCAGGAAACAGATCCTTGGTCACTGGCTTTAGGAGGTGGACGTGGAACACCGGATGGATCTTGAGTGAGGATGGCAGGTCGAGTTCATAGGCCACCTTGTTAATCCTCTTTTTAACTGGGAAAGGTCCTATGAATTTTGGTCCCAGCTTTTTTGATAGACAGGAGAGTTGCAGATTAGTGGTCGCCAACCAGACCCGATTGCCAGGCTGAAGGTCCAGCTCTCCGCCTCTCTTCCTATCATAAAGTGATGGTCATGGCAGAGTTCCAGGGCGGACAGGCAAAGCTGTTCTGGCACGAAGACTTGCATACCCGACCACCATAAACCATCCTTGAGAGCAAGTCCAGGAACTGCGGGTATGGCGGAGCTGGCCAACGTTTGCCTGATCTGAGTTAGGAGATCCTGTTGGATTAGCAGGAAGTGGTGCGCTGGTAGGATGGTGTCAGGTGGGGGAATTTCTCTGGTTTCGTGAAACATCCTAGACAGCGCATCTGGCTTGACATTCTTGGATCCGGGCCGGTACGTAATGTGTAGATTAAACCGGGAGAAAAATAGGGCCCATCGTGCTTGGCGGGGTCTAAGTCTCTTGGCAGTCTTAAGATACTCTAGGTTTTTGTGGTCCCTGAAGACCAAAACTAGGTGAGTAGCCCCTTCCAAGAGATACCGCCATTCCTCCATGGTGGATTTAATGGCTAGAAGCTCCCTGTCACCCACGTCGTAGTTTCTCTCAGGGGGAGAGAGCATCCGTGAGAAGAAGGCGATGGGGTGCAGGGACGTCTTAGGCCCCTGTCTCTGGAACAAGACTGCCCCAGCGGCGGTTTCCGAAGCATCTACCTCCAAGATGTAGGGCTGCGTGGAGTCGGGGTGTTTAAGAACAGGTGCCGAGGTGAATAGCCTCTTTAAGGTCTGAAAGGCACTTTGTGCTTCTGGGGTCCAGGCGAAGTGTTTTGTTTGGATAGCTGCGTTATCGGGGAGATAACAGCAGAAAAACCCCGGATTAACTTTCTATAAAAATTGGCAAAGCCAACGAAGCGTTGTACCACCTTTTTGTCCGCCGGTGGGGGCCAGTCCACAATAGCTGCGACTTTTTGGGAATCCATGGTTGTGCCAGAGGTGGAGATCTGGAATCCCAGGAAGGCGATCTTCGTGAGTTCAAAGGCACACTTTTCGGCTTTAGCATACAGGCCGTGCTGTCGTAGGCGGCTGAGTACACGCCTGACGTGTTTCCGATGTTCCTCTAGGGAGGGGGAAAAGATCAAGATATCGTCCAGATATACTACAACAAATTGATCAAGAAAGTCCCTGAAGATATCGTTGACCAGATGCTGGAAAGTGGCTGGGGCATTGCACAGCCCGAAGGGCATGACCAAATATTCGAAGTGGCCAAATCGTGTGCGAAACGCAGTCTTCCATTCATCCCCCTCCCGTATGCGGATCAGATTATAAGCCCCCCGAAGATCCAGCTTGGTAAACACGGCTGCAGAGCCGAGGCACTGAAACAGTTCCAGAACCAGAGGCAGGGGGTATCTGTTTTTGATTGTGATCTTGTTAAGATCCCAGTAGTCAATACATGGCCAGAGAGTATGATCCTTTTTTTCCACGAAAAAGATGCCAGCTCCTGCTGGGGATGTGGAAGGCCTGATGAAACCCTTCTGTAAATTCTCCTTGATGTAGACCTTGAGAGCCGCAAGCTCCACTTCGGAGAGCGGAAATATTCTGCCGAAAGGAATCTCGGCTCCATGCAGCAGGTCTATCGGGCAATCGTATGGCCGATGTGGAGGTAAAGTGTCTGCTCCCTTCTTACTAAAGACGTCCCAGAAGTCTTGGTACGCTTCGGGAATAGCAAGGCGGGTTTCCTGGTCCGGGTCAGGATTGAGGGAGAGCAGCATTGGCGGTGCTATCTGGGATAGTGGGAAGCAGTTATCCCAGCAGTATGGGGACCGGAACCGGACCTCACCCAAGTTCCAGTCAATGTGAGGACTGTGTGCTTGGAGCCACGGGAGACCCAGGATCACGGGACTCAACAGGGAAGCGATGACATCCAGCACCAGTAACTCAGTGTGGCCTTCGGTCGTCCGGGTCGGCAAAGGAAAGCTTTCCTGATTCACTGCACCTGACTTGATGGCTGACCCATCGGCCAAATGGATCGACAATGGGCATTCCTTAGGCCTGAGAGGGACCAGATGCTGGGCAGCAAATGACAAATCTATGAAGCAGCTGCATGCTCCTGAATCCAGAATAGCCGACACTTGAATGTCCTTGTCGGGGAGCTGCAACAGGATGCGGAGGGTCAGGTGCGGCTGAGAACCCGGCAGGGATAGCACCTCCCCTAGGACTGGAGTAGGTTTCTTGCCAGTCTTGGCGGGGCAACTACTGAGAAGATGCCCCGAGCTGCCGCAGTAGAGGCACAAATTACCGTCCATCCGCCGCTGGCGTTCTTCCCGGGATAAGGATGGGCGGAAAAAGCTAGACCGCCAGGACTCAGGATGACTTCGTGGAGAGGCGGCGGAGGGGGTTGCCGCTGAGCTGGGACCTGGAAGGGTAGGTGCTTGGGGAGGCATCCAGGAAGGGCGCAGGGACACGGTGACCCTCTCTGCGCTACGCTCCCGCAAACGACGGTCTATCTGGATGGCCAGATTAATAAGCGCTTCCAGAGTATGAGGAACCCCGACACGTGCCAACTCATCCTTGAGCGCTTCGGAAAGTCCCAGCCGGAACTGGTAGCAGAGGGCCGCACCATTCCAAGCGGTATCAGCGCTCCAGTACCGGAACTCGGATACGTAGTCCTCCACAGGGCGGTCACCCTGCTGGAGGGCATGGAGCATAGACTCTGCTGTGGCTGCCAGGTGCGGATCCTCATATAGCTGGGCCATGGCCTTGAAGAATCCGTCCAAAGTGGAGACCTCAGGGGACTTTTGCTCCAGAAGCCAATGAGCCCAGGCCTGTGGGTCGTCCTGGAGGAGGTATATTACCAGGCCCACCTTGGTGGCCTCCAAGGAGAACGTGTGGGGCTGGAGAGCAAAATACAAGTAGCAGGCACTGCGGAAGGCCCTGAACTTCCTCGTTCCCCGTAAACCGCTCAGGCATAGGTACCTTAGGCTCCATGGGCAGAGTCACTGAGGTACGGGGAGATGTGTGCTCCCTGCTGGAGGGATTAGGAGTGGTCAAGTCCTGAACTTGATCTTCCAGGCGTGCATATCCTTCCTGCAGGTTTTGCACTGCTTGGGTTAGTCCAGCGAGGTGCGTGCATAGCTCCTCCATAGGAGAGGGCCCCGGCGCAGACTCTGACATGGCTGTCCGCTTCTGTCACGTACCTGGTGGTAGAGTCTGGCTTATGCGGGGGAAACCTCTCTTGCGGCCCTGGTTCGAGAACCCCTGGTAGTGTGGACAGGGAGCTCTGGAGCACAGGGGGGCAGGAGGGCTGGACAATCTTCAGGTGGTAAGGAGAAGTCCAAGGTAGCTTGTGCAAGACAGGAGAGTAGTGGTTCAGTCCGGGTTGGCAACTGGCAGGCGGTGCGGTACAACGGGATCAGGCAAACGGATGGTCGGGTACAGGCAGGGTCGGCAACATGCTGGCAGCAGAAGTACAGTGGAAGCAGGCAAGCGGATGGTCGTAAACAAGCCGGGGTCAGATGCAGGCAGATATCAACAGGTCCAAGGAAAAGCCGGGGTCACAGGAACAGGAAATCACACGAAAGTAGTCACCGGGGGGTCACAGGTGCAGGGGACATTGTAGAGCAGACAGCACCGGCTGCAGGGCTCTGCTGAATGACATAGGGCCGTCAGGCGCCGTTTCCGGCGCGCGCGCACTTGAGCGCGCGCACCACCGCGGCAAGGCTGAGAACAGTCTTTTCCTGACACTCCCTGTTCTTTCAAGGGTGCCCCCCGCAGTCCTTTCACTGACTGTGCATGTCACTCACCAGCCCTCCTGGCTGCGACCAGTTGTTTCTCTCCTGGAGACTTTCCCGGCAGTACTCTCTCCCACTGTCCTTTATTTCTCTCTCCTGTGCCTCTGTTCCAGGATCTCTTCACTCCTCCTGAATGCACCCAAGCCCCTGGCCCAAGGTCACCCCCCCCCAAACTGGGGAGCTCCCTCAAAGGCCCCTGACAGCCTTAGTACTCCATCTCCATCTCTTCCACCCGAACAACTCCCCCCCAGCTGGGCTGACCCTAGGCATTTAAGGAGGCCTGCCCCCTCCAATCCATGTTGAGCTTCCAGCTAGGCCTGCTTAAATTTTCCTGTGATACCAAAAAATCCTACCACTCCAGCACCTAGCTAGGTAGAGGGCACTACACAGGTCACATAGCATGTTACAGGTCACATAGCCAGTTACAGGTCATACAACATGGTACAGGTCACATAGCAGGGTACAGGTCACATAGTAGAGTACAAGTCACACATCAGAGTAAAAGTCACATAGCAGGTTGCAGGTCACATAGCAGGGTACAGGTCACATAGCAGGGCACAGGTCACATAGCAGGCTACAGGTCACATAGCTGGGTACAGGGTACATAGCGGGGTACAGGGCACATAGCAGGGTATAGGTCACATAGCAGGTTGCAGGTCACATAGCAGGGTACAGGTCACATAGCAGTGTACAGATCACATGGCAGGTTGCAGGTCACATAGCAGGGTACAGGTCACATAGCAGATTGCAGGTCACATAGCAGGTTGCAGGTCACATAACAGTGTACAGGTCACATAGCAGGGTACAGTTTACATAGCAGGGTACAGGTCTCATAGCAGGGTACAGGGCACATAGCAGGGGACAGGGCACATAGCAGGTTACAGGAGGGTGCAGGGAATTGGGCACATGGCAGGGTACCAGAGGGTGCAGGGAATGGGCACACGGCAAGGTACAGGAGGGTGCAGGGAATTGGGCACACGGCAGGGTACAGGAGGATGCAGGGAATGGAGCACACGGCAGGTTATAGGAGGGTGCAGGGAATGAAGCACACAGCAGGGTACAAGAGGGTGCAGGGAATGGAGCACACGGCAGGTTACCGGAGGGTGCAGGGAATGGGGCACACGGCAGGGTACAGGAGGGTGCAGGGAATGGAGCACACGGCAGGGTACCGGAGGGTGCAGGGAATGGGGCAGACGGCAGGGTACAGGAGGGTGCAGGGAATGGAGCACATGGCAGGAACGGTTATGGAACCCCTGGGGACTTCTCGCGGAACCCCGGCTGAGAAACACTTTCCTAGGATTTGCTCAGTTCTATGATGAAGTTTGACATTTGTTGTCTCTTTTTCGTAAGTATTTTTAGTAGCAAACTTTGGATAGACACAGAATAACAACATTGTTAATATTTGCAGCAAGCTGAATACAGTCCAAAACTCATATAATTAAGTGTCTTGTGTTAAAGTTTATAACAATATGGAATATTGTGTAGGCTGATATATTACATCAACCCCATTGTGTGAGTGGCTGTTTTGTTTGCATTTAGGGGATATGTTGTTTTTAAGACAGATCTTTTACAATTTTAAAGGTGGTGGGCTGTAATGTGCCTTATTTATTATTATAGATTTATATTTATAGTACTTCCTGCCAGCTCTAACACTGAGAACCGAGCGGTCAAACTCCGCTGATCATTTGGCTCTCACAGCTCCCTAAGCAGAGAGCTGGTGACTGTCAGTCGTTGGCTCTCTGTTCTGACCCACCGCACTCACAGGAGCTCACTCACTGGAGCGCTGGTCTGTGGAGGGGGTGAATCACTGAGAGGCTGAGCCGGGTGCTGGTCCAGGCATGTGGGTGGATTCTGACCTTATGGTCACAGGATAGGGTTGCAGTCCTTCCCGAGCCTGGATTGACATGTCACAAACGGGCCACAGGAGTGCAAAACAAACTGCACCCCTGTGATCCACAGGAGCAGTACAACCAAAGGAGCTTGGGCTGTACTTCTCCTTTAATAATTTTCAAGTAGATGAATAAAGTCTCGTGAGAGCAATAGAACTTCTTTTCTTGCTTGGTTATGTTAATCTAAATGTTTAACTACAAATTAGAATATTTAAATTTTAAAAAATATAAACTCGATTATAAATGTTCTGTACTTGCTACATGTTTTCCTGTGTGTAACTGGACATGCAGTTAAACCCTGCTATTCTGCAATAAGCCAGACTGAATGTCAGATTGATGCTTTACTGACAAAAACAGGGTTGGGTGTTCCCTCTTCGGCAGGACATATACTAAAATTGGAATGACATAGAGAAGAATAACATGGCCCCTGTACAAGGATGACATGCAAATTTGTGAAGCAAAAAAATAAAATAAAAAAATAAAACAGGGTGGGTGAAACTATTGGGAAAAACAGATGAGAAATACATACAATCAATACAATGAAACATACAAAATCAAAATGAAATAACTAGGCTGCAGATGGCAATTAATCCATACTTACCAGCAATGCTGCCTGTAGGGGATGTAGGTCTAGTCCACCAACATGCACTGAAGGAATGATGGTTGGTTTCTTCTCCCTCAGTTTTTAAGATGGAGTCTGAGCTCCCAGGATGCGCCTGTTCCCTTTTCTCAGAATGAGGGATGATGGGAGCTCTTTTTAAAGCTAAATAGTTTCTAGCTTCTGTAAAATAGTACATTTATTCTAGGCTCCATCTAGTGGCCAAATTTAATATTGCAGGAAGAACAAACATAGTTGCTGAAGGCAGAGCAATAAATGCATACTTTCTTTAAGTTTACATAGTTCCCATAAATGGTGTCGTGGGAGAAGAACCCATATACAGTTTTTCCATGTGAAGATGGAAGTAGATGGGGTGTCAGAGGATGGTCTGGGGGGGGTGACTTTATCCCCCATCAGTGCATACTGTTAGATTAACACTAGATATTTTGTGTGTGGTGCAAATGTAAACCAGTATTAAACCCAAAAGTGGCAAATTTCTATCAAATACTTACCGTAATTTTCCTTGCCTGATAGACTCCATGGCAACATACATGTGGGTGGCTCTGCCTCCGCTGCTACCCCATAGGACACCTCTTCCATAAATCTTTGCTCTAACCTGCATGCCGTGTTCCGTAACTAGCCTATTCCGGCATTTGGGAGGGTACTCCTGCTGCCATGGAGTCTATCAGGAAAGGAAAATTACGGTAAGTATTTGATAGAAATTTTCCACTTTCCTGACATACTCCATGGCAGCATACGTGTGGGAAATAACTCGCTACACACAAGGGTGGGAAATGCTGATAACGAAAAAGGTTTAATTATTATTGTCAACTGACAAAACTTGAACCCCAAAATTTACAGAAGACAGAGCAGTAGGTTCAACACAGTAATGTGCCATAAAGGTGTGTATGGATGACCAGGAAGCTGCTCTGCAGATCACTTCCAGTGCTACATGACGTGAAGCTGCCCAAGAAGCCTCCCTCGAGTAGAGTGTGCTGTCACTGCCTCAGGAGGAGCCATGCCCTTTGATCTGTATGCCCACTGTATGGTCTGCACAACCCACGCTGATATTGATCTGGTTGAAGCTTGTAAGCCCCTATTTTTGCCTTGGAAAAGAACGAAGAGATGCTCCAATCTGCAGAAAGAAGCTGTGGCCTCCAGATATCGTTTTAGGGAACAAGCCACGTCCAGAGGGTGGACTTCCCCATTAACCGCTCTTTTTTAAAGGTAGGTTGCACGATCTCCTTATTTGTGTGGAAGATTGTAGTTACTTTTGGTCTTGCCCCTAGCATGGGCACCAACACTACCCTGTCGGGAAAGAAGGTCAAAAAGGGATCCACTGACCCCAGGTCTCTAAGTTCCGAAACATGCTTGGCTGATGTAATTGCCACTAGAAACGCTGTCTTCATGGTTAACTCCCTCAGAGACATAGGTTCTGGAGAAGTGGAAACTTGTTAGGACAAGGCGCCCAGGACAAGGGGAAGAGCCCATTTGGGGAATCTTGGTTTCCTCTGAGGTTTTAGTCTAACTGCACCTTTAAAGAACTGATGAATGAAACTATTTCCAGCCCACGAAACACCAGTGAATGCGGAAATAGCCGAAACCTGGACCCTAAGTGAACTAACTGAAAGACCCAGGTCAAGGCCAGACTGTAGAAAGCTCAAAATATCCGCGGTGCTTGGGGAGCTAACAAGGCCAGATCTTGTACTCATATGGAGCGAGAATTTTGCCCAAATGCGCTCATAGACCCTGTTAGTGCTTTCCCTCCTGGCGTTCATAAAAGTTGCAATAGCCTCTTGAGGGCAACCTAGGGCTTCCAGCCTTCTCCTCTCAACAACCAGGCCTTGAGGTGCAGATATGCTGGGCAAGGGTGCAGATCTTTCCCTTAAGACAGAAGATCCGGCCTGACTGGAAGAGGGACCGGGTCCCTGAAGCTGAGGAGCATGAAAAGAGGGAACCATGGCCTGTTCAGCCAAAAGGCAATTACTGCCAGGATCTCCACAGGCTCCGACCTGAGCCTCCGCAAGAATTGGAGTATCAGAGGAATCGGAGGAAACGCATAAGCTTTGTGGAATCTCCACTGATCCGAGAGTGCATCTATGCCGTAAGCTTGGGGATCTCGAGATCTTGCATAATACCTGCCCAGCTTGTTGTTACATGCTGAGGCAAACAGGTCCACCTCTGGGCGAATCCCTGGCATCAGAATCCACTTGAATACCTCTTTGTGCAGTGACCACTCGTTGTTGTCGAGCTGATGTCCGGACAGAAAATCTGAGAGTTCTGTACCCCCGGAATAAAGACTGCAGAGATGTTGCTGAGGTTTTCTTGTGCCCAATACATTATTGGCTGTACTTCCCTCAACAGTGACCTACTGCGGGTCCCCCTTGTCTTCTCACATAGGCTACTGCCGTTGTGTTGTCCATTTTGAGCATGACCAAGGCATTCCTTGTCAGATGTTGAAAGGCTAGTAAGGCCATGAACATTGCTCGCAGCTCCAGGATATTGGAGACTATTTTCCGCGAGGAAAAATTCCACTTGCCCTGGGCTATCTCCAATTGGCAGTGGGCCCCCCAGCCTGTGCTGCTGGCATCCGAGGTTATTGTTACCCAAGTGACTGACTTCAGGGAGTGGCACTTGGAGAGATTCGACCTCTGAAGCCACCAATAGAGAGACCGTCTCATGGATGCTGTTATCCTTATGTGTTGGGTCTTGTTGTGTGACCTCCACTGCTGCAGGAAACCCCTCTGAAATAGGCGCATCCTCTACTGAGCCCATTTCACCATCGGAATGGACGCTGTCATTGTCCCAATCCTCCTCAAGCAATGGAGGGCTGATAGCCATGGCGATGAGAGGGCTCGATGAACTCGGTCCCTGACCACACCAATTTTCTACTTGGGCAGAGAGATGTTACCAATCTTCGTGTCGAAGAGTGCTCCTAAAAAAATGAGAGACTGAGAGGGTTGTAGATGACTCTTGTCCATGTTTATTAACCATCCGAACTCTTGTTGATGACCATGTCCTGATGAACCAGCAGCTGTTCTTTGTTTTGGGATAGCAGAAGGAGGTCGTCCAGATAATGATACAGACAAACTCCCCTGACCCTCAACAGTGCCCCTACTGCTAGTAGACCCTTGGAGAACACCCTTGGAGAAGTTGTCAGGCCGAATGGAGGGCAGGTGAACTGACAGTGTACCTGGCCTATGGCAAACTGCAGGTAGCACTGGAACTCTGCTGCTATCGGGACATGGAAATAAACTTCTTTGAGATAGATGGAGATCAACCAATCCTCTCCTTCTGGATAAACGGATTGAGACAAATTAAATTGATTCCAGGTCTCCCAGTACCATTTTTATTTTGGACCAAGAACGGAGGGGAGTATATTCCTTGTCCCCTCTTGTCTTCCAGAACCACCTTGACCCGCTTCTTGTTCCAGTAGTGTCTTTACGTATGTAGAAAGAATCTCTCTCTTTTCTTTTGAAGAAGGAATGGTTGTAGGAACCTTAACTTGCTGAACACCCAAGAATGACCTGTGGACACAGTCTTGACTGTCCAATAGTGAAATATTGAGGCCGCCCAAACATGCCTGAGCAGGCCCAACCTCAAAAGAGCTTAGATGGTCCTTGTCCACTTGCGGAACTGCCTATTGAGGTTTTCCTGACCTTGTTCTCCAAGGCCTGCCAAATACACACCCAGGCGTATAACTGCGTGCTTCCTTGCCATGATTGAAGCCTTCTCTGCTTGATGCAGGGCGTTCCTGACTTGGCTGTCGCAAGTCCTGGGGAAGAAACCCCGACTTACCTCCCGTAGCCCGGGTGATGGCCTCATTCAGCTTATTCCCAAAGAGAGAAGTTCCCTCAAAAGGAATACAACACCAGGCCTGCTTGGAGGCCGAGTCTGCATGACACGGCCCGGAGCCAGAGACCCGTTTGACTGAGGCTAACATCACCCGGGCCACCAGACGGATGATGTTGAGTGCCGCCTCTCCCATGAAGGCTGAAGCCATCCTTAAGTCTTGTATGGGCGAACTTCTGCCCGCTTCTGTGGAGAACTCCGCTAGGATCACTTCTACCTTATCTGACCAGACCTCTATGGCTTTGGAAAGGGTCGCCAACGCTAAGGCTGGTTTACAGGCCATTCCGGCAGTTAGGTACACCCTTCTATGGTCTGTATCGATTCTCCTCTCCAAGGGGTCTTTGAAGGAGACAGTATCTTCCAGAGGGAGCGTTACATACCTCGCCAGTCTCATCAGAGCTGCATCCACTAATGGAGCTACCTCCAGCTCCTTCACCTCTTCCTCCTTAAAGGGATATCATTTCTGGATTTTCGAAGCTAGTGAGCCCCTTCTTTCCACCTTACGCCACTCGTCCAAGATAATTCCGCCCAGTTCCGCTAAGAAGGGGAAGTGAGGGCGCCCCTAGCTAAGCTGTTTAAATAACTTCTTTTGCTTTGGAGGAGATACAGCTGGATCTTCTAGATCCAATGCTTCTATGACTGCCTTGACCAGAGATGGCACCAGTGCATACCTAAACCCTACCTTGGGTATCTCTTCCTGTGATTCGCTGTCTGAGTGAATCGAAGACTGCTGGTCAGGCTGAAAGGGATCTAGATCATCCTCATTGCTCCCAGCTGCTAGAGATCTTGGTGGATCAACTGGGGGCATACGGGGCTGTCGAGCCTCCCTTTCTAGCAGAGAATCATTTACAACCCGTTTTATCAGGGTCTCCAGATGTTGGTTAGGGTTTTCTCTTTCGCTCACCGCTTTCCCATAGCAAAGGTCACACAGGGACTTATCCTCAAACACCACTGTCTTACATCTCCAGCATGACTTTCCCAGGGGGCGTGGTGGAGGGGGGGAGCGATGTTTTCCCCCCGATTGTGATGCCCTGACCCTGAGTGGGAGCCATGATGACTGGATCTAGTAGAAGACTGATGAGAACTATGCTGACAGTGAGATTTTGATGATCCACTCTTCCTCTGCGAGCTTCTATGCAAGTCAGACCTGTGGGGGCTGGGGAATAACAGGAAAGCAGACAGCACTTAAGCAACTGCTACAGACTCACCAGACCCTGTTCCTGACCCCCATCAACGAATTCACGACAGACGAAAGGACAATAAGGGGTCGGGGGTGTCCAGACTGAACGTATCTTCGAGCGTCTCCTTCTCACCTAGTAGTTTTAGAGTGACAGTCGTATCAAGAGTAGTCAGAAGATGATCTAGGTCAGTAGTACCGAGGGTGAGTCCCAGTCCCGTAGTGTTAGCCCCCCTTTTGTAGCGAGGGGGGGAGGTGGTGCGGGGGACCCTTTCAGTACGACCTCTACATTCTGTCACCACAAACTCCTATTCAGGGACACACTGGAAACGATACCCTTTCGCCACTCGCTTTCTCTTTTGGGATTGGTTGTAGACCTCTGGGACTATTTTGCCCAA
>BLSH010049319.1:50040-66761 GCA_018402905.1 Glandirana rugosa
CGGATCTCCTGGCGATCATGGTAGCTTGAAGGTCAATCACCGATTCAGGTATTCCCCTGATCCTCAAATTGGATCGGCAGGCCCTATTCTCAAAGTCCTCTAGGCGGGCCTGTAGGCTTGAGTTTTCTTCCTTAAGTGTCTCAATTTCCGTTAATCCTAACTGGGTATTACACTCCAAATCATCGACTCTCACCTCTAATTCTGCTGTCCTACTGCCGAGGTCTCTGATCTCTTTGGTCAATTGGTCGGTGATACGATCGGAGGTCTGCTTTAAGGCCTTATGTAGCATCGCTTCAAACTTAGCGAAAATGTCTGTCTGTGGGTCAATCTGCGCCTCCCAGTCATCATGGTCTGACTCACCCTGGTGTAGAGGTTGAGAGCGGTGTGATTTTTGAGATGCTTTAGGCGAGCGCGGTGATCCGGCCTGTGAGGCTGTTGCCGCTGCCATCTTTAGGGTAGGCCTCGTCAGGGCGTCTCGGATGTTCCGAGACTTCACTTTCGGTTTGGCTCCTATAGGGACCATGGATGTGTGCCCCTGGTGTTCCGCTGTCGTGGGCTGTGCACGGTGGGGGAATTTGAGGAACCCGCTGGTGGATTGTTCGCTGGAGAAGTCCGCTCAGGACCGGAGCCTTATGCCAGCACGTCTGCTTGCATCGGCTTCGCGCATGCGCCCCCGCCTATTGAGATTTTTAAGTACAGTAGTTTGTTGCCATTCCATGAGTGCGTGCAATTTTAAAGCGTAACATGTTAGGTATCTATTTACTTGGCGTAACATCCTCTTTCACAATATGCAAAAAATTGGGCTAACTTTACTGTTTTCTTATTTTTTAACTCAGTGACGCAATTTTTTGGGAAAAAATACACATTTGAAAGACTGCCATGTTATTCTCTAGGGGCTTTTCTAGAAAATTATATATAATGTTTGGGGGTTCTAAGTAATTTTCTATAAAAAAATACTGATTTCGACTTATAAACAACAAGTGTCAAAATACGCTTGGTCCAGAAGTGGTTAATAGATTACAGATATTCACTATGGAGAAGAGGAACTTAAAAGATATCATGATTATACTGTATAAATATATCAAAAGTGTGTAGCTCTACCCCCGTAAGAGCCGCTTGAGTATTACCCAGATAGTCCTTACTTCACTGGCAGCTAGGCACAAGGATTTTGCAGCCAGGCACACACACACACTTAGGCTCAATGTGGTCAAAGATCAGTCTAGGGGTGTTGTTTTTATTTGTAGTAGGATACTCCAGAACAAAACTATGCACAGATTGAGGACTCTAGATCTAGAATTGAGCAGTAGGTGAAGTCCCTTGCAGAGAGCAGATAGCACACTTCTCCTGTGTAGCAGTGCAGAAATAAAGAGCATGATCAAAGGCTCTTGTAGTGAAGGATAGGTAGACAAAGCTCTTTGGATTACTAGCCCTAGACCCCCTTTAGTTGGACCCTTAACTGACTGTACTGGCACAAAAGGGTAACAGGCCACTAGATCTTTGGTCTTTACTCACTGGAGTCACAAACAGATCCTCTCAGGCACGGCTCCCCTTCAGCCAGCTCTTCAAAAGCACCAGGGTCACTCACCCACCCACCTGAGGCTGCATGGCAGCAAGTGGTAGGAGCAGCAAGCCAACCTCACCCTTGGCTGGAGCACTCCACCATCTGGGAAGGACCCAGAGCTCACATGTTCTCTGAATATATAGGCCAATCCCAGCATGCTCAGGGGCACATCCCCTATAATTGGCTGAGACTGCTATATACTCATGCTGCTTATTTGCCTAACACCCTCCCATGTTCTAGAAAAAGCTCTGTTGGTTTCTAGAAGGCAGGAGGAGTCAAAGCAGCCTCAACAGCACCAGAACACAGGAGCTGCCCTAATAAATACATTGCAGCATTCTGTTAAGGAGACCTGCTGAAGATAGATTTGCTTCTAGCCCCACCGTTAGGCGGAGGAGCAAATTACACCAATCTAACTATTTATATCTAGCACCTATACTAGGAGGGTCTCCAGGTGATTTCTATAACTGTAATAAACTGTTTATTCCAAGGTCCCTGAAGACAACACATGATCACAATTTCAGGTTAGAAGACAGGAGGTTTAACCCTAGATTTCAGAAAGGGTTATTTACCGTTGGAGCAGAAAATAACTCCCTCCCCCAGGAAGTAGTACTACTAGCTAAGGGTGTTTTTCAACCTTGAAAAACTTTTAGATATCTTCCTCAGAAAGAAGAACATACAGGGATATGGGAAATGTTAGAGAATAAAAATCACACGCACCTATCCACACACAAAGGTTGAATTAGATGAACCTGTGTATTTTTCAACCTTATATAATTGTAATTATCTATTACAATACTGATAATTGTTCATGCAAGAACATTGTGTTACTTGCTAGGAAAGTTTGTGATTCTTCAATTGCTTACTGATTGACCCAAATGTACTGGACCAGAGGCAATAACAAACATTGTAAAATAATACTAATCATAGCAATCAGTAAAGTCTTTCAGATTGGATTAGGGAATTCTATACAGACCAACCATGCAGTGACACCATCCTTAGAATGTATTATGAATAACATTATAAGACAGTGATAAAACAGTAATATAATTGTGAATTTCTGCAATATATAATTTACTGATTAACTAAGACGTGCAAATCAGGGAAAATATGTGACCTTGTATGCTTTTGCTTTACAGATAGCAGGAACTAATTTAAAGAATTTAATAAAAATACAATAACAGTGCAAGCTGTAGATGGATTACCTTATCATAAAAGTTTATTTCACTGAAGCAAGAAGCGACTATTGGATCTGTTAGTGGTAATCTGATGTGCTCTAAAATGTAGCAGGGCTCTAAAACATAGTTGCCAACATTGTCAAAAAATGTATAGCGACACTTTTTTGTCAGTAGGCCGGGTCTTATTATAATTAAGGGGCCAGGCATTCGTTTGTAGGTGTGTCATAGGCGGATAGGGAGAAAAATGTGCGCAGCAGTGGAACAAATGGGTGTGGCTTAAACAAATAATGGGCATGGCTTAAATGGGGCGTGGCTCAAAGGGGGTATAGTTCGAGTCTGAGATGAATGAGGGAATGGAGGAAAAAAGAAATACCGAAAGAAAGACAGAAATAGGGAGGGAAGGAGAGAGAAGGAAGGAAAGAAAGAGGGGTGGAGGTACAGTAAGCCCACATCCTACACCACAATAGCAATATGTGTATTTCAGAAAGTTTAACAATCAACAGATAAAGATACTCCAAATATATAAGGAAGGAAAATTACCGCACTAAACCAAGTAAGATCAGATGTAAACACAATAAATTGATACCAGCTGCAACCTAAAATACCAACCAAGTACAATGAACAAAAATTATTCTATCCTTTCCCCATGACGATGTCCCGTTGTTGACGAAACGTACGTCGGGGAAGGCGCACTGACGTCACTGCCTTGAGGAGATATTCACGAGAGCCGACCGTTATGATCTAATATATATCGTATATGTTCTAACCTGTAGTTTACGATTTTGATGTAAGTGCAATATTTTACTACCTTTAATAAATTCAAAAGCAATATTACACTATTTGGGTCCCTACTCTCTTTTCCGGGTATATCGTTGGAGTGGATACGGCTCCTTGGAGGTTACAGGACGCTCCCCCCTTACCATCTAGAGGGGTGTCCTGGTTTGGGCATTTAGGACCCTGGATGCATATTATCAACTTAAAGTGGAGAGAGACATCACAGGAGGGGCTGAGACCTTCCAGACGTCCACATACACCCCTTTTGGGGACCCGAGCTGGGTGAATAGCCATTGTGCATTCTGTGCTTACTTTAGGTAAGCTGCCATCTATTATAGGTGGAGGGTTCACATTGGCATGCTAATTATCTTCACGTGGTGATATTGAATGTTGAAGTTGATTTTTTGGGACCATACGTCACTTATCCATATTGTTTGGGAGTTACGGTCCATACTTCTCCTGGACTATACATACATACACCCTCTCCTTTCTCTGTACAAGGGAGCCCCCAACAGGTTAAACAAATAATAGCCCAAGTCCTTGGTCCTGTACATGAGTCCCTCTAAGGGGTGTCGCCGATGATAATCCACAGGATATGGTCACCAACTCCCGATTCCCAAAAGCCCTTCCTCCTGTATTTATCACCCCAAGAAACAGGAAGTGACTAATACAGGAGGGACACCAAAATTGTTAACTTCTTCGGCACCTACATTTGTCACAAGTATTTTTTAAGGGAGCTGCAATAGAAGTGGTTTCTAATGGCCTTGTGTAATGTGTCTCCGGTATATCTCCTGAAACATGTGTACTGCCCCTATAGTGAATAGGTGCTTAGGTGATAGATTTTTGCTAGTAGAGGCAAATTTAGTCAGGCCTGACTGTTGTGAGCACCAGGGGTCCTAGGGGCCATTGGCTCCCAGTGCTGTCAATCAAAGGCAGTGAGGAGGAAGCGCACAAGTGCCCCCATTGGGAGCGGCACTGGCCAATGAGGAGGGGCCAGGAGCACAGATGGGGGACCTGAAAAGAGGAAGTTTTTCACTCACTCTGTGCAATTCCATTGCAGAGTAGGTAAGTATAGAATTTATTTATTTTTTTAATTTACAAACTTTACCTTATTTACTAAGCTTTGGTGCAGCTGCATTTTGCACAGGCTATTTGCCTTTAGTAAATCAATCCCATTACCTTTATCTCAGTTGGTTGTCCTCTCTTTACCTTGCCTAGAACTTTCAGTGGGCAGAAGGCCACTTAGATAAAGCATACGACCTGTGGGAAAAGTACCATGCTATCTATTTAAGTCGTTCAAGACCAAGGACTTGGCTGTGACATTTATCCTACTTTGAAATTTACTTTTGATGAGTTATGCTTAATCTGCATACAAACACGTCTTTGTCTCTGTTGGTGACAGCTGTGTCGAAACTGTTTGCCATCATTTTGACATGGCTTGAATAACACTGTTATTAAGCTCTGTGTTATGTTGGTTTTTTCGTGTTGATAATTTCCAAGACAGTATTGAAGAGACTCTACAGTCTTTTCAACATTTCTTAAAAAAAGTATAAAAAGATCATCTTGATATAATCTTGTAATCAACTGTTTTAAAAACCTTGTTTCTTTGTATGGTTTGTAACTATGTAGATACTGTATGTACATGGAGGCAGCCATATTTGCTCATTACATAGACAGGCTCCTCTTGCTACTGTAGCACTACCCCCGTAGGGGTTGGAGACAACAGGGTTCCACACTGTTGCACAGCCAGGCACACAGCAACTTCAGCTTTCATCCAGACACATCGAATAGTCCTTCATCTTTGTTTTGTGTTTTTATTAGGGGGGTAATAACTTGGATGGGGATGGGAATCATTGGATGCCCAACTCGACAGAAATCCTTCTGGCCTCCGCCCACTAGCATTTAGAAGTTTTTCCAAACTTCCAGACCCAGGGGAAGGCACCAGAGACTTGTCTGCATGAGTCATCCAGCCAGCCCTAAACTCTAATAACCCTGAGCCTAGGTTCCCATTGGTGCAGCAATTAAATTGTGCGAGTTTAGTTGACCTCGCATCATTTCATTCCCGCATGTCAGTCCTGATTTCAGCTGCAATTTCAGAGACATCTGTGCGGGTTTCTGCACCGAAGTCAATGAAATTGTACCTGAAATTGTCAAAAGTAGTACAGAAACCACTTTTGGAAATCTGTGCGACTCTGCATTTGCGGCGCCAATTGCCGCCGATTTGGCATACGATTTGACATGTAAACCGCATGACAAAATGCATCAATGTGAATCAGGGCTCATCCGGATTAAGACTCACAGGGTTTAAACATGAGTCAGAATTTGTTTTATCTACTCTGACACTAGTAGCACACTAGAGGGTGCTACACTACTTTGCAGTATTGGGAAAAAGTTCTGTTCTGAAAGTAGGGAAGATAGAGAGCCTGTGTTTCTGCTAAGCAGGAACAAAGATCTCGGTCTTCCCACAGTTAAAGCACTCCCCCCCACACAGTTAGGAAGCACTCCCTAGGGACACATTTAACCCCCTTTGATCACCCCTGATGTTAACTCCTTCCCTGCCAGTTTCATTAGTACAGTGACAGTGCATATTTTTTAGCACTGATCACTGGTCCCCAAAAAAGTGTCAAAAGTGTCAGTTAGGTGTCTGATTTGTCTGCCGCAATGTCGCAGTCCCGCTATAAGTCACTGATTGTTGCCATTACTAGTAAAATAAATAAATTAAAAATCCATAAAAATATCCTATAGTTTCTAGACACTATAACTTTTGCACAAACCAATCAATATACGCTTTGGGATTTTTTTTCCCCCAAAAATATGTAGCAGAATACATATTTGATAATTTTTCATTTTTTTATTGTATATGTTTTATAGCAGAAAGTAAGAAATATTGTTTTATTTTTTGTTTATAGCGCAAAAAAATAAAAAAACACAGAGGTGATCAAATACCACCAAAAGAAAGCTCTATTTATGGGGGGAAAAACAGAGAACAATTAAATTGCAGTGTTGCAGGACCGTGCAATTGTCAGTTAAAGTATTGCAATGCTGTATCGCAAAAAATGGCCTGGTCATGAAGGTTGGGGTAAACCTTCCAGAGCTGAAGTGGGTAAGGAAATGCACAAGAACAGGGAGAATGCTGGTGGTGTGGGTTTATATGAGCATTGTACATGCACCCACATCTCCATATTAGTGTGTATCCATTGTAATTCCAAGCTGCAGTGCATCAAACAACTAAATAAAGCTGAACAGTACCTTATTTTATCTTGCTAAGATTCTGTCTTATATTATTAAAATATGATATATCTTTTGTTATTTAAAAAAAAAGAAAACTACAATGTAACAATCAGGTATGAAATGCATATGCGCCATACAAAGGCTCCATAAGACTGTTACATAATGCTTCTGGTGCAAACGAGACTGCATGTGTATGGGTTTCTATCATTTGAAGTTTCACTCCCAGCCAGCAATATATAAAATAATGCATGTATGCTTGTTGATGTCAAATTCTGCAATTCAATACACGTTGCACTCATTGTGGTACCTTCTGCACAACGTGATTTCAGAGCCCTTCATACGGTCCTGTTCATGCATGAAGTTTACAATGCAAAATATCAGATTTTGCAGATCCCAAAAAATATAGAGAATATTTAATTTTTCATTTGGACATGCCAGCAATTAGCTGGTGTATGTTTGGATGCTGAAGTATACATTCCTTGAAGGGGTTGTAAAACTTTGTTTTTTTTTTCAAAATAACAAACATGTCATTCTAACCCGCAAGGGTTTTGCAGAGAGCGGCCCTGATGTGCCTTTTCTAGGGTCCCTAAGCGGCGCTCCTGGCTCCTCCTCTTCTCGAGTGCCCCCTCTGGGAAGCGCTCTCCCTGGGGGCACTCCTGTGTCCTGCTGCTGCGTCCATTGACACAGACAGCAGGACTCGACCCCCCCTCCCCGGCTCTCACATCATTGAATTTGATTGACAGCAGCAGGAGCCAATGACTCCTGCTGCTATCAATCTATCCAATGAGGACCCAAGACACCAGCTGGAGCGAGTCTGCTTGTCCCCATTGCTGGAACGATCGGGCTCAGGTAAGTAAAAGGGGGGGCTCTGGGGGGCTGCTGCACTACAGGAATTTTTCACCTTAAGGGGTGCATTAAAGGGAAAAACCGCAAGGGTTTACAAGCCCTTTAATACACACAACCCTATTAAAATAGAAAACATTTTTTTTGCTTTAGATACACTTTAATCTTAACAGGAAAATTATGTATAAAATGTTTTAGGCTTCCAGGGCTCTTGTTTTAGGCGTTAAAAACACTTTTTACCTAGACAAGTCATTGCACAATATGGTTGTAGAAAATATTGGCAGATTAACAATGATAAATTTTATTTACACAGTCATGACAAGGCTATGATTATTTTGCTAATCTCCTACTGACTTCATTCAGTATGTTTTAGAACACCTGTGTCCTGTGTCCTCGTTTCCTCATTGGAAGTCTAAAAATTGTAATTTTGTTATTGTGGAAACAGATCCATTAGTACGATATCAGTGAATCATGTCTTGTGGAACTTGGAGTAAAATGTTATCTTCCAAACACCATGTGATATCCTTATTGCTACATGCTTTCTACTGTTTCCTAGTGAAATGTCTTCATATTCACATTTAGCATTGTTGGTATCGATTTATTTTTTTTACATTGGCTGGCAGCATCACTACATGCGAGGGGACATGAAGTGACTGGCCACTAGTCCTCTATTTAAGGACACCCTGGGGAGCATTCCTCTTTAGGATTCCTCTGAAGCCTCACATTATCTATGGAGATCCAGTCCTTTGGATCTATAGTCCTCAACTGGGCATTGACAAACTACCACTTACTATATAATCTAAGAAATGTCAGGAAACCATATACAACGAACTATGGTTTCTTTAAGAGTTCTAAAAGCCAGGAGGGGGAGGTGGACATTCGGGCCATATGACCACTGTAATTGGCTGTCACGGTGGTTACATGATCGGAAAGCTCCTGATCACGAGTATGCATCAGGAGCTTACTGATCCCCACCGGCTACAGTGCTGGGAGTGTGCAGGGAGCATGTTCTCAGAACGGTAGGTTGTTTACACAGGGCCGCTCTGTGTTTGGGCCCACCCACCGAGAGGTTGTATACCTTCGGCTGGCTTCAAGCGGATATAGATGTGTCGCTACAATACACCTCCCCTCTTTTTGTTTGTTAATAAATGTGGTGTTTACTTGCACAGTGCTATATGGTTGATTAAAGACAGAGCTCCTATATTTAACCTGCATGTTTGTTACACTCTGCATGATGAAAATTGTATCCCCTCCTCTGGACCATAGGAGCTGACATTTATAGTGCACGATCCTGGATATTTGCTTATATAACATTGTGTGTGAGACTGTACCATGTAAGGGAGTTTGAGTAGGGCACTACATGAGTCATTTAAACCTGGCTGTGGATTACAAATACACACAATTATGCCCATGCTCCTTCTCTGGACCAACTATTTGTAAGTCACACCTAATATCTAGGGATGAGCCCGATGTTCAAGTTGAACGAAATTTCGACGTGAACATCGTGCGTTTTCCCGTTCGCCAAAACCCGAACATTATGGGGCTCTCGTGGCAAATTTGAGCGCCACAGAACGTCCCATAATGCACTGCAAGATCGCATATATACAGTCAGGTCCATAAATATTGGAACATCGACACAGTTCTAATCTTTTTGGCTCTATAGACCACCACAATGGATTTGAAATGAAACAAACAAGATGTGCTTTAACTGCAGACTTTCAGCTTTAATTTGAGGGCATTTACATCCAAACCAGGTGAACGGTGTAGGAATTACAACAGTTTGTATATGTGCATCCCACTTTTTAAGGGACCAAAAGTAATCAAACTTTCACTTTTTAATACTTGGTTGCAAATCCTTTGCAGTCAATTACAGCCTGAAGTCTGGAGACATCACCAGACGCTGGGTTTCATCCCTGGTGATGCTCTGCCAGGCCTCTACTTCAACTGTCTTCAGTTCCTGCTTGTTCTTGGGGCATTTTCCCTTCAGTTTTGTTTTCAGCAAGTGAAATGCATGCTCAATCGGATTCAGGTCAGGTGATTGACTTGGCCATTGCATAATATTCCACTTCTTTCCCTTAAAAAACTCTTTGGTTGCTATCGTAGTATGCTTCGGGTCATTGTCCATCTGCACTGTGAAGCGCCGTCCAATGAGTTCTGAAGCATTTGGCTGAATATGAACAGATAATATGGCCCGGAACACTTCAGAATTCATCCTGCTGCTTTTGTCAGCAGTCACATCATCAATAAATACAAGAGAACCAGTTTCATTGGCAGCCATATGTGCCCACGCCATGACACTACCACCACCATGCTTCACTGAGGGGTGGTATGCTTTGGATCATGAGCAGTTCCTTTCCTTCTCCATACTCTTCTCTTCCCATCATTCTGGTACAAGTTGATCTTGGTTCCATCTGTCCATAGGATGTTGTTCCAGAACTGTGAAGGCTTTTTTAGATGTTGCTTGGCAAACCCTAATCTGGCCTTCCTGTTTTTGAGGCTCACCAATGGTTTACATCTTGTGGTGAACCCTCTGTATTCACTCTGGAGAAGTCTTTTCTTGATTGCTGACTTTGACACACATACACCTACCTCCTGGAGAGTGTTCTTGATCTGGCCAACTGTTGTGAAGGGTGTTTTCTTCACCAGGGAAATAATTCTTCGGTCGTCCACCACAGTTGTTTTCTGTGGTCTTCCGGATCTTTTGGTATTGCTGAGATCACCGGTGTGTTCTTTCTTTTTAAGGATGTTCCAAACAGTTGATCTGGCCACATCTAATGTTTTTGCTATCTCTTTAATGGGTTTGTTTTGTTTTTTCAGCTTGCTTCACTGATAGTGACAGCTCTTTGGATCTCATATTGAGAGTTGACAACAACAGATTCCAAATGAATATAGCACACTTGAAATGAACTCTGGACCTTTGATCTGCTCCTTGTAAATGGGATAATGAGGGAATAACACACACCCATGGAACAGCTGAGCAGCCAATTGTCCCATTACTTTTGGTCCCTTAAAAAGTGGGAGGCACATATACAAACTGTTGTAATTCCTACACCGTTCACCTGATTTGGATGTAACTACCCTCAAATTAGCTGAAAGTCTGCAGTTAAAGCACATCTTGTTTCTTTCATTTCAAATCCATTGTGGTGGTGTATAGAGCCAAAAAGATTAGAATTGTGTTGATGTCTTAATATTTATGCAGTCCGTATAGTGTATATATATATATATATATATATATATATATATATACAGTATCTCACAAAAGTAAGTACACCCTCACATTTTTGTAAATATTTTATTATATCTCTTCATGTGACAACACTGAAGAAATGACACTTTGCTACAATGTAAAGTAGTGAGTGTACAGCATGTATAACCGTGTAAATTTGCTGTCCCCTCAAAATAACTTAACACACAGCCATTAATGTCTAAACCCCTGGCAACAAAAGTGAGTACACCCCTATGTTAAAATCTCCAAATTGGGCCCAAATAGCTATTTTCCCTCCCCGGTGTCATGAGATTCATTAGTGTTACAAGATTTCAGGTGTGAATGGGGAGCAGGTGTGCTAAAATTGGTGTTATCCCTCTCACGCTGTCATACTGGTCCCTGGAAATTCATCAAGGCACCTCATGGCAAAGAACTCTCTGCGGATCTGAAAAAATGAATTGTTGTTCTACATAAAGATGGCCTAAGCTATAAGAAGATTGCCAAGACCCTGAAACTGAACTGCAGCACGGTGCCCAAGACTATACAGCAGTTTAACAGGACAGGTTCCACTCAGAGCAGGCCCTGCCATGGTCGATTCAAAGAAATTGAGTGCACATGCTCAGCGTTATATACAGATGTTGTCTTTGGGAAATAGGCGTATGAGTGCTGCCAGCATTACTGTAGAGGTTGAAGGGGTAGGGGGTCAACTTGTCAGTGCTCAGACTATTCACTGCACACTGCATCAAATTGGTCTGCATGGCTGTCGTCCCAGAAGGAAGCCTCTTCTAAAGACGATGCACAAGAAAGCCAGCAAACAGTTTGTTGAAGACAAGCAGACTAAGGGCAGGGATTACTGGAACCATGTCCTGTGGCCAGATGAGACCAAGATAAACGTATTTGGTTCAAATGGTGTCAAGCGTGTGTGGTGGCAACCAGGTGAGGAGTACAAAGACAAGTGTGTCTTGCCTACAGTCAAGCATGGTGGTGGGAGTGTCATGGTTTGGGGCTGCATGAGTGCTGCCGGCACTGGGGAGCTACAGTTCATTTAAGGGAACCATGAATACCAACATGTACTGTGACATACTGCAGCAGAGCATGGTCCCCTCCTGTCAGAGACTGGGCCGCAGGGAAGTATTCCAAGATGATAACAACCCCAAACTCACCTGCAAGATGACCACTGCCTTGCTAAAGAAGCTGAGGGTAAAGGTGATGGACTTTCCAAGCATGTCTCCAGACCTAAACCCTTTTGAGCATCTGTGGCTCATCCTCAAATGGAAGGTGGAGGAGCGCAAGGTCTCTAACATCCATCAGCTCCATGATGTCGCTATGGCGGCGTGGAAGAGGACTCTAGCAGCAACCTGTGAAGATCTGGTGAACTCCATGCCCAAGAGGGTTAAGGCAGTGCTGCCTTTTTTTTTGTAAATCTACTACTGCCACCCTTTACAGCCCATTAGAGCTCTGGAATCTACCAGTAACTATGCTGGCTGTCCCAATTAATTGAATTTATATATATATAAGTTGATTGAATAGAAATATTGGTGATATTTATAACTGTTAGGGATATGATGGGTGGAAGTTTTTATTTCACCTGTGGATCAGTCTTTGTTTTGTTCATGGAATGATTTCAGAGAATAATAATAAACTATTTATTTAATAATAGCACCTGCTAGTAAGGCCCCTTTCACACTTGTGTGACTTGTCCTGCGACTTCTGACTGCAAAGTCGCATGACATGTTGTACCCCATGATTTCCAATGAGTACCATTCATATCTGTGCAACTTCAAGTTGCAGTGACTTCAAAGTAGTCCCTGCACTACTTTGGTCTGACTTTGATGAGACTTGAGGTCCATAGTCCTCAGGATTACATGGGCACTGCTTCAAGTCGCATCAAATCGCAGCAAAATCACAGTAAAATCGCATGACTTTTAAGTCGCACAAATGTGAAAGGGGCATAAATGATTTATATCCTAGTAAGGCTGTTTTAATTGGGCTTCATGTAATATGGTGGATGAAGTGTGTTGAGCTTAAATCCAATTTTATTTAATGGTGCTTGAACAAGCTAAGAGCGTATTACAGTGTGTTTGGGATGCTCCTTTGTTCCACTGACCGGAAGTGAGCAAACCGGAAGTGACCTATGGAAGCTCTGTCCAACGCGTTTTATCATCTTGATGTCATCAGGAGCTGCCCTCCTGATGACATCAAGACAACGAAATGCATTGGGCGGAGCTTTCTTACATTACTTCCTACACAGCTGTCATTAACTTCGCCCTTCCCCTATTCTGGAAACGTTAGGCATTCAGTCATAGGGATGAAGATAAGGACAAAGATGAGTGAGGGGAAATCTCTCCAAAAAAAGGCCATAGACAGCAAAGAAATCCTAGCAAAGGCTCCAAAGCTGAGATTCAGCTGATTTACACTGTCATGGCATAATAGCACAGTGGGAAGGGTTCCTCCATTCACCTCACTTGTGTGGATGAGGAAATCCATTCATTTTTTTTTTTTTTTGATCAACCTCAAAAAAAAAAGATCCATCTATGGCCAGCTTAATCCTTTCCTGCTCTATGCAAACAAAATAAAAACACTTTTGTTTGAAGTTGGAAATTTGGTGTGCTGAACTGCATGAAAACAATTGTTAAAATGCACAACAAGGTCATAAATATAATCAAGTGGCGATGGCGACAACCTTTATTCCTTTTTCTTTAAAATGTCTCTGATCATAGGTGTGCGCACAGGGTATGCCAAGTGTACCTGGGCACGCCCTAATCACCCCATGTGGCGAATATTCCCCCTGTTTAGATATTTCACCAAATAAAAACATATATATATTTTCTCCTAAAAAAAGAAATGTAAAAAAAAATAAAATTGTAAAAAAATAATAAAAAAAAAAGTACTGACACCATCCACTGCTCTACTGTCACCAATCTCTGCTCTTCCTACACCGTCAGTATATATACACATGCACACACACACACACACATATGTGATTGAGCTTAGGGGTGCACACCCTAATGCAATAGACTGGGCACACCTATGTCTCTGATATAATGACTTTTACATTTGTGTTCCCTGCTTTACATGTTTCATTTTAAACATTTCAAGGACGCAGCTATTTTGGATGTCCTGTATTATAATTTTATGGAGATCTGTAATGCAGATTGAGGACTGAAGTTTTTTTGTTTGAATTCTGGACGCAGGAAGCTGATCCTGAAAAAAGACTGGGGATTTTCCCTGCAAAAAAAAAAAAAAAATGCAGCCATGAATACTCTTCATAAAATAGGATTTCCTTGTTTGACAATGCAATTATGATGATATAACACTGCGTGTATTCAATTTATTTTGAAAGCTATCTACCCCCTTCCATTCACCAGTCATTTATTGGACGTAACACGCTGTACTCAACTTTATTTTCCTTTCTGTTATTTATTCTTCAGTTGTTCTAACTACCAGATGTTATTCTAGTTCCCTTTCCCTTGTTTCACAACTCCCTCTACAACTGTGTATGGCTTCTGTTTACACAAGATGACTATTGTGTATTTAGGATCTATTTCCCCTTCGTATAGTCACACCATTATTGAAGAACTTAGCATGGACCGATGGCTCAGTTTATGCGCTTTTACAATGCAACTGGAAGAGAAATTGCAGCATACTTTTAGTTGTTATTGAAACATTTGTCTGAAAGTAATACACATATTTTTGGAATATATGCATTTGTATTTGGTTCTTCTTCTTTGTTTTATTATCATACTACAAATTTTGGAAAGGGTCGGGGACTTTTTTCCCCGCTAATGGGCATGCAAGAAAAACGTGAGTGCTGCGTTTTTACAGCGATTTGCATTTTTAAATCTGCCTAGCAACAAACCCCCCCCCCAAAAAAATAAAAAAAATGCAAAATCGCTGTAAAAAAATGCAGGAAGCACAGCAAAAAGCACTGAAAAAATGCTCAAAAGCAAAATGCATTCATGTGAATCGAGCCTTAGAGCCTCTGTGTCCCTTATGAGGATATTTACCCTCACTTCCTGTCAGGACAGGAAGTGATGGGTTTTTGCTTGTGCCCCTTCAGCAGAAATTTCCCATTTTTAGGGATTAAAGTGGTTCTAAAGGCAGCCAGTTTTTTATCTTAATGTATTCTATGCCAATAAGTGTATATTGATTGGGTTGCACAAAAGTTATATTGTCTACAAACTATGGGCTATTTTTATTTATTTATTAGTAATGGTGGCGATCAGCGGAACTGCAACATTGCACCGGACAGTCGGGACACTGAGACTTTTTGGGGACCAGTGACACCAATACAGTGGTCAGTGCTAAAAAAATATGCACTGTCACTGTACTAATGACACTGGCAGGGAAGGTGTTAACATCAGGGACTATCAAAGGGTTAAATATGTGCCTGACCAGTGCTTTACTACTGTGGGGGATGTGCTTGTACTAGGAGAAGGCATGGATCGGTCCCCCTGCTTAGCAGAGACACTGGATCCATGCCTTCTGTACTGACAGAATGGTGATCTGCCTGTGTACCAAAGCATCAGCAGGTGCATCGAGACATCGAGACCGCCGTACCCGCTGATTAGCTCCCACTATGTCTACTCACAGCAGGAGCGGGCCGCCAGCAGCTGCATGTGCGCTCCCCAGAATCAGAAGTGCAGGATCACGTACTAGGTACTTAATCCTGTGCAGCAGAGCTGCCTTGCCACTGTACAGTATATGGTCGGCAAGCGGTTAGGATAAAAAAACTTTCTGTGTGCAGCAGCCCCCTCAGCCCCCCTAATACTTATCTGAGCCCATCTCTATCCAGCAATGTTGCACAAGCTTCATGTCTGAATGGACACACAGAGCAGCGGCTCGGCTGCCCCAATAGCAAGCTGCTTGATGTGGTGGCACTCGAGGGAGGGAGGGGCCAGGAGTGCCGGCGGGGGACCCGAGACGAGAAGGATCTGGGCTGCTCTGTGCAAAACCATTACACAGGGCAGGTAAATATAACACGTTTGTTATTTTTAGAGGTAAATATATTTTTATTGTTTTATCAGCAAACAAAAGAATTGAAACAATAGTAGGGACGCAGCCCATTTCAGATGTTTTTCCACAAATAGCATGACAGAAGACATCGTTTGAGGTGGTAGCAGTCCAATGACACATGAGAATCAACCCGTTACAGGGGATAATGCTAAAGTGGTTTGTGCAGGCTAAATTAATAAAAGGGCTGTAGGTATTATACCAAGTACGAGGAAGTAGGAAAATCAGGTGGAACAGAAAAAGAGAGAAAATAGAAGCAGGGAGGGAGAGAAGGGGTTCTCGGGCACCCATCGCGACCTGAAATATAAGTATCACTACTAGAGTTGAGTGAACACCTGGACGTTCGGGTTCTACTGGTCCGTCCGAACTTCGGGACAAAGTCCGGGTCCGGACGGAACCCGAACGATCGCACGGACAACGAACCCCATTGAAATCAATGGGGACCCGAACTTTTAGGCACAAAAATGGCTGTAGCAAAGTCCTGGAAAGCCCCAGAGGGCTGCAAAAGGAAGTAAAATGGGGGTAAGGGTAGGGCAAGTGCCCTACAAAAAAAATGGGGACAGGGAAATAACTTTCAATATTTAAAAAAAAATAAAAACAAAAAAAAGCAAAAATGGAGGTGAATGTGGATCATCTTCAAACTGTGTCTGAAAAGTATTAATTAACGGTAGAAACCATATAACTGTTCTAAAATCATCTTCAAACTAGGGCAAGTGCCCTACAAATAAATGGGGATAGGGAAAATAAATTAAAATCAAGTAAAAAAATGGGAAGGGGGGTGGATGTGGAGTAGGAGCCTAGAGGTTGACTAGGCCATGACCGTGGTAGTGTAGGTGGAAGTGGCGGTGGTAGAGGAGTAGGAGGAGGTAGCCAACATGGTATTTTTTTTTTGTATTGAGGCCTATTCAAAAAAAGAAGT
>BLSH010049319.1:70753-97371 GCA_018402905.1 Glandirana rugosa
AGCAAGCCCAAGCCAGGCCCCAAGACGATAAAATGAGGTGCACAACTCTTCGACGTCCCGTCGGTTAGTTGTTCACAAAGTGACCAAACGGGAATCTTCGGTAGTGTCGGTACGGATGATTACCGTACCGACACTAACCGGTCACGTAGTACACTGGGTCGGAGAAATATTCGACCTCAGTGTCACGACGTCAGTGTACGAGGAACCCAATCACATCCCTTTCCATCGACTGACGCACTCCCACTCTAAACTCTGTAAAATTCTTTGATTGGCTGCCCTGCAGCTTCTCAACACGTGGAGTAAAATAGCAGAACCCCGGACCGAACCCGAACGATATTTGAAATGTCCGGGTCCGTGCCACGGACACCCGAAAGTTCGGTACGGACCCGAACGTTACAGTCCGGGTTCGCTCAACACTAATCACTACCCAAGGGGTAAGCAGGGTATCTTAATCACAGCATATCTTTAAGGGTGTTAGAGTTGGAGAAATCTAGCCAAAAGTACCATAAAATTTTGAACTTCTCGAATGAGACGTTATCCATTGCCAGCATCTCCTCCATTCTCATCATGTCGTTAACAGTAGAAACCCACAGGGATAGAGGCGGGTATGTGGTCATTTTCCAAAATAGAGGAATTAGTTGCCTTGCTGCTGAGAGGAAAAAATGCAATAAGGGTCCTTTCACACATGCGGAGCCCGTTTTGAGGGGCTCCGCTGCTCAGCGGGGATCCATCCGTTTATCCCTGCTGAGCCGATGGATGACAGGACAGTCTCTGCACTCCGTGCAGAGATTGACCTGTCAGAGCTCCATTCTCCTCTATGGAGAATCGGATGAGCACGGACTGTCTGTCTGTGCTCATCCGATCCGATCCGCCAGGCGGATGGAAAATAGGGCTTCCATCCGTCTGTTTCTGGCGGATCGGAGTGGATCGGGTGTCAGCGGACATATCACTGCTGACATCCGCTGCTCCATAGAGCACAATGGAGCGTCCGTTTGGGTCCGCCTGAAAAACTGACAGGTGGACCCAAAAGGAACGTATGTGTGAAAGAGCCCTTAGCTCCATTTTTGGGATGTTACTGATCCCGGGAGCATAGACAACAATGCAATCATTGGATTGGGTGTCAGAGTATCATTATATATGGTATTATCAAATTTAAAGACCTGAGTCCAGAGGGGTTTGACCTCGCTGCACTCCCACCTGGTGTGTAAGTAGTTCCCTTCCGCCGAGCGACATCTCCAACAGGTGGCCGGTATCTCCCCTCTGTGACCCCAGAGGAGGGCCCTGAGGTCCAATGGGGATAGGTCTTGCTCGGCCATAATGGAGGCCTTGAGAAAGGGGCGAGGGAACCATTCCAAAATTTGTGCTAAAATGGCAGATTTATGGTAGAGTTTGTAGTCTGGGTGTGTCATTCTCCCCCTAAGCTTCGGGAAAGTTAACAGCTTGCATCGAATTCGGGATAAGCCTCTATTCCAAATAAAATGTATAGATATGGACAGCATTGTGGTGAAAAATCTTTTAGGTGGGAGTACGGGTATTGTCTGAAAGAGGTAAAGTAGTTTTGATAAAGTGTCCATTTTGAGCATATTTATACATCCAAACCAAGGTAGGGAAGAGGAAGTCCAAGTCTTTGCGTATGCGATTAAGTAAGGGAAGGTAATTGTAACGTCCAGGTAAGAGATACCATTGGAAGGAGAAGTTGGTTCGTAATTGGGAGATAGTAGCGGCAGGCAGAGAGATATTGACTTCAGTTTTGACAATATTTAATTTGAAGTTACTATGTTCCCCAAATCTTCGAAACTCATGGAGGAGGGAGGGAAGGGAGATGTGAGGTTGTTGAATGTATACTAATAGGTCATCGGCGTAGAGTGAGAGCTTATGGTGTGAGGATGGTGTTTGGATGCCTAGGATGGACTCATACTGCTGTACAGCTCACTCCAGGTGTTATCACTATAACAAATAGTAGTGGGGAAAGGGGGCAGCCCTGACGTGTACCATTTGAAATGAGGAATGGATCAGAGAGTGAGCCACTGACTAGGACAGAAGCAGAAGGGTGAAAATATATAGGGACATAACTTTGGTCACAAATGCATTGCCAAGTCTGAGCTGTTCCAGAGACAAGTGGAGAAATTTACAATTAACCCGGTTGAAGGCTTTTTCTGCATCGAATGATAACATACAAGCCTTCTGGCCATGGCTCTGTAAGTAGGAGATAAGATTTATGGTTTTAGTTGTGTTGTCTCTGGCCTCTCAGCCAGGGACAAAACCCACTTGATCTCTATGAATAATGTCCGGTAGAAGGGGGGAAAGACAGTTGGCTATCACATTTGCAAAAAGTTTGATATCCAAATTAAGTAGGGATATAGGGTGATAGCTACTCCATTGGGATGGATCCTTGTTAGGTTTAGGGATGATGGAAATATTTGCGGACAAAAGGTTTTTAGAGGGGAGATGGGATTCATCTATAGAGTTAAAGGTCAGGAGCTGGGTTAATAATGGAGCGAATGACTTGTAGAAATGAGGGGAAAACCCGACTGGACATTTCCCAGATTTCAGGCCTTTGATGGCACCTAAAAATTCTGAGTCCCCTAGGAGCTTATCTAAGTCTAAGGCATCCAGGTCATCAATAGGGGGTAAAGCAGTTTCCCCTATGTATGCAGCCATAGAGGTAGATGTGTAGGAAAGTGTACCTCCTCAGGTTTTCTCAGACTGGCTAGGTTGTAAAGCTGGGAGTAATATCAAGTAAATGTGTCCGAAATACCTTGGGTATTACAAATCTGTCTTTTGGTGGAGTCCTGTATGAATTGTATTGGGCACCTGGGTGGGTGTGGGTGGAGTATTCTGGCTAAATGTTGTCCAAATTTGTTAGCGAGGGAATAATGGGAATTACGAGCTCTATCTCTCGTAATAAGAGAGTGAGAATCAAGCAGTTGGAGTAATGCTCTTCTGGCATTGGACAAATCCACAAATGTAGAGGGTCACAGGGTTTGTTTATGGGTGGGTCTAAGGAGGCTATAGTGGAGAGTAATCGGGTAATATCTGTTATACAGGATTTTTTAAATCTGGATCCATGCTGTATGAAGACCCCACGAAGCACACATTTACATGTGTTGGTGTAGAATGAGCAGCAGAAGACTTACCGGAAGACGTATCCACAGATGGGGAGAGTGCCACGTTAAGATCACCACCCAGGATAAAACAAGGACCACCAAAGGAGAGCAATCTGTCTAGGATCGCAGCGATAAAGCGTCCCTGTTCTTGATTGGGTCCATAGACATTGGCTACTGTAAAAATAGAAGATTTGTGTTTGAGTTTCAAAAAAACATAGCGACCATTGGGGTCAATTAGAGAATCTAGAACCTCTGGGTGGAAAGATTTGTGGAATGCGATCGACACCTCTTGATTTAGTCTGTGGGTTTGTACTGTGGTGCCAGCAGTGGTAGTAACAAGATGGTATAACAGGAACTGCATCAGAGCGAAAATTGGTTTCCTGTAGCAGCAGGATTTTAGTACGTGTTTTGTGAAAATGATATAGGATTTGGCTTTGTTTCTCTGGAGTGTTAAAATTTGGTATAATTGCATCAACATTAACTGGTGTCTGGGGCACCAGGGTGCTTACTGCGGGTGTCATGGAAGGCACATAGAATGGCCCCCGGTCTCGCACACCCAGAGGACAATAAACATAAAAAACCAAGGAGAGTATGGGGGTGATCACCTCCAATACGTAGGAGATAATGGCAACATGGACCTGTGAAAAAAAGATGGTTATCATGCATAATACACAGACAAGCGAATGTAGGGGATGTCCCTCTAGTGGCGACAACAGTATAAACCTTCTGAATCCATTATATTGCCTAGTATGGGGCATAACCACGGATATCTTAATCAAAAGAAAGCTGAGAAACCTATGCATAGTAGTCAGGCAAATGAACAGTCACCAAAAGGGAACATCCAGGGACACAATGGGGTCTCATTGTAGGATGAGCAACTTCACCTTAATGATGAAGAATGTTAGTAAGTCACAGAGGGAATCCCAGTGAACAGAGGAAGGAAAGGGCCCATGTGACCACTGTTCCCACACTCTCAATTATGGGGGTTAAAGGGACAGGAAATAAAGAAAAATCTCTACAATGAGACCACAGACAGAAATGAAAACCAGAAGGAAAATCTCTCTCAATTCGTCTATCGAAGAAAAAAAAAGAAAATTGGTTGAAGGTAGGCTTAATTGACTTCTGGGTAGAAAATAAATGAGAAAACATACTGGGGGAATTTATCAGAACTGGAGCAGACAGAATCACAGGAGGTCACCCACTCAGCATGGGCGCCATTCAGAGATAACTGTGCATTTTCCCAATGAATGCAAAGAGTCCTCTGACTGGAGAAGGTGGAGAGGCAGGGCAGTGATATCATGTTCTCCACCTCGTTCAATCACAGAATCCTTTGCATTCAATCAAAAATGCAAAGCATTCTCTGAATGGCATCCGTGTCAAGTGGTCGACCTCCAATACAGCAGGGCAAGGTACTCAGCAAGGAACACCGAAATGCGTGGAGATCACTAGAGTAACGATGCCTACTACAGTGATTTACATCTTTCAGGGAAATCCCATGAGTACGGTATATACATAGGTTCAGGCTGGACCAATGTAACTATATATAAAATATCCATCCCTGTAATTCTTTAAAGTATCTGCTTTGGTTTCTAGCTGTGTGGATCATGAATCATTAGTCACCTGGTTGGTTGTCCATGCTTCTATTAGCTCAAAATTGAGCCAGAAATCATATATTCAGCTGTTTTCCCTTAGTCTTTTAAGCAGAAAGGCTCAGTACTTGCTGTTCTCTTTCTTGTTCTTACTTTCAGTAATTGTGCATTCGGCAATTTTGACGCACATGTCCCATTTTTCCAACAATAGGGGTCCATTATCGGGTAGTTACCGATACTTTATAAATGCCTGATTCTCAAGATACAATAAAGCCATCTGTATGCTGTATGTTAAATGAGAATCCTCAGGATGTGATCTAGGTAGTTACTGTGACTTTTCTCATCCGGCATCCTCCCATGCTATTATATTTGTTCTTGCTTTGAATTTTTTTCCTTTGTTGTCCCTCATCCTTTTATAATTCCATTGGTATATCTAATGAAAAGTGTCATAGTCAATAATTTGTTATGGACAACAGAAGTTTGGTTAAGGCAAAAAACTAAAAAATTTAGATGAAAAATAGTTGAGCGCTTCTGATTTATCGTTGGCTACAGGATACATTAAATTAAGGGCTTTAGGGCAGGATTTTCTTTAGTAGTTTAAGCAAACTAAATCAGCAATAACCTAGAATAATAATAATACAGATGTGTGATTAACGTTAATATGTTTTAAATTGCACGTAGACCACAGATGTCATTATTATGCTCCATGTAGGTTAAGGTGCAGACTTTCATTCCCAATGGGTGACAGTGTTACAAAAGAAGATGTTATTAGTTCTTCTTGTGTAAAGCTAAGTAATAAGAAAGCAATCCTTTAATCTGTTCTGCGACGACGGAGTAGAACAGAATCTGTAAATGCTTCTTTATTCTAGAAACTTTGTTGAGTTTAAACAAGTAAAATAAAACTCTTATTCTTAAAGGCAACATATAGTGAACTTGCATATCTTTTATTTATGTTCTTATTCTTATTCTTACATAACATGAGGCTGACTGAAGGTGAAATTTACATGCAAAATAAATGCGTTTGAATGAGATACACATATTGATTTTTCCTGTAATACTTTTTTTCTCTCAATAAGGTGGCTGCTAGATCTTATAAATCATTTACAAACCTTTCTTGATGAAGTCATTGTTAAAGGCACACAATAAAAATGCAAATAGAAGGTAGGCAAATGGCCATGTGTTACCCACCCACTCACATGCAGAAGGAAAGCAAACCAGAGCAGTTGCAGTAAAGACAACATTTTACAAACCACATGCTGTGATAAATGTACATTATTTATGTACAAAGAAAGATTTTATTAATATTCAAATAAAATGTTCTTTAAAACAATGGCTTAATTACGGCTAATGTGTAAGGTAAAGTCTACAGGCTTGGAAAGATCAGTTTGTAAATGGACAGAAACCTGGCTAAAAGACCAAATTCAAAGGGTAGTAGTTAATAATGATTCATACCTTGAATGGTCTAAGGTTGTCAGTAGTGTACCCCAAGGTTCAGTGTTGGAACCCTTACTTTTTAATATATTTATAAATGATATGGGGTCCGGGATTAAAAGTACAATTTAAGTGTTTGCAAATGAAACCAATCTATGCAGTGGAATAACGTCCTTACAGGATGTCTGCAACTTACAAGCCGACCTCAATGCACTGTTTAATTGGGCAACTATGTGGTAAATGAGTTTTATTGTTGATAAATGTAAAGTTATGCACTTCGGGGCTAAGAATATGCATGCATCATACATACTAGGGGGAGTACAACTGGGGGAATCCATAGTGGAGAAGGATCTGAGGAAGAGGGTTCACCCTGGAAATGCCTTAGCCTGGCTGCTTCAGACACGTTCTGGTCTCCGTGGAGCATCCCAGTAGTCCTGGAGGCCTTTCGTTCAAATTGTGATTCTGATATGCTTTTGAATCATCTATGTTTTTTAGTGTGTTTTTTTGTCATTTTTACTCTCTAATAAATATTTTAATGGAATTGCACTAGGTCGGTGTGCCCTTCTCTTTGTTCTTATCATACTGTGCATATTTACTTTGGACCAAACTGGTAACTATGTAGAAAATAATTAAACTTCAGCTTTACTAATAGACAGATAGATAGATGCGTAGATAGATAGATAGATAGATAGATAGATAGATAGATAGATAGATAGATAGATAGATAGATAGATAGATAGGGGATGGGAAGCAGCAAAGTAGTGGCTTTCCAACACATAGGCCGCCAGAATGGTAATTGCATTCACTCTCTTTTACCGGCTGACTTCTGAATAGCAGTGACCCTGTGGTGGCAAAAGATGACTAGACAAATTACAGGAGCATTTCTATGTTAAGAAAATAAAATGAAAAGCAAGTAAGAACTATATACAGTTAGGTCCATATATATTTGGACACAATTTTCATACTTTTGGCTATGTATGCCACCAGTATAAAATTAAAATGAAACAATCCAAATTAATTTGAAGTGCAGACTTTCAGCTTTAATTCAAGGGGTTGAACATAAACATCAAGTACAAATTTTAGGTACTGCAACCATTTGTATACACAGTCCCCCATTTTCAGGGGCTAAAATGTAATTGGACAAATTAATATAATCATAAATAAAATGTTCATTTTTAATATTTTGTTGAGAATCCTTTACTGGCAATGACTGCCTGAAGTCTGGAACTCATGGACATTACCAAAGACTGAGTTTCCTCCTTTCTGATGCTTTGCCAGGCTCTAACTGCTGCTGTCTTCAGTTGTTCTTTGTTTGTGGGTCTTTCTGACTTTATTTTTGCCTTCAGCAAGTGAAATGCATGCTCAATTGGGTTGAGATCAGGTGATTGACTCGGTCATTGCAGAATATTCCACTTCTTTTCCCACAAAAGCTCCTAGGTTGCTTTTGCAGTGTGTTTTGGATCATTGTCCATCTGTACTGTGACGCGCCATCCAATCAACTTTGCTGCATTTGGCTAAATCTGGTCTGACAGAATATCTCTAATCACTGCAGAATACATCCGGCTGCTTCTGTCTTCTGTCACATCATCAATAAACACCAATGACCCAGTGCCACTGTAAGCCATGCATGCCCATGCCATCACACTGCCTCCACTATGTTTTACAGATGACGTTGTATGCTTTGGATCATGAGCTGCTCCAAGCCTTCTCCATACTTTTATCTTCCCGTCATTCTGGTACAGATTAATCTTAGTTTCACCCATCCAAAGAATGCTTTTCCAGAACTGGTCTGCCTTTTTTATGTTTTTTGACAAAGTCTAATCTGGCTTCTCTATTATTCAGACTTATAAATGGTTTGCACCTTGTGGTGAACCCTCTGTATTTGCTCTTGTGAAGTCTTCTCTTGATTGTAGACTTTGACAATGATACACCCACCTCCTGGAGAATGTCCTTCACTTGTCTGGATGTTGTGAATGTTTTTTTTTTACCATAGAGAGGATCCTGCGATCATCCACCACTGTTGTCTTCCGTGGACGTCCCGGCCTTTTTATGTTGCTGAGCTCATCAGTGCATTTTTTCTTTCCTCGGAATGTACCAAACTGTTGATTTGGCCATTCCTAATGATGGTGCAATCTCTCTTATGGATTTGTTTTGTTTTTGAGCCTTACAATGGCCTGTTTCACTTTCATGGACAGCTCCTTAGAACGCATGATGTAGGTTCACAGCAATAGATTCCAAATGCAAATACCACACTTATAATTAACTCCAGACCTTTTACCTGCTTAATTGATGAGGAAATAGTTTAGGAGTAGCCCACACCTGGCCATGAAACAGCTTTTGATTCAATTGTTCAATTACTTTTGGCCCCTTGAAAAAGTGGGTATGGCTATTCTTAAGAGCTGTAATTCCTAAACCCTTCCTTCAATTTGAATGTACATACCCTCATATTAAACCTGAGAGTGTGCACTTTCAGCTTATATTCAATATATAACTATAGCTTGGATATCTTTTGGTAAATACCTGAAATACCTGTATATCTGGACCTAACTGTATATGCTAGCAGTTTTGCTTGCAAGGTATTTGAGCAAAACAATAAGACCAATACATTTGTAAAAGCAGTAATTCTTTGCGCCAAAAGTTATCAAACTTCACTTTTACATTGCATAACTTTGTATTTATACCTTTGTGCACAGGGTACGTGACAGATTAGCCTGAAGAGGGAAATGTTGAATTGCAAAACAAAATGGCTAAAGCAACACCTTCTAAATTATTCAGACCTAGTTAAATATTTATCCTGCAGATGTTCAGTGTGAATTATGGTATAATTTTCATCTCTCCTAAATTGCCAACATTAAGTCATCTATAAAATACCCTTTAAGGTCTTGACATATCAAGTAAAATGAACGCGTTAAGACCGTATAAGACTGAAGAAAGTTGGAAAAAAAGGTGTGCTTTATCTTCATATTAAAAGACAAACTAGCAAAAAGCAAATAATAACATCTCAACAAAGATGACAATGCATTGCTGATGCATTTTAATGAAAACAGTGATACATCTATAGGGATTATATTCAAGTTCTGATCCAACAAATGTTCCGGGTGAACCCAAACCATTGGTGGCTTGCAAACCTACTGAAATAATGATCGATTTCACAGATTTCAAGATGCACTTCCTGGCCTTTGATGGCTTAGAAAGTGTAATAATTGTAATGAGGGAATTGTTATGTACCAGAGTCCTCAATGTAAATGTCTACGTTTGCATTTATCATGTGTGTTAGAGTAGATCAGAGAGAGCTGACAGATTGGGGGAGCATGCAGGTAGTAGGGGACAAGCAGGTTCTTCAGGACACAAAAGTCAGACTGCAGCAGGCAGGGCCCGTTCCTCTTTTGCTGTCTCAAAGTGGCCATGCTATACAGCCACAGCATACACAGGAGTTCGTTGAGTGAATGACAAAGTCTTCTGCATCTTCTTCCTCCTCCCAGGTACAGGGCAGCCAGGTTCCTGTCCTCTTCTTCCTTCTATTCATCTTCTGATAATTCCATCATAGCCCCTAAAACATGTGCAAAAATTCCTATTTTTAGGTATTGAGAATAAGGAAGAGAGTGCCAGGACAATAGAAGCAGGGATCATCAAGCAGCTAGTAGAAAGAAGGCAAGGACAGTGTTGCTTCTACAGCTGGAGCTTATTGCCAAATGGGCTCCAGTGATAAGATGCAGGTAAATAATGTGGTTGCAAACTATATGTGGGTTCCACCAACTGGTGGAGAGAAAAATATTAAGGGAGAGCCGGAACAGCAAGGAAGGAGGATTTCATCCAAAGGCAGGGCCTACCAGCAAAGGGCCAGGAGGGAGCAACCCCCCTAATACATCTGGCGGCACTGCCCCACAGGTACAGGCCACTGTCATCCCTGAGGCTGGTCCACAGAGCTTTTTACTGCGTGACTTTTTTTAAACATATCTGCGGCTGACAACACCTTTTTGGCCTGCAGTTTCTGCCTGCAGCATATCAGCTGTGGTAAAAGTTCCAGCCATTTGTCTACCACATGAAAGACACATGACTCTACACCACAAAGCTCAGTGGGATATCACCTTAAACAAACCAGTTGGTAGCAAAATGCTCACACTCCTCCTGCTCATTGTTCTTCAGTGCTTTCTAAATTCAAACATCCCCCCCAACAAAATCTTCCTGATGCATGCACCGTAATATCTACAGCCTCTAAATAGAGAAAGTAGGACCCCCAAGGGGAGGTTTCAGGCAACAGCTTAACCAGCAGAGTTTAAGAGTACAAAATATAAAATTCAATAAGCTTTATTTAAACATCGTCAAAAGGTGTGGTCCTAGTAACAGACCATAGAGTTGGTGCAAGCTTCTCATACATCAATATGAAATACAATACTCATACAGAACAGGGGGCAGGTCTTGGATGAAAAGACCAGCCTGCAGCAAGTTCATGAGGTTCCCAACATATTTTCAAATAAATGGCAACTTTCTTCTTCAGGGGAGGTAGAGTATTGGAAAAGTTGGAGAAAATGGTAACAATACATGCAAGTAAAACCTTGCTACATGGGTATATAGAAAAGAAGAACAATGCAGTATATATACCAAGTTTAACAAACAGATGATACAACAGATGTACATGCATATACGTCACTAGAGGAGTCTGGGGTACTTACATTTGAAGTATAAGAAGTTGGTTCAGGAAGGTGGAATTGCACCTGCCGCACACAGCTCTTGAGGTGGGGAGTGTAGGACTGATTAGGGCCACTTGTAGATGTAGAGCATAGACCGAGGGTCACTCACAAGGACCGGCAAGCAGTGGAATCGATCCTAGGGTGATCAATGGGTAAACATATATGAAATGTATAGTCAGGGGTGGATGAGGACTTATCAGGTGGACAGGGTATAAAGTGGTTAGGGTATACTAATGTGCCCGAGAGCTCTGTGTCTCAGGTCAGCTGTACCGGTGGTATTAATGGTGAGGTAGCAGAAAGGAGCTAAGTAAAAAGAGTTGGTCATACTTGCAGGGGTGTTGCTAGGTGGGAAAAAGACCAGGGGCTGAAGCCCGAAGAAATGCGGCGCACAAAGCGTGCGGTGCTGAACTAAATTGTGGGTGTGGCTCAAATGGGGTGTGGTTCGAGTCTGAGATGAATGAGGGATGGAGGACAGAAGAAAGTAAGAGATAGAGAGGGAAGGAGAGAGAAGAAAGGAAAGAAGTCGGGATGGAGGAACAGTAAGCCCAGATCCTACACCACAATGGCAATATGTGTATTCCAGAAAGTTTAACAATCAGCAGATAAAGATATTCCAAACACCTGGTGTTAGCGCTTCAATCATCTCGGCACCATGGTTGTTATGGTGTCAGGGTGATTGAAGCACATTATTTCTATTATTACATTGTAATATAAAATGAAATAGTTCAACTCACCATAATGCAGAATCAGTGGGAGCCCTGGGCGTGTCACTTGCCACGTCGCCTGCCACCAGATGCATCAAGTGTCCCCAGTGCAGTGCCTCATTACATTAGGAGTGGGGAGGGGGAAGAGAGAGAAAGAGAGAGAGAGGGGGAGAGAGCACAGAGGGACTACAATTCCCAGTACGTCAGAGAGAGAGAGGGAATGGGGCAGCAAGAAAAAATGAGAAATAAACAAGTAACAGAAGAACTACAAGTACCAGCATTTCAGAGAGAGAGAGAGAGAGAGAGGAGAGAGGGAGACTCTCCCCCTCTCCTTTCTGAAATGCTGATACTTGTAGTTCCTCTGTTATTTCTGTTATTTGTGCGCTCTCTCTCCCTGTCCCTTTCTCTCTCTTTCCCCGGGAGAGAGAGGGGGCTAGAGAGGGGGAGAGAAAGAACAGATGGACTACAAGTCCCAGCGGCCAGCAGAGATGGAAAAATGGGCAGGGCAGGGCAGGGGTCTACACACCAGGGAGGTGGTGACTCTACCTCCTCTGAGCAGCTCCTTCCAGAATCGATTAAGCCACCCTGGCTTTGTGGCCCAGAGACGAGAGCGGGGCGCCAATCGTGGCCGTCCCCATGCACCTCACATGTCCCGCTCTGGCATGGGATTGGCCAAGTGTGACATCCATCATAGCCGCCCGGCGCCACCCCGCAGTGTCACTCTTTTTGGTTGCAGCAGTGCCCTATGGACGTCACACGTCCTGCTCTGGCGAGATTGGACCAGTGTGCTGACGTCCACCATAGGCGCTGCTGTATCATTCGATTTTGGTAATGGCCCCCTCAGCCCCCCCTCCTGATGCCCCTGCATACCTGCTTTAATGGACCAAATGGAGTACCAAGCCTGGGCCCCACCATATGGCCGGGGAGTGCATTCTCTCCCAGCTAATCCCAAGTAATCCTCTTATACCCGCCACAGGGCAGGGCTAGAAGTCACCCAAATGGCCGGACTGGAGTCTAAATAAGACCCAGACTGGGAGCACTAGAATATCCACAAGAAGTGAAGGGGGCTCACGGTTCCAGTGTCACGCATATGTGCCAAGCGAGCCAGCATACGGCGGCACGCGATGACGTCAGACGTCGGGGAGCTGTCGATGCGCGCACCAAGTGTCACATCCTGGCTGATGGAGGGAGTTCAGCAGCACAGGGGAGCACGAGGGCTGGACTTGGTCACAGATGACAGGTGAAGGTCCACAGCAGCTCGTGCTTGCAGAAGGGTGGTGGTACAGGCCAGGTCGGTAACAAGCAGGTAGTTCGGTACAAGTGGTTTAGGCTGGCGGATAGTCAGGTACAGGCAGGGTCGGCAACGTGCGGGTAGTAGAGGTACAAAGGATCAGGCAGAAGAATTGTCGTAGACAGGTCGGGGGTCAGGGCAGGCAGCAAGCAAACAAACAAAGTCCAACAGGAAGCCGGGGTCACAGATACAGGAAGTCTCTCAGAGAAAACACTGGGGTCACAGGTGCAGGAACGCTGTAGAACGGACAGCAGTGACTGCAGGGTGCTGAGAGCTTAAATGGCCATTTTGGCGCCAATGCTGGTGAATACAAGCGCTCCCACGCTCACACACATAGGCACGCACACGCTACGTGCGCCCGCGCATAGGCCTTCCCCAGATGGTTCCTTACAGCTGTGTGCGGCAGGTGCAATTCCACCTTGAATTCCTGAACCAGCTTCTTATACTTCAAATGTAAGTACTCCAGACTCCTCTAGTGACGTATAGGCATGTACATCTGTTTGTTATACTTGGTATATATACTGCATTGTTCTTCTTTTCTATATACCCATGTAGCAAAGTTTCACTCACATGTTATATTAGTGTATTGTTACCATTTTTCTCACAAACTTTTCCAATACGCTACTTCCCCTGAAGAAGAAAGTTACCATTTATTTTGAAACATGTTGGGAACCTCATGAACTTGCTGTTCTTTTCATCCAAGACCTGCCCCCTATTATGTATGAGTATTATATTTCATATTGATGTAGGAGAAGCTTGAGCTAACTCTGTTTTTATACTCTATGGTCTGTTACTAGGACCACATCTTTTAACGATGTTTAAATAAAGATTATTGAATTTTATATTTTGTACTCTTATACTATATGTTGATTGCGCTGTTGCCTGAAAAATCCCCTTGGGGTCCTACTTTCTCTATTTCAAATTTCTCTGGGATGTGGCAAACAGCTGCCTTTCCGGAAAACTGTTGGGTTATATCTAATTTCTATCTACAGCCTCTAGGGACAAGAACAGGAGTCTCATAAGGGTCTTAGGAGTCTTAGGTTATGGTAGGTTAAGCAGGAAAAAGGGTCATCATGGGGCCACGCTGAGTAGAGTAAAACAAAGGCTTGAATCTCATCGTGATTCTCCAACAGCCACCCAGCCAGACGTCACTTCCAGGCACGGCCAAGCCCGTAAGCCTGCTGTTTTTACGTTGTTTTATCTGCTTGTGACCCTGCAGAGAGTCAGCTGGATTGCATTGTCACTATTTTAACTGTGAGTTACTATGATTTTTAATAAATGAATCTTGATAATTTCCCTTGTTTTCCCTTGTTTTCATATATATGGACATATGGAGATCAACGGTAGTGGTCTGCTCTAAGGAGCTACATGCGCAATACCTAAGGGAACAAGGTGGTGGATTGGTGTGCACAGTTTATGTGTTGAATACAATACTCATAAGGTTTTTTCATCTTGTCATGAAGACTCGGAATATACTGGCACCTTTTTTTTTGCATGTTTTGCACTTTCTTCATTGGACTTTTCACTAGGATGATTATCATTATTGTATGTTCACTATTATAGTTATTGTAGTCACAGTGAGTAGCGCACAAGTCACTTTCACCAGTTCATTAATTTGACATATATACAATTACACCTCCTACATGGATAATATCCTTTCATATCATGGAAGAAGGAAGGTTTCTTGGGGGGATTACAGACATTGGGTGCTATAGATAATCTTAAGGGTGGAGCACCCCTAAACAGAACCACTGGTTTCTCAGGTAGGAGGGGGGCTAAAATACGGTCATTTCTAATGACATCCCAATGTTTCTGCAGTATTTTCTTAACAGAGAAATGCTGGTTAGAATAGGAAGTGATCATAGGAATTCCTCTCGATCCTTAGAATTTACCTCACATAGAGCTTGTTCCAAATCTGGCATTCTATAGCCCTTATCCATAAAACGTTGTTTAAGGACCTCAGCCTCCAAGAAAATCACTCTGATGGGTGCAATTCCCATGCAACCGTGAGAATTGACGCGTTGGGACTGATTTCAACCATGATGGGTGATAACAACTCTTTCTATCTAGAAACCCATCCCGGTCCATCTCTTTGAAGAAGGTAGAGGTAATGAGTAAAGTTCGTACCGAACTTTGGGGTGTCCAGGACCCGGACCCGAACCCGGACTTTTCAAAAAAAGTTCGGGTTCGGGGTTCTGGTATTTTATTCCACATGTTGAATAGCTGCCAAGGGCAGCCAATCAACAACTGTTTCACTGTTTTGCCCTTAGAAGCCATCACAGCCATGCCTACTAATGGCATGGCTGTGATTGGCCAGTGCATCATGTGACCCAGCCTCTATATGGGGCTGGAGTCACCGTGCTGCATGTCATATGCTCTCAGGCTAGTTTAGGGAGAGGATGCTGCTGGCTCTGTGAGGGACAGATTGCAGATATTATAGAACATCTCATCCTGCATTACTGAACGATCTGATTGTGGACTAGGTAGAGATTACTAGTACTGCTGCTTTGAGGGACAGATTGCAGACCTCATCCTGCTGCACAGAATGATCTGAGTGGACTAGGTAGAGTCTACTGCTTAGAGGGACAGATTATTGTTCTAAAATCATCTCCAAGTTCTATAGGGTAAGGTTCCAGCTGTTGCTTTAAGGGACAGATTATTGTTCTAAAATCATCTCCAAGTTCTATAGGGAAAGGTACCAGTTGTTGCTTTAAGGAGCAGATTATTGTTCTAAAATCATCTCCAAGTTCTATAGGGAAAGGTTCCAGCTGTTGCTTAGAGGGACAGATTATTGTTCTAAAATCATCTCCAAGTTCTATAGGGAAAGGTTCCAGCTGTTGCTTTAAGGGACAGATTATTGTTTCTTGCACAAAATTAAAAAGTGCATCTACATTGCTGGTTTAAAAAAAAAAAAAATATTCCAAAAACTACATTTGCGGCCAATGGTGCATTTCTTGCACAAAAATAAAAAAAATGTCTACATTGCTGGTTTAAAAAAAAATATACCAAAAACTACATTTGCGGCCAACGGTGCATTTCTTGCACAAGAATAAAAAAAAATGTCTACATTGATGGTTTAAAAAAAAAAATATTCTAAAAACTACATTTGCGGCCATTTCTTGCACAAAAATAAAAAAAACAGTGTTGGCTACCTCCTCCTCCTCCACCGCCACTTCCACCGCCTCCTCAACCTCCAAGTCCACCTCCATTTTTTTTTTTAATGTGATTTTAGCTTAAAACTTATTTTAAGTTATTTCCCTATCCCCATTTCTTTGTAGGGCACTTGTCCGACTCTTACCCCCATTTTCCTTCCTTTTGCAGACCTCTAGGACTTGCCAGGACTTTGTTACAGCCATTTTTGTGCCTAAAAGTTCGGGTCCCCATTGATTTCAATGGGGTTCGGGGTCCGGGATAAAGTTCAGGTCAAGTTCGGTCCCGAACGCGGACTTTTTCCCGAAGTTCGGCAGAACCTGCCAAACCCGAACTTCCAGGTGTTCGATCAACTCTAGTAATGAGTGTATCATCCATTACCTCAATATTAAGATCTAAGAAATGTATACTTGAGGTGCTGGCTTCATGTTGTAAGACAATCCTTCTATCATTTGTATTCAGAGAGTCTATAAAGGCATTAAGCGACTCCATGTCGCCATTCCATAGGAGGACATTGTCTATATACCGTCTCCAGAGGAGAACTTCAATATATTCTCTTCCCCTGTATAGTTGGCAAGTATGAGGCAGCTGATTTGGGCCTCACAGCAATGGGCCCAGGGTGGCTGCACCTTTTGCCCTGCCTTAAAGATGGCCCTGTGTATATAGACATATCGAGTCAGATAGATAAATGTATTCTATTATTTGGATATCTAACAGTGATTGCACAAACTCAAATGTACATGCACCTAGGATATGTTCCAGACCATTAAAATGACCAATAGATAGATATGACAGATAATTCTTCATGATACACTAGGTCAAGTTGCTAATGGCTAGAAAGGATGCATGATGGGGTACACTGCTGACACTACTTTCACCCCATGTCTTATACATTGATGACAACAAAACAATCTGTACCCTATGCCCCTCACTGGCCTCATCCTCCTAATCATTGGAACCAATAGTTCCCTCAAGTGCCCCAGGGCATATACAACATCCTAGACAAAGTGCTCCTATGCCTGTGGGACATCTCTTCAAGACCAGGCAAAGGCCAGACAAGGCCAAGAGGTGACTGACCCAATGCCATTTAAACTAGGCAAAGTTGTTTGTGACAACAGGACTAACCAGCTGGTTGGCCGGCAGGGAAAGATCACACACGTACCTTGCCTGGTACATGTTCTGAACCGGGTGGTATAGTGGTTCCTGGTTAAGTACTCTGGATTCCAGGCGGTCCTGTGACAGGCCAGAATTAGGAAACCACAGAGAAACCATTTCCCCGACTTCCTTTTCAAGCTGTAATGACGCTTTGGTCGGGTGTCACAGTGGAGGAAGCAGACTGCACCTGCCTACAAGGTGCTGCAGAATAATCTTTTGGACACATTTCCTGATGGTGGCAGGTTCCTCCCATTGACCAATGTGCCTCCACTGATCCCTGAAAGGAGGAGCCTCAGTGACTCTTTAAAAGTTTTTTAACCTTCAGCAGTCAGGTCCAGCTGCAGGCAGCACTCACAAGCAGTGCCTGACCTATTGGGTGTCTAGACGGGACCACTGATCAGACATTGCACAGTACCTCCTAGCTTGCCCTGCAGGCAGTGTGCTGTCTGAGAGGGTCTTCGGGAGGTTTTGTTACTAAGAGGTGAATCCACTCCCATAGACTTTAGTGGAGTTTGATTTTAAATTTGGGTTTTGTAGCGTTAACAAATGCTGCCACCTTCAGGAGATCTGCAGATGAATGAAACAGAGTAAATACAAAAGTAACAATGTTACTTGCAATGTTACCAGCTAACTTGCAATGTTACTAACAATGTTGGAATTTCAGTGCAGCAGAGGCAGTTTTGTCAGCCTACAACCGAAAATTAGAATCTTTCTAGACTCCTGGTAAGATCAACCATTATTTATCTATACATACAGCTTTTTAGACAAAGCATCGACAAATGCTCACATATTGCAAAGATGTACTGGGGGAGGTTTTAAAAAATCTGGAGCACTCAGAATCTGGTGCAGCTGTGCATGGTGGCCAATCAACATCTAAGGCTACTTTCACACTGGGGCAGGGAGGGGCGGTAGCGGTAAATCGCCGCTAATTAGCGCCTATTATAGCGCTATTATAGCACCAGATATTGCACGCTGCAGTTTTAGTAAATAATAATCAGTGTGTCTGTTTTCTTTTTGGCAAGACATATACTTTAAAGGGTAAGTTCAACATTTTATGAAAAATGAAATATGAAATATCCTGGCCACCTGCTGCGCTGTACACAGTAATCGTAACACACAGCCCTAGAGTGAGTATTCATCATCATGCTCACAATGGCAATTTATCATTGGTCAGCTCAGCCACATGACTATGCTATCCAAAGGAACCACATATGAGGCTTCTTCTTCCAGTAGGGTGTCCCAGCAGAAAGAAGTGCTTCTCAATAGTTAGCACAGTGACGTGGTCATGTAACTAATGAGCCCTTGCCATTGCAAGTATTATGATGGACACTCACTCCATGGCTGTTTAGTGTGTATGGATCACTACACTGGCAGCCTTGGGCATTAGGGCTAGTATATTGTTCAGCAGGGCTCAGAAGGGTGGCCAGAATATTTGGAATCAGTTCTCTTCATTTTTCATGATAAGGTTACATAGTTGGTAACGCTGCATAAAGACACCAGTCCATCCAGTTTTAACCTGTGTGGATGTGTGTATTTCTTATGTCTCTATCACTTCTTATATTCCTGTATATTGTGTTCGCTAAGATGCCCATGTAAAAGTTTTTTTAAATTCTCTTCTCACTGACACCACTGATTGTGGAAGGGAGTTTCACATCCTTACTGCTCTAACCCCCTATGCAGTTTAACTTAAAATGTGAATTTAAATTATACTTTATGGTTATATTTAACCAAATGATTTATAGTTAAAGTGTAAATCTTGTTTTTTTTTTTTTTGATAAAGTGTGGAAGGGTATTAGGTTTTCATTGCTGTCTGTGTCCATAGTAAGGAGATTCACCACTCTTTATTTACTGGTGGCTATTATCACCAGAAAAAGGAAATCCACAATTTTAGAGCTGTCCCTAGAATAGGGGGTGAGGGGAAATCTTCCAATAAAGACACCTGTTCCATGGACAAGTAAGAGGAGAACTCACCTCACTCACCTCTAGCTTCCTGTTGCATTTCTGGGATAGGAAGTAATGAGAAATGTCACCAATGGTACACAAACAGTAAAACAAAATCTAATGTAAAAAAGAAAAGGAGGTAATTGATCCAAAACAGCGATCCTCAACCTCACAAGCCTCTAACATCTTTAAGCAGGGAACTGTGGCGTTACGAAAATTAAAGGAGTCCAAACAGTTAATTATTAAGGAGGTGGACAAGGGGGGTGCAGTGGTAGTGCTAACAAGGGAGCAATATCGCTCCGAAGCCATAAGACAACTTAGCGATTCTGCCATCTATTCTCCTTTGACTGCTAATCCCACAGCCAAGTTCCCGTCTGTCTTGCTGGCACCACTGCACAGAGGAAAGATATGCGCATTCTATCTCCCAAAACTGCAGAATACCTCTATGTGGAAGATCCAGTAATACCGGTGTTTCATCACCTCCCTAAGATCCAAAAATCTGGTGATCCTATTCAGGGTCGCCCTATAGTAGCAGGAATAGGCTCCTTATTTGAACATTTGGGAGAGTGGGCCGATTATCTTCAACCATTGGTATTGAGATTGCCAGGTTACATTAGGGACACCAGTATTGTCTTGGCACACATACCATCAGAGACATGGACATCTAATTAATTATGGGCCACTTTGGATGTTAGAGCACTTTACTCCTTGATCTCCCACAACGCTGGACTGAAGGCGGTACAGTATCATTTGAATATATATAGTACTTACTCACGGGGCTTACAGGATTTTATTCTCATGAGTGTGGACATCGATGGGGGCCAAATTTTTGCTTTCCATGGCGAATTTGTATATGGGATGGTGGGAGGAGATGTGTCTTTTCTTCTCCGACAGTCCTTTGGTACATAATATAAAGTGGTATGAATTCTACATCGATGATCTGCTGATAATCAGTGCAACTTACAGTTTGTTCGAATTCCTTGAGCATCGACTTCCTGGATATTACCCTAAGTGCAGATACGGAAACTGGGAACATACATACCAAGCCTTATAGGAAGACATGCTCGGGCAATACAACTCTCTGTGCTACTAGTTGTCACCCATCCCACACCATCCATGCAATCCCTATGCGAGAATTCTCCCGAGCTTGGAGGAAATGTTCCTTAGATGTGGCTTTTTGCAGGGAATGCAATAACGTTATTTCACGGCTCACTCAAAGAGGGTATTCGGATTTAGTGATTCAAAAAGGGCTGGATCATGAAAAGGATAGAATAGAGGGACATTTTTGGAAATGTTTCTACTAGATCTTCAAAAAGAAAGGTCAATAAGAAAAATATGCATAAAAGGGAGGGGGGAATTAATACTAATCATCCAGCCACTTTTGTAACTACTTTTTCTAAAGAGTATAAACAAGTGGTGAACATCAGTAAAAAGAATTTACCCATCCTCTACTCAGGCAAAGTTCTTCATAGGGTATTGGAAGCAGGTTGTCATTTTTCTAGTCATAGGGCACCCACTTTGGGTTCCCTCCTGTCCCTTAGTATATTAACACCACTTAAAGTGGAGGTCCGCCGCCCCTCTAAAAATGAAAAGTCAGCAGCTTCACATATAGTAGCTGCTGACTTTTAACATTAGGACACTTACCTGTCCTGGAGTCCAGCAATGTTGGCACCGGATCGGTGGACGAGTGCGGTCGCCGCATTTGAGACTAAGGGAACATCTGAATCCACCCACTAAGGCGGCTTACAGCAGGGGTCTGGTGTGTCCCTGTTCATCGTTTCAGGTCCAATTTCGGTTAAAATTTTTGGATGAATTCAGACCTGAAACCAGAAGACGCACAGGACTCCTGTGAAATTTGCACCGGAGCCATCCCGGAGATGTGTGAACCGGCTCCATTGAGAGCCAGTTACAGGCTCCTAACATGCAAACATGGAAAACCAATTCTCAACAGTGTGAACCCAACCTAAGTCTTTCAATTCAAATAATTAAGGTGAAAGCATTGACATTAACCAATATACAAAACTGTGGAACCCGACATGTAGTGTATCTTTGTATTACCTGTAATCTGCAGTATGTGGGATGCACTACACGTGCCCTGTGCACAAGAATAGGGGAACAGTAATGTGACACTACTAACCCTAATGCCAAACCTATCTCTAATGTCTCAAGTCCCTTTAGGGAATGGCATGCTGGGGATTCGTCCCCTTTTAGGTTCACTGGCATTGAGAGATTGACTTCCATGCCCAGGTGTAGGGATAAGACCAGGCGACTTTTGAACAGAGAGGTGGATATTTAGGGGGTAAACCTCAGATGGGACCTGGACTTACATTTACGATTATTTTTTTCCCACCTATATCTCACATTTTTATATATTTCTGGTCTCCCCCTTTTCCCCTGGGCATTTTGTTTTGTTTTATTTTATCTATTTAGTTTCATTAGTACATCATTATTAGGTTGGTATATATTGTTTTGAATGTATTTAATTCATTATTATTATATCATCTGTTCTTTGGCTTGCTTTTTTGAAATATTCTACCCCCCTTGTTTTGTTGTCTCACCTGGATAACAATTAATGAGTTGATTAAAATTTCATGTGATCAATAAAAGGAGGGGCAATGTTTTTACGCTAAATATTCTGTGCTTTTTTTGTACATAAATGTTGTGAGCAAGGCTGCCATAGCTGAAACGCGTTAACATCTGCTGTACCTGTTTCTATGGAGTATCAATAAATTTGAAAAGATTTAAGAGCATGTATGGAGTTGTGGATCATCCTCTATTACTACTCTATTACTACTCTAATATATCCAATTAAAAAAAAAACTTTGACTATAGATACACCTTGATTATGCTATTAATAAGTATTAGATCTCAAGCTGCACATATATTTATATTAAATGAAAATGTAAAACAATCTTTTTATCCACTGATACATGCATATTAAATTTCATCCTCATTTCATTTCATACATTTGATCTCCAAAAGAACTGCACAGTATTACAGGGGTTCTATCTTTAGCTTCCATGGTAAATAATGCATAAATGAATTTACAGCAAACAGTCACATCAACAATAACACTGAGATCCATACTGCTCCAGAGAACATCCTGTCCTCCTGGCTACAATGAAAATAAAAACAAAAAAACTTTATAATCTTTATTTTACTTTGCTGTGAGATTTGTAGAATAGGCAAGGTTATCAGTTTGGATGAGAAAAAATTGATAGCTCCCTAAAATTTCTGCAGAAATCAGGAGATTTTGGAAAAATACTTTGGCAAACTTAAAGTGGAACTAAAGCCAAAAGGTGCTCACCTATTCTCCAGTGGTCAGACACCCGTGAGGACCTTCGCCAGCACTGTCATCTTCTCCCCAGCTTCTTCCAGGGGCTGGTCTGATTGGCCAGTGCAGGATGACGTCACTTCTGTACATGTGCAGTTGTCATTCATCCCAGCACACTGGCACTGTGCCCAAAATGTAAATGGAGCTGCCCATGTGAAGCTCCATTTACATTCTTCAAAAGATTACAAACAGGTAGGTAAGTTAATTTTATTGCAGAAGAGACATTGCATATCTCGTCTGCAATAAAGAGTTCATGCATTTATTTTTTAATTAATTTCCACTTAATGCACATTCACACAGGCAGAAAAAAATGCTACATTTAAGCGTGCATTTTCTGCATGAAAGAAAGTTCTTGCTGGCAGAGCTGTAGGACCCTTTTTTCAGGGTTGAAATGCGTTAGAGGCCTTTGATTTCATAAACTTTGGAGCCATGGATTGTGTGTGGGATCACCTTCATATATTTTAAAGTTCTATAACACAGATATTTGGCATGACTTATGTTTTAACTTTATTATGTACTGCATGTAGTGCTCACCCCATGGAGTGGCCTCTGAATATGTCTCAGGTCTCCCTTGCTAGTACAGAGGCCACCAGTCTCATGCACACCGACAATAATGGCTCAGTCTAGGGGTGTCTTTTGACTATTTTTTGCTGTAAAACTTGAACAGGAGAGGGGTTTAGTGTCACAGGATACTCTAAAACGATACCAGGAATCAATGGGAGGACAAACTTCTTAGTAGAAAATACTTACAGGAGCAGGCACAAGCTACAGTCCCAATTCAGGTCTTACTAACAATGTTCCAAGTTTTGTCTGCCACCCAGCAGCCACTGATCCTCAGTGGGGGAGATAAAAGATCCTTTTCCAGACCAGGACTTCAGGACAGTGCCTTCCAGCAAATAATCCTTTATGCATCTTCTCCAGGCCCTCAGCCCAGCTCCAGCTGAGGCCCAGGCTTCAATTCTTGTCTCAGTAGCTCTCCCCCAAGGGTGCCAGCCCCAGGAGAACTGAAACCCTCCCTGGAGAAGAAAAAACCTTTTATAAAGGCCTCCAAAACATTTATCACATCCACAGCCACCTTCTGGATGCCTCCTTCCAGGGATTTGCTGGAGCATAATAAATATTCATACTGGTTATTTGACTCTCCCTGCCCTATATTTTGGAAGCTTCCATCAGAAGCATGAAAATCATATTGGGGTAGAGTAAAGTGGGACTTTGAATATGCCAAGTGAAAACATGAAACTGCAAAGTATATACAATTACATATACATTTTATTGTAGTTTACAAATGATTAAAACATGTTGAAAACATATCTTATATTAAAAACCATTAGTACAAGAAGGAACCCTTGGGAGTCACGAATCATCCATGCATATGTAAATAGTCTACGCGTTAAGTGGGATCCTCCCGCTTCTTCAGGACCAACTAATGTAATATACACATAGGGTATTGTACTGAGTATTTGCATAGTGGGTTAGCAGAGGGGATACTGGACAAAAAAATGATGAGCCATGCAGAACAAAAAGGGGAGAGTATTTCAGAGTACATCTGCCCACCCATGAAATGAACACCGGCTCTTCTAGAGGCTGGAATTTGAGGAAAAGACTAAAAGTGAGTATTTTATTATATCTTTTCATGTGACAACACTGAAGAAACGACACTTTGCTGCAATGTAAAGTAGTGAGTGTACAGCTTGTATAACAGGTAAATGTGCTGTCCCCTCAAAATAATTCAACACACAGCCATTAATGTCTAAACCGCTGGCAACAAAAGTGAGTACACCCCTAAGTGAAAATGTCTAAATTGGGCCGAAAGTGTCAATATTTTGTGTGACCACCATTTTCCAGCACTGCCTTTACCCTCTTGGGCATGGAGTTCAACAGAGCTTCACAGGTTGCCACTAGAGTCCTTTTCCACTCCTCCATGACGACATCACGGAGATGGTGGGTGTTAGAGACCTTGCGCTGCTCCAACTGCTGTTTGAGGATGCCCCACAGATACTCAATAGGGTTTAGGTCTGGAGACATGTTTGACCAGTTCATCACCTTTACCCTCAGCTTCTTTAGCAAGGCAGTGGTCATCTTGGAGGTGTGTTTGGGGTTGTTATCATGTTGGAATACTGCTCTGCGGCCCAGTTTCTGAAGGGAGGGGATCATGCTTTGTTTCAGTATGTCACAGTACATGTTGGCATTCATGGTTCTCTCAATGAACTGTAGCTCCCCAGTGCCGGCAGCACGCATGCAGTCCCAGACCATGACACTCCCACCACCATGCTTGACTGTAGGCAAGTACACCTCACCTGGTTGCCACTCCACATGCTTGACACCTTCTGAACCAAATATGTTTATCTTGTTCTCATCAGACCACAGGACCTGGTTCCAGTAATCCATGTCCTCAGTCTGCTTGTCTTCAGCAACACTGTTTGTGGGCTTTCTTGTGCATCATCTTTAGAAGAGGCTTCCTTCTGGGACGACAGCCATGCAGACCAATTTGATGCAATGTGCAGCATAAGTTCCGAGCACTAACAGGCTGACCCCTTCAAGCTCTGCAGCAATGCTGGCAGCACTCATACGTCTATTTCCCAAAGACAACCTCGTGATATTACGCTGAGCACGTGCACTCAACTTCTTTGGTCAACCATGGTGAGGCCTGTTCTGAGTGGAGCCTGTCCTGTTAAACTGCTGTATGGTCTTGGCCACTGTGCTGTAGCTCAGTTTCAGGGTCTTGGCAACCTTCTTATAACCTAGGCCATCTTTATGTAGCGCAACAATTCTTTCTTTCAAATCCTCAGAGAGTTCTTTGCCATGAGGTGCCATGTTGAACTTCCAATGACCAGTATGAGAGAGTGAGAGCGATAACACCAAGTTTTGTTGCCAGTGGTTTAGACATTAATGGCTGAGTGTTGAGTTATTTTGAGGGGACAGCAAATTTACACTGTTATACAAGCTGTACACTCACTACTTTACATTGTAGCAAAGTTTTATTTCTTCAGTGTTATCACATGAAAAGATATAATAAAATATTTACAAAAATGTGAGGGGTGTACTCACTTTTGTGAGATACTGTATATGGATGAATCAGAAAAACATAGGTTCACAGAGCTAATAAGCAGATCCACACAGGAACAAACTTCCCTTCCCAGCAAATAGACATCTCTTAAAGAGGTTGTCTACCCTGTGAAAAAAAAACCCAAAAAAACCTGCAAGACAATAGCATAATGAGCTAGTATGCACCGCATACTAGCTCATTATGAATTACTCCCCTGGAAACAAAGATCCGGCCGGGCTGCTCGGTCCCCTCTGATCTTGCTTCCGGGTACGCAGGTCCAGTGCTGTGACTGGCCTTTGCCGGGACATCACAGCGCATGCGCCGGGACATACATGGCGCATGCGCAGTGACGCCGCAGCTGCTTGGAGGGGGAATATCTCCTAAACTGTACAGGCTTAGGAGATATTCATTTTACCTACAGGTAAGCCTTATAGGCTTACCTGTAGGTAAAAATGCCCCTAAAGGGTTGACAACCGCTTTAACTTGAAGCAGTCATATCAGTAGACAAGCAACATATATAAGCACATGGTGGATACAAGTCCGTGCCCCCTATAGCATTACCTGCCAGAGGGGACACAAACTTGCATCCGCCATGTGTTTATATATGTTGCCTAGATCACTGCTCCACTGACTGAAGTGAAGTCAAAAACTAAATTTAGCCTAACAACCTAACTAGAGGAGGGTGCTACATTTAGTATTATGTATTATAAGAAAGATGAGGTACAGGGGAAAACTATAGGGTGTTACTTGAGTGACAGCTCTGAGTCTGCTGGCATCACAAGTAAGATGGCGGAACCCAGCAACAGTGTCAAAGCTTTTGGATGTCTTCACAATGGAGTCTTTTAGAGGTAAATAACATGCATAAAATATGTTAAATGCACATGAAACCTTATGATACGTACAATAAATGGAGATTTTCTGAGGTAACACTTCTGTAGGTTTTCGAAACTGTGACAACGACCCAAGGCGGTAGAATGAACACTACGGTCGTCTGAGTCTCGACAGTGAGTTCATTGTGGGATATCAAAAGGGGACATGGAGTAGAAAGAATATTATGTATTATGATTTACATCGTGGGAGGAGATCAATCCAACAATCCGATTTAAATCAAAAACTGAAGTGAAGTCAGTCACCTCGTCACTAGATCCGTTGTATATATTTGGACAGAGAATATGTGTA
>BLSH010049319.1:97508-112540 GCA_018402905.1 Glandirana rugosa
ATCACAGCCTTCCTGTATACGAAGGCTGTGACCACTTCCCTTCCCCAGATAGGCAGTCCCCCTACAGTTAGAACACGCCCAGGGAACACAGTTAACCCTTAGAGCGCCCCCTGCAGGTTAACCCCTTCACTGCCAATGGCATTTACACAGTAATCAGTGCATTTTTATAGCACTGATCGCTGTATAAATGCCAATGGTCCCAAAAAAGTGTCAAAATGGTCCGACATGTCCGCTGAAATATCGCAGTACCGCTAAAAATCGCAGATCGCCGCCATTACTAGTAAAAAAAAAAAAAAACCCCAAAAATGAATTCTCATCATCCGTAAACGCGACCACTTTTGCGCAAACCAATCAATAAACGCAGATTGCGATTTTTTTATCGCAAATATGAGGAAGAATATAAATCGGCCAAAAACGGTGAAAAAAAATGTTTTTTTATATATTTTTTTTTGATTTGTATTCTAGCAACAAGTAAGAAATTTGGGTTTTTTTGCAAAATTGTCGCTCTTCTTTTGTTTATAGCGGCAATCAGAAATGACGCAGAGGTGATCAAATACCACCAAAAGAAAGCTCTGTTTGTGGGAAAAAAAGGACGCCAATTTCGTTTGGGTACAACGTCGCACGACCGCGCAATTGTCAGTTAAAGCGACGCAGCGCCGAATTGCAAAAAAGGCTCCGGTCCTAAAGCTGGAAATCCTTCCGGGGCTGAAGTGGTTAAAAAGTGATAGCTGGAGTTCAACTTTAATTTGTTAGATCTGCTAGTGCATCTAACACTACACTACCCTCCCTCCAGACTGATAATGCAGCTGCCCAAAGGTGTCTCCATTGCTCCCACATCCAGAGTGGAGACATAGTAAGGCAGGAACGTTATTACTGGCTGGATCTCTAGGAAAAAAAAAAAAAAGATAAAAAGAAGCCACCACATTTAAAGATTGTAAGGCCCCTTTCACACATATGGACCGCTTGTCCGTTTTTCATCCATCCGTTGACAGATGAAAAACGGACATCAATGCAACTCTATAGAAAAATGGAGGACAACTGATAATCATTCATTTGCATCAGTTTTCATCCGCTTCTGTCAGCATCCGTTTTTTTGAACAGATGAAAGTCCTATTTTTCATCCGTCAAAAAAACGGATTGGACGAAAAAACGGATGTAAACGGACGAACAGTCAGTTTTTTATCCGTTTTTGCATTGGTAGTGGATGTAAAAAAAACTGATGAAAAACGGATGACCACGGATGAAAAAACGGATTGAAAAACGGATGAAAAAACGGATCAAAAAATGGATGAAAAACTGATATAATACTTCATCCGTTTTGATGTGACGGAACTGATAAACTGATGAATGGTCCGTATGTGTTAAAGGACCCTTAAGCTACAATATATAAAAGCTTTGTTTTTTGCTTTAAAATCACCTTAATCATCCAATCACGTGCAGGCAAAAATCATGTATTTATATACATATATATATATATACTATATTACCAAAAGTATTGGGGCACCTGCCTTTACACGCACATGAACTTTATTGGCATCCCAGTCTAAAGCCCCGTACACACGGTTTGACGATCGCACGTACGATCGCGTCAAATCGTATGTTGGCTGTTGTATGCAGCATACTGACTGCACTACACAATCGTACGTCCGGGGAAAGAACGTTCAGGAGCATGCAATTAGCATCCAGCCATTCCTGACTTCGGAGCATGCGTGTTTTGCACAATACAACTTTGTTGTACCAACTTCTCTGTACACACGATACAACGGTCGTATGAGAGCTTGTTGGTACGACCAAGTTTTCTAGTCTGCTCATACAACTTCCTTGTACGACGTCGTATGTTCGACTGTTCAAATCGCTCATACGAACGATCGATATCACATACAACGGTCGTGAGTACGACCTGTTGTATGCGATCGTCGAACCGTGTGTACGGGGTACAACGGTTGTACAACCAAATGTCCAACTTTGAACAAAGTTGGATGTTGGCTGTTGTGTATCGCGTACTGACGTGCACTAAGCGATTGTACAACCAAGCCTAACGTAGTGATGTGTTAAGATCGTATAACGAGGAAGTTAAAGTGAATGTGATTTGTGAATTAGGAACGTAGGTTTCCCAGAACGGACACTTCTGGGCATTCCTGACTTCTGAGCATGCATGTTTTGCACGTACAACTTTGTTGGACCAACTTCTCTGTACACACGATACAACAGTCATACAACCGCTTGTTGTACAACCAAAGTTTTCTAGTCTGCTCATCCAACTTCAGTTGTACAACCGTTGTATGACGGCTGTTCTAATCACGCGTACTAACGGTCAGATGATCGTACAACAAGCTGGTTGTACAACCGTTGTACTGTGTGTACGGGGCTTTAGTCTGTAGGGTTCAATATTGAGTTGGCCCACCCCTTGCAGCTATAACAGCTTCAACTCTTCTGGGATGGCTGTCTACAAGCTTTAGGAGTGTCTATGGGAATGTTTGACCATTCTTCCAGAAGTGCATTTGTGAGGTCAGTCACTGATGTGGATGAAAAGGCCTGGCTCGCAGTCTCCGCTCTAATTCCTCCCAAACATGTTCCATTGTGTTGAGGTGCAGGCCAGTCAAGTTCCTCCACCCCAAACTCGCTTATCTCATTTGGGCCTTGCTTTGTGCACTGGTCCAAATCATTTGGCGGAGGGTGGGTTATGGTGTGGGGGTGTTTTTCAGGGGTGGGGCCCCTTATTTCCAGTGAAAGGAACTCTTAAGGCATCAGCATACCAAGAAATTTTGGAAAATTTCATGCTCCCAACTTTGTGGTAACACTTTAAGGACGGCCCCTTCATGTTCCAACATGACTGCACACCAGTGCACAAAGACACGAATGAGCGAGTTTGGGGTGGAGGAATTGACAGAGCCCTGACCTCAACCCGATAGAACACCTTTGGGATGAATTAGAGCGGAGACTGGGAGCCAAGCCTTCTCATTCAACATCAGTGCCTGACCTCACAAATGCGCTTCTGGAAGAATGGTCAAACATTCCCATAGACACACTCCTAAACCTTGTGGACAGCCTTCCCAGAACAGTTGAAGCTGTTGTAGTTGCAAAGGGTGGGCCAACTTAATATTGAACCCTATGGACTAAGACTGGGATTCCATTAAAGTTCATTTGCGTGTAAAGGCAGGCCTTTGGTAATATAGTGTATATATATTAAGTCAGCACAGCTTTATCTCAATTACTAAGTTAATTGAAAATGTACTCTGCAAATTGAATATGCTCTACTCCTTGTAAAAGCAGAAGCTATCTGTTGTATAAAGAATTGAAAATATATCTAAAACATGCCCAACACTTTTTTTGGGGCAAGACAAACACTTTAAAGTGGCAGTAAACTTCCATGGACGGTTTTTATGTATAAGTAAGCCTATAGTAAGGCTTACCTATAAGTACACATACACTCAATGGTGGTTGAAAGTATTCTCGTTTACTCTAAGATTGACAAAGACTTTTACTTTGTTAAGTGATAGGGTTAGAACATGTGTCAATTGGTTGAAATAATACAGCTGTATGTCTTAGTAGACATGCAATGTCACTGCTGGCTAAGTGCCCCAAAGATTAAAGCCTCCTACACACGGGTCGACGATCGTACGACTGAATGGCTCAAATCATATGTTGGCTGTTGTATCTCGCGTACTGACATGCTCTAAGCAATCGTACGACCAAGACGAACGTAGTGACGTGTTATGAGCGTATAAAGAGAAAGTTCAGGTGCCTGTAATTTGTGTCTGGCCGTTCCTGACTTCCGAGCATGCGTGTTTTACACAGTACAACTTGTTAGACCTACTTCTCTGTACACACGATACAACGGTCGTACGACCGCTTGTTGGTACTACCAAAGTTTTCTAGTTTGTTCATCCAACTTCTGTTGTATGACCGTCGTACATAGGCTGTTCTAATCGCGCATACTAACGGTCGATTTAGCATACAATGGTTGTTCGCACGATCTGTTGTATACGATCGTCGACCCGTGTGTACGAGGCTTTAGAAACTGTCTCTGTATTCCCACGAGAAAGAAGTTGGGCAAAGACTACTTTAAAAGGAGTCTCTATGCATATAACTGATACAAGATGGAGTCTCTAAAGAATAACCTTACACAAGGCCGGCTTGCACAATTTTAGTATCTGTGACAGACATTTGTGAACACAACCAAGAACTGCACAAGTATTTCTGTTCAGAAATTTGGTGATCTCAGAACAAAAATGGTGCCATTTTTTAGAGAGAAAACCAGATGAAAACATTGTGGGTGGAGGATGGGACGGTGAGCACTGTAATCTCTGTGGAAAATCATAAATACCTGGAAGTGAAACGAACAACATCAAAAATACTGTATATTTTCAGGATGTCAATAGCATTTAAATAACATTCCCCTCTGTAACATAGTTTCATAAACTGTTGATCCTGCCAGTAGATTTGTTATTTTTCCACTTTCTATAACAGACTGAGCCATTCGGCAAAAATGTAAGGCACTGGAAAAAAACATGTAACAGTGCCATTTGTGCTTAGAAATGTCATCTTTTATGGTTTAACCGTTTCACTGTCACCAACATACAGCTTATGTCGGCAGCAGCAGGGGTATTTACAGACATGCTTGCCTGTATGATGTCACTTCCTGGTACAGAGCTTTCATTTACTGACTTATGTCGCCAGGGAGGTAGCTAATGGAGCATGATCTGTGCTCAGTTAGCTGCTATAGAGTGCAGGGGAGACCTTGAGGGTCTAATAGACCCCTAATGTATCATTGAAGAGGACCTGCCACCAGGTCCACTTCCAAACCCAAGAGAAAAGAAGCTGCTCTCCATAAAAACCTCATGTACATTTATTGAAGTATTCCAAGCCCAAGCCAATCCACCTCTTCCACAGGCCCTATTGCATTTCACTCCATTTGGAGTGTTACCAGGACCTGTCACGAGCAATATGCTGATACATAGGATGCTTCTCAGGATTCTATGTGTAGCACCCTCCTAGGTAGGTGCTTGGATAATTAGGTAAGTGTTAGTGTCTGTTTTTGGTAGGTAAATTTATGGTAGTCAGTGGGGCTGTAATTTTGGTCAAGGTAAAATCATAGTTTAGCTCACTGTACTCAGTTAGCTGTAATTGTTTAGTCAGGTCTGATCTGTGTGCTCTGCTGCTACCAGTCTGTCTGATAGCTCCCTCTATATTCAGATAACTTGAGAAGTTTCTGGATGATAGGTGGGAAGTTATGCATTTGGCAGCATGAATATTGATACAGCCCGGGCCTAATCCCAGAGAGGCCAGCTCTGAAGGGGGCTGGGAGACTGTATTTATTCTGAAAGCAAACAGAGCTTTGGGTCTTGACCTAGAATGGAGGAGTCCACCCTAAGGGGGGCATCTTGCCCTGTCAGCCGCAGTCTGCCATGTGGAGGCCTTGGTGGGTGACCCGAGGGAGGAATGCTGAGACCCAGGTGCTTGGAAGAAGCTGACTGCGGGGAGCTGTCTGACATACATCAATCTGGTATCATTGGAGGGCATCGCTTGGAAGATTGGAAAGAAACATCCATCTGTTCTAAAGCTTTGTGAGTGCAGACATTGCTGGATCTTGAGGATCTTGTGCTCTAGCCACCCGTCTAGTTATAGACAGCCGTGGATGGATTAAAGCTGGTGTCCTGAAAAGCTCTGTCCAGACACTTTACTTAAAGGGACTTTGCTCTACTGGCTCTATTACTACAACTTAAGCTAAAAGGAAGATTACGTTCTCAGTTGTATATAGTTCTTATTCTTGGAGTATCTCACAACTTTCCTTGTCCCTATCCAAGTTCTACATCAATAGAAACCACATCCCCTAGACTGGTATTTGGAGAAAGAGTGAACAAGCCTGTTGTGTGCCTGGCTGCAGGGCTGAAGTTGGGAAGACCTGGACAAGTAATTCCTGTGGCTCCTACAGGAGTAGTGTTACATATGTAAAAACAATCATTTTAGGTTAAAAAAAAGTGCAAAAAGTTACTTACAATTACTATAAGAAAACAAAAAACTTTTTTTTTTTTTTTTTACAGCCCTCTGCCTCTACGTACACATACAGTATACCAGGAAAATGCATGCATCAAGTAGAGCTATATATGAAACACATATTTATTGCTGCACGTCAGAGTATGAGCAATAATTTTAGGGACAGAATTTATGGTTAATTTTAAAGGAATGACCTGTAAAGGATTTTAATGCATCGCCTATCAACAATATTGGATACAGAAGTTTTCCACCATTTCATAGTTGCATGCAGTTTTAAGACATGGTGGGTATCTATTTACTTAACGCAACTCCATTTTTTAAATTTTACCAAAAAAGTGGGTAATATCTTGTATTTGTGTGCACTAAAATGAATTGATTGTAAGCTGTAACGAGCATGGTCCTCTCATTCCTCTTGTATTGAATTGTATTGTAACTGTACTGTCTGCCCTCTTGTAAAGCACTGAGCAAACACTATATGGGCACTATATAAATCCTGTATAATAATAATATTTCACTGTACACATGGGTTTGATAAACATACGACATAATATCATGTGACCTAAAAAAATTGCAAATACCACCTTTTTTTCCAGGGTCTCTGCTTTTAGAAAATATATAATGTTTGGGGTTTTAACTAATCGTCAGGCCCAAAATATTAATTTGAACATATCTGCGAAAAATGCAAAAACAGCTCTAGCTAGCAGAGTGTTGACCTTTTTTTACCAAAAGAAATGTGAAAGAAATTAGTATGTGTCAATGGGAACTTGGCTGGCCATACATTATACAATTTTTGTGTACAATTTTCCTTTAGATTTACCAAAACCATATAATATGAGGTCAAACCTAAACATTTCTATTTTGTATGCTATCAGGCAGGCCCTTGCACTACATAGTTGAAGGTAACTTGAAATTGAATAAGAAAATTGCATAATGTATGGCCAGCCTAATGCCTCGTACACACGGTTCGACGATCGCACGTATGATCGTGTCGAATCGTATGTTGGCTGTTGTATGCAGCATACTGACTGCACTACACGATCGTACGTCCGGGGAAAGAACGTTCAGGTGCATGTAATTAGCATCCAGCCATTCCTGACTTCTGAGCATGCGCGTTTTGCACAATACAACTTTGTTGTACCAACTGCTCTGTACACACGATACAACGGTCATATGAGAGCTTGTTGGTACGACCAAGTTTTCTAGTCTGCTCATGCAACTCCCTTGTACGACCGTCGTATGTTCTACTGTTCAAATCGCGCATACGAACGATCGATTTCGCATACAACGGTCGTGAGTACGACCTGTTGTATGCGATCGTCGTCCCGTGTGTACGGGGCTTAAGGCTTTAACTTGTTCTGTCTTACCTTGGGGAGATGCAGACTAGAATACTGCAATCATTGAGCAGCAAATTATATCACCTGTGATGTATTTCAGTTATCTTACAAATCCGGCCTGTTAGTGGGTCCTGAGGACCGGAGTTGAGAACCACTGCTCTAGGACCTACATGACCAAAGGGTGACAGCGCTGCTGTGTGGTTTCAAGTCAGAGTTCTCACCCTATCAGGGAAAGTGGAAAAATAATGGATCTACTAACATAACTAACAAACATAAAAATATATGTGACAGTTGGGATTCAGAATATCAAAAGCTCTAGCAACAGGTGGCATCAATTATTTTTTTATTTTTCAGATAGTTAGTTACATTTTATTCTTAGGATAGTTGGTTGATAGCATTCAGACAAGAAGACGATCCTGTGTTTAGAAATGCAATTCAGCCTTAATATGCAAGCAGGAAAGCGATTATGACCTGAGCCAATCTATTTTTATTGATCAGTACTAAAAGTGCTGGAAATTGGATTCACTTTATTAAGCGGTCAAACCAGCAAATGAACTTGAGGAAACATAAGCATTTATGCACGGAAGTAAGGGAGGGGTAGCCCCAATTTGCTTATGTGTGTGGAAGAGAAGTAATAATGTTATAGATGTAGCTGAAGAGTCCTAAAAAGCATAACGTTGTCAAGAATATGAATTGCGTAGTTTTATGGCAGATTAATGGAAATGGGAAAAAGAGGGAACAAAAGTGTCTGCTTTAATAGGATAACTGAGCACATTTAAATTGCAAAAGCATTCAAGGGTACTTAGGGGGATTAGGAAGTCATTTAGCATTTGGTTTGCAGGTATTGCTTTGCTTGTTCAGCTCTCAGCAAAACATTCAAATGCTGTCTTGTTCATATACAATATGAAGAAATGAAAAGAATGAATAGTTATGTGCTTAAAGCAGAACTCTAGGTAAAAACTTTTTCTATTTTCTTGTTGCTGATCTCCTACCATCAGCTATGGCATCCATCTGCTTCTGAGCTCTGTAGTTCCTCTGTAGTAGCCTGATGATTTTACAAAAAAAAAAAAAATTACTGCCCTGTGGTTTCCTGTTTGTAAGACCGATGGCTGCTATTCCTTCTGTACCCTCAGCCAGGGGTCTTATCACTTCCCACCTGTAGTCCTATCTACAGCAAGCAGGGATGTACTTCTGTTCCTACTTGCTGTAGTGGTTGGAGGGGGGTCTCACAGACCCTGGTCTGTCCCGCCCATAGAGGTGGTGTCCTCGTCCTCTTCCATCCTTCTGCCAGATGACACAGAGCAGCGATCTACCAGTGTGACAGATTTTGTATGTGAAACTCCAGCCATTGCAGAGTCCCGCCTCCTGGACTGGCATTGGACCAGTGCGCTGTCTATCACAATGCCGGTTCAAAAAATCAGGACCTTACAACGGCAGGAGATATACACAATCTGTCACACCGGGAGATCGCCGATCTGTGTCATCGGGCGCCTCTCCTAACAATCCCTGGGCACAGAGGTGGCACTTATGGGCACTGATAAACTGCACTGATGAGCACTGAGGTAGCACTTATGGGCACTGAATCGGCATTTATGGGCACTAAGGTGGCACTTATGGGCACTGAGGTGGCACTTATGGGCACTGATAAACTACACTGATGGGCAATAAGGTGGCACTTATGGGCACTGATAAACGACACTGATGGGCACTGATAAACTACACTGATGGGCACTGAGGTGGCACTTATGGGCACTGATAAACTGCACTGAGGTGGCACTTATGGGCACTGATAAACTGCACTGATGGGCCCTGAGGTGGCACTTATGGGCACTGATAATACAGCACTGATGGGCACTGATAAACTGCACTGATGGGCACTGAGGTGGCACTTATAAGACAGCACTGATGGGCACTGAGGCGGCACTGATGAGGCTGCATTTATGGGCACTGATAAGACAGCACTGAGGTGGCACTGATGAGGTTGCACTTATGGGCACGGAGATGGTGCTGATTAGACTGCACCGATGAACACTGATAAGTTTCACTGATGAGGCTGCTCTGATGGGCACTGCTAAGCTGCACTGATGGGGCTGCACTGATGGGCAATGATAATCTGTACTGATGAGGCTGCACTGATAAGCTGTGCTGACGGGCACTGATAAGCTGTACTGATGAGCACTGATAAGCTGCACTGATAAGGCTGCACTGATAAACTGCATTGATGAGCCTGCACTGATGGGCACTAATAAGCTGCAGTGATGAGCACTGCACTGATGAGCACTGATAAGCTGCACTGATGGGCACTGATAAGCTGCATTGATGAGGCTGCACTGATGAGCACTGATAAGCTGCTCTGATGAGCCTGCACTGATGGGCACTGATAAGCTGCACTGATGAGCACCGATAAGCTGCACTGATGGGCATTGATAAGCTGCATTGGTGAGGGTACACTGATGAGCACCGATAAGCTGCACTGATGAGCCTGCACTGATGGGCACTGATAAGCTACACTGATGGGCATTGATAAGCTGCATTGATGAGCCTGCACTGATGAGCACTGATAAGCTGCACCGATGAGCACTGATAAGCTGCACTGATAATGCTGCACTGATGGGCACCGATAAGCTGCACTGATGAGGCTGCACTGATGGGCACTGATAAGCTGCACTGATAAGGCTGCACTGATGAGCACTGATAAGCTGCACTGATAAGGCTGCACTGATGAGCACTGATAAGCTGCACTGATGAGCACTGATAAGCAGTCCACTGCCACATATCTGTAGGAGATGTTCCCACCATCCCTGCAAAGTTTGCAGTCATTTTTTATGTCTTATTTTCAGTATGATGTGTATTATGTGTGACATTGCATATCACAGAGACCGATATTGTGGAAATATTGAAGCTTATTGAGATTTCCATACATTAGAGGGTTCCATCATTATTGTGTTCCACTCTCACTTACAAACTATCACTGCAGAGATACCAGCTATGTCTGAATCCCCGATAAGGTCCTAATTTTTTCGAGTGCAACAGAGAGTGGTGGCACACTGTGTAAGACATCATTTGTGGAAAGTAATAGGAGAGAATGGGAGACTGGGTAGTATAGGCAGAGTTCTGGAGGAGGGTGCCAAGGAGGAAGGTGGGGGGAGCCAAGGAGGAAGGTGGGGGGAGCTGGATGGAAGGGTTCTTGCGGAGGAGAATGGGAGGGTCAAGCTAGCAAATTCATACTCTTCTTGCCTCTCAGACCTGCCCTTTGACAGAACCCCACCTTCCATTCTCTGATACTGCTTTCCTCTCAGCCACCTTTGAACCACAACTCCCAAGGATCTTATCTCCCTTCACCCCCATTTACTTTTCACTTACAAGCCCCTGGGTCTGGGATGCTGCCCCTCCCAACTCTCCATGATAAGCCGATGCTCCCTTCCACTGTGTAAACTTCTCATTCATCCCATCAGCCATTTGGTGCAATACTGCCGTTTGATTAGATCCTTCTTTTTTTAAAGCCTTCCTAAATAGCTCCAGAGGGGGAGCAGACAATAATGCAAAAGATGTGCAAAAGTAAGCTCATGAGCTCGAGGCCAGAATGCACCACAATTCTGAAACTTCATGTAACGCCAAAAAAACCCTACATCCAATTAGACCCTCAATTTTGAATGACATCAAAAGCACCTGTGAAGGTGGTGCAGTCAGTAAAGCAGCAGCTTGTAAATGTAAGGTTGTGGGATCTAATCCTGCGCTTGACACACTGAGTTACACAAGGATGTACGTAGTATAGGACCAAGCTACATTTTAAGTAGCCAACTTCAAAATTTTATTGTAAGTCCGAAAAAAACACTGTCAGTTTAAGCCCCTGTTTTTGCAAGCCTTTGCAAACATCTCAGGTGGTGTTGCAGAGGGTGAAGAGCCACATGTGAAGACTTAAGGTCGTGAGATCAAACCCAGGGTCTGGCATTCTAAAGGAGACCCGAGGTTACATTGTTAGGCCAACTGAATATGGTAAGTGGTAAACCTTGCTTGCCATCCAAATTGGAGAGCTGCAAGGGAAGGGCTGAACTGGGAATGTTGGAAGCCTGTTAAGAGGGTGTGAAAGACACAGATGTTGGAAGCCTATGAGCAAAGAAAAGCATTAATGGGTTACTGGGTGACCCCATTGAGATGTTTGAGTGATACAGGGGGATTTAGGGTTGCCACATCATCCCTTTAATCCAGGACACATACTAATCACACAGGTTCTGTGGCTGATTAAGGGGGTAATTCAACTCACTTGGTACCTAATCTGTGTTAAATTAGCCTCAGAACCTGTGTAATTCATATGTGTCCTGGATTAAAGGGATTATGTGGCAACCCTAGGGGGATTCAGTAGAGGTAAGGAAGATGCAGGCTTGGGGCTGTGGTGGTGCAGAGAGGCAGGATTGGCTTGTGGGTAGAGGCTAATGTAGGGTAGTAGAGAGCGATGTAAGGGTTGTGGGAAACACAGACTTGAGGGGGAGGAATAGAACTGGGACATTGGATGATTGACTTACAGGGGAGGGGGTCTTAAAAACTAGGAGACATGCTTAAAATGGGGGTGTGGAGAGGGGGTCTGGGAGTGAAGCACAATGGGGAGTTTAGAAAGAAAATATGCAGCTTATTCTCCACATTACCTACATTTTTGCTCAGCTCACCTTTATGTCAGGGTCAGAGGAAGACTTGGTGGTCCACGGGCAACACATGAATGATGGGAGAGGGTTCTGGGAAATGGGAGGGGCAAGCTGAAGTGGGAGCTTCAGGGGTGGTGTAGCTTCAGGGTTCTGGGAAATAGGGGAGGGCAAGCTGAAGTGGGGACTTTATTGTAAGAGGGTTCTGGGAGAACAGGTTGCTGGGAAAATAGGGGACAAGCTAAAATGGGCGTGTGGAGAGGGGGTTTCAAGGTAAGAGGAACACTTAGGGGAGGGCAGGTTGGTGTGATGAGGGGAGACAGGGTGCTTGGTAATAGGCAAGTTGAGATGGGGGTGAAGAATGGAGGAATAGGTTGCTGGGAAATGGGGGGGGGGTGGGGGCACACTAAAATAGGGGTTTCAGGGTAAGCGACGGGGGTCTGCGGGTGATGCACGAATGGTGTAGAAATAAAAGGTGCAGCTTATTCTCCACAGTACCTACATTTACGCTCAACTCACCTTTATTTTCCACAGCTCCCTGACCTTTTCATCCTGCACCCCTTCGCACCTGCTCCTCTTTGCCCACACAGGGGGTTTCAAGGTAAGAGGAACACTTGGGGGTCCAGGGGTGGGGTGTGATTAGGTAGAAGACAGGGTGCTTAGAAATAGGAGGACAAGCTGAGAATGGGAGAACAGGTTGCTGGGAAATAGGAGGGTGGGGCTAGCTAAAATGGGGGTGTTGAGAGGGGGTTACAGGGTAAGAGAGTGCGGGGAGGGGGGTGAAGCACAAATGGGGAGTGTAGAAATAAAAGGTGAAGCTTATTCTCCACAGCACCTACATTTTTGCTCAGCTCCATTTCATATATCATATTAACAATTATTTTCCCTACCAAAATCATATTGTACCACATACACACTTCATAGCGCTAATCTAGTTTTTGATAATGGGTAGCAAAAATGCAATTATGGGATCTATCTTCATCCTGACAAACCCATTGTACTGTAAGTTATGGAAATATATCAACCCTAATTCTTTTAAAATGCATTTTTGGTACTTCTGGTTCTGGCACCATATGGAGTAGTGGTTCTCCATACCAGCTCCCGCTACCCACAAAATCAGCATATAAATCCAGCACGGACCCCCGCTGCCGCCCGTAAAACACCCGGACATTCTCCCTGATCTCTTCCCACAATAATGGACCGTTTCTTGGAAAAAAGCGGCCTGCGAGCGCCGCCGGTTCCATGTCAATTTGAGCCCGGGGATGTGACCTTGCCGAACAACGGGACAGATGCACTATCTATGGAGGTGAGTGGCGCTCTCCCTCCTCCCTCACATTCAAGGAAAGCAGATACTCATGACAAGATCACCCAAGCAGTGGCAGATATCCTTGCCCCCACTAACACAGCGACGGTGGAAAAGGCAGTTAATGCAGGCATGCTTCTGATTAAAAGGGAGCTGGGGGAACATGCCTCCTGCCTCAATGAAGCAGAACACAGAATCTCTAATATAGAACAGGAATTATATCAGGCTCAGACTACTGAGCAGGCACAAGACAAAACCAACCAGCTTCTACCTGTGAACCGATACGGAAAAAAGAGGAGTCCTTTGAACGTATTCCTATCTGGTTTAGTACTGTTATTTTTTTACTGTTTATATCTCCCTTTAACCTCCCTCCCCCACCTCTCTTTACCCTCCTGCACTTATATGGTACAACTAGGGTTACTACCACGTCTAACGCTAACACAATATACCTCCTACCTGTAGGTTTCTCTTATACAATACCAAAACTAGCTCAAAATACCACCTGTCAAAACCCCCCATGAGAATTACCTCATGGAATGTTAAGGGCCTTAGGTCCCCCATCCAGAGACTCATGGGTGGGGACGGTTCTAGGCTCTGAGGCAATCGGCCTCAAAGCCGGGGTCATCATCCTGTTACATAAAAAACTTCCTTGCGAAGTGTTGACAGTAGATTCGGACAAACAAGGCTGCCTCCTAAATGTGCATGTTCCTTATGAGTGACAAAGCCCTCATAATTTCACATGTCTACGCACCAAACAACCCCAGGAAGTCCTTCTTCGGTGACTTATCTACCAACCTGCTGAAACTACCCCACATCCCCCGTGTGGTAGGCAGAGATTTTAACACCACTATACACATTATCGATGACAGATCAAGCCCCCAAAGAACCTCATCACAAGGTAGCCAACTCAGACCAAACCCTTTTAGCATCCACTATGGAAATCCCTACACCTGACGGATATGTGGCGCCTTTTCCACCCATCGGATAGAGAATTCTCCTTTTACTCCAATCCCCACAACATTTTTACCAGAATTGATATTTTCTGCACAGATACCCTCATCCCATTGGTAGCAGATTCCGAGATCCAATCTCAGACCATGCACCAGTATCAATCTCACGACTCACTATCACAAGCCAACCCTCGTCTATGGTGTTTTCTGCAATTTCTCTATAACAATGCAGATTTCCAACATTACATGGAATCGGCCTGGATGGAGTATGCTACGGCAAACTCTTCCTATGCAGATAATCATAACTTATTTTGGGACACAGAAGAAAAACTCCCTATCCAAATTCAGAAAAGTGAGCTCCCACCTAAAACTAGCCCGGATACTCTTTCCGCCCTAGATTCACCCCAAAATAGAGACGAATGGCAGAGAGCCAAGACCAAGTTTGATACCTGGGCAGATACCTTAGAATTGACCCGAGAGACGGTAAGCAGAGATAAAACCCCACTTAGATCCCGCCTTTCTCATAGGCCCGATCAAAATCCACCCTCGAGTGAAAAGACTTAAACCTATCCCTCAAAAAGAAGACACAGGGTTTTATTCAATACTAATAGACGTATCCTTCTCAAACGGCATCGTATGAGGTAGGTCCGGCTAAGGTACATTACAACCTTTAGACGTAACAATATCTCTTTAACGTCTTTTGTGGTATCTGCTCCCAACCGAACACTATCACTCAGCACTCTAACTATGACCACGTACCAGACTCTAACCTAGAGCCTTAGACGATGGTTACCCTACTCCCATAGACACG
>BLSH010049319.1:143091-156380 GCA_018402905.1 Glandirana rugosa
AGATGCCTCTTACCCGGGTCCCTGGAGGAAGGATTGCGGAGGATTGTGTGCGGATGACGGGAGCTCCTCTATCCAGCGTCCGCTCTGTTCAGCGTCCAGACCACGCCCCCCCAACCAAAGAGTTTTTAAGGGAAAGAAGTGGAATGTTATGCAATGGCCAAGTCAATCACCTGACCTGTATCCGATTGAGCATGCATTTCACTTGCTGAAGACAAAACTGAAGGGAAAATGCCCCAAGAACAAGCAGGAACTGAAGACAGTTGCAGTAGAGGCCTCGCAGAGCATCACCAGGGATGAAACCCAGCGTCTGGTGATGTCTATGCGTTCCAGACTTCAGGCTGTAATTGACTGCAAAGGATTTGCAATCAAGTATTAAAAAGTGAAAGTTTGATTTATGATTGTTAATCTGTCCCATTACTTTTGGTCCCTTAAAAAGTGGGAGGCACATATACAAACTGTTGTAATTCCTACACCGTTCACCTGATTTGGATGTAAATACCCTCAAATTAAAGCTGAAAGTCTGCAGTTAAAGCCTATCTTGTTTGTTTCATTTCAAATCCACTGTGGTGGTGTATAGAGCCAAAAAGATTAGAATTGTGTTGATGTCCCAATATTTATGGACCTGACTGTAGGTCACTGGTATTATATTAAGCTTCACAGAAGTCCGGTCAGACAAATGTTCTTGCAGCAGAGATCTGAATCTCATGTTTGTGCTATGACTCAGATCCTTCACATCACATTCATCCCCAATACATAGCAGTCCTCCTTTTACATTAATGTCCCCAGTCCCCCTTCATATCACAGCCCTCCCCCCTTCACAATAAAACCCCTACCTTCATATCATAGCTCCCTCCATTTACATCATTGTCCTCAGTCTCCCATTCATGTCACAGACACCCTTCACATCACAGTCCCCTCTTCACATCACATTCCCTTTCCTTCACATCACAGAGCACTGCGCCCTGATACCACCCAGTTGTGTGAGATAACGAATGAATATTCGCTATCGCCACACTGATCCTCCACCAGGCCAATCAGGAAGCGGGTCTAAGACCTGTCACCTGATTGGCTGAAAGGACAGGCGATTCTACTACCTAGGAGTAGAAGGGAGGAGTTGCACAGAAGACAGAGGAGCCCACACGCTGCCCATAGAAGCCCGCTGCCACCAGAGCCCACAACCTGCCACTGCCCACCGATGCCTGCTAAAGCCTTTCGCTGCCCGCCATAGGCCACAACCCGCCCGCTGGACCCTGCAACCCACCTGATGGGGCCCACAGCCGATGGGATAAGTGCGGGGGGGGGGGTGCTGAAATGCTGCCGACCGACCAACTGGGGGGTGGTTGTTTGCCACCCCCCCCCCCCACAAAAAAAACAAACCCACCAGCCGCGACTGGCTTTCAGTATAATTACTTTAAGGTACTGCTAGATCTGCAGGAAAGGAAGTGAAGGGAAATATCCCCAAAAGGACACAAATAAAGATCAAATGCTCAGAAAAGGAAGAAACCACAAAAAATGCACCTTTGAAATAAACTGAGCCACCATAAATGCCCATTAAAAAGTACAAGCACATAAAAATAAAAATACAATTCATCTAAGCAGTTCAGTGAATAAAATTGTGAGTTTCCATTTGAGTAAAATGTTACAACTGCAAAATCAGTTTTAATGACATACAGTATCTCACAAAAGTGAGTACACCCCTCACATTTTTGTAAATATTTTATTATATCTTTTCATGTGACAACATTGAAGAAATGACGCTTTGCTACAATGTAAAGTAGTGAGTGTACAGCTTGGATAACAGTGTAAAGTTGTTGTCCCCCTCAAGATAACTCAACACACAGCCGTTAATGTCTTAGGCACTGGCAAAAAAAGTGAGTACACCCCTAAGTGAAAATGTCCACATTGGGCCCAATTAGCCATTTACTCTCCCTGGTGTCATGTGACTTGTTAGTGTTACAAGGTCTCAAGTGTGAATTGGGAGCAGGTGTGTTAAATTTGGTGTTATCGCTCTCACTCTTTCATACTGATCACTGGAAGTTCAACATGGCAGCTCATGGCAAATAACTCTCTGAGGATCTGCAAAAAATAATTGTTGATCTACATAAAGATGGCATAGGCTATAAGAAGATTGCCAAGACCCTGAAACTGAGTTGCAGCATGGTGGCCAAGACCATACAGAGGTTTAACAGGACAGGTTCCACTCAGAACAGGCCTCGGCATGGTCAACCAAAGAAGTTGAGTGCACGTGCTCAGCGTCATATCCAGAGGTCATCTTTGAAAATAGATGTATGAGTGCTGCCAGCATTGCTGCAGAGGTTGAAGGGGTGGGGGGGTCAGCCTGTCAGTTATTGATCTGCAAGGCTGTCGTCCCAGAAGGATGCCTCTTCTAAGGATGATGCACAACTGGAGCCATGTCCTGTGGTCTGATGAGACCAAGATAAACTTATTTGGTTCAGATGGTGTGGCGGTAACCAGGTGAGGAGTACAAAGACAAGTGTGTCTTGCCTACAATCAAGCATGGTGGTGGGAGTGTCATGGTCTGGGGCTGCATGAGTGCTGCCAGCACTGTGGAGCTACAGTTCATTGAGGGAACCATGAATGGCAACATGTACTGTGACATACTGAAGCAGAGCGTGTTCCCCTCCCTACGGAGACTGGGCCGCAGGGTAGTATTTCAATGATAACGACCCCAAACCCACTTCCAAGACGATCAGGCTATAGGTGATGGACTGGCCAAGCATGTCTCCAGGCCTAAACCCTATCTGTGGGGCATCCTCAAATGGAAGGTGGAGGAGCGCAAGGTCTCTAACATCCACCAGCTCCGTGATGTCGTCATGGAGGAGTGGAAGAGGACCCCAGCGGCAACCTGTGAAGCTCTGGTGAACTCCATGCCCAAGAGGGTTAAGGCGGTGCTGGAAAATAATGGTGGCCACAAACAATATTGACACTTTTGGCCCAATTTGGACATCTACACTTAGGGTTGTACTCACTATTGTTGCCAGCGGTTTAGACATTAAAGTGGTTGTCAACTCATGACAACCACTTTAACCTACAGGTAAGCCTATAATAAGGCTTACCTGTAGGTTCCCTGCACGGTTTAGGAGATATGCAGTGTAATTCCATGTGCCAACGTCATCGGGCATCGGGCATGGTTTAGGAGATATGCAGTGTACTTCCATGTGCCGACGTCATCGGGCATCGGGCACGGTTTAGGTGATATGCAGTGTACTTCCATGTGCCGACGTCATCGGACACATGCGCAGTGAAGAAACGGCCTCTGTTCCGTTCCTTCACTGACATTGTGCTGCGACTGGCGGCTCCTGTGTGCACGCGACTGACATCATGCAGCTCCGGGAAATCACAGGGCCAGAGTTTGTGACCCCAGAAGGAAGAGGGGCGAAGATGGATGCTTCCTACTGAGGGGACAGCGTGGGCTTCCAATGGTAAGTGTCACATAATAGGCTAGTATGCGATTCATACTAGCCTATTAAGCTTTTACATTGCAGGGTAATGCAGAGCAATGAAGAGGAAGTAGAACCCACCAGGGTTCACTTCCTCTTTAATGGCTGTGTGTTGAGTTATTTTGAGGGGACAGCAAATTTACACTGTTATACAAGCTCTACAATCACTACTTTACATTGTAGCAAAGTGTAATTTCTTCAATGTTGTCACATGAAAAGATATAATAAAATAATTACAAAAATGTGAGGGGTGTACTCACTTTTGTGTGATACTGTATCTCTGTTCACCCCACAGATGCAGCATAAGTAACTTAAGATATGAATGGCTTATGGTTGCCAATCAAGTCAGTTAAAATAAAGTCCTTCAAAAGTGCAACGAAAATAGCATTAATAATACAGGGTGTGCCCTGCTCTAGTAGAGGCTGCAAGGTAAATTTAGTTTTTGGCTCCATTGTAGTGAGTGGAGCAGTGATTGATTTTATTGGTCTATTCAGGGTTTCCTGAGCTGAGAGTTTGATTACTCCCACCTGCCTCTAAAAGCAGAGGAGAGAATAAGGCAGAGCATAGGGAAAAAATTAGTTTTACAAATGTCTGCATTTCTTCTTTAAATATAACACTATCCCTAAAATTAACACTTAAAGTATGTGTTACCCTAAAAAAAAAAAAAAAATCTTGTTCCCTTAACCACTTCAGCCCCGGAAGGATTTCCCCTTTAGGACCAGAGTACTTTTTGCGATTCGGCACTGTGTCGCTTTAACTGACAATTGCGCGGTCATGTGACGTTGTACCCAAACCACATTTTCGTCATTTTTTTTACCATAAATAGAGATTTCGTATGGTGGTATTTGATCACCTCTGCATCATTTCTGATCACCTCTATAAACAAAAACAGTGCAACAATTTTGTAAAAAAAACAATATTTCTTACTTTTTGCTAAAATACAAATCAAAAAAAAATTATTAAGAAAAAAATTTTCATCAGTTTTGGCCGATTTATATTCTTCCTCATATTTTTGGTAAAAAAAAAAAAAATCGCAATTGGCGTATTCTGACTGGTTTGTGCAAAAGTTGCCGCATTTACGAATGATGAGAATTCATTTCTGGGGTTTTAATTTTTTTTAATTTTTTACTAGTAATGGTGGCGATCTGTGATTTTTAGCAGTACTGCAATATTGCGGCAGCCATGTCGGACCATTTTAACACTTTTTTGGGACCATTGGTATTTATACAGCGATCAGTGTTATAAAAATGCACTGATTACTGTGTAAATGTCACTGGCAGGGAAGGGGTTAACCTGGGGGTGCTCTAAGGGTTAACAGTGTTCCCTGTGTGTGTTACTAACTGTATGGGGGCTGGGCTGAGTAGGGGAGGAGAGTGATTGTGGCGCCCATATACAGGAAGCCTACGATCACATTCCTTCCCCTTGTCAGATCAGAGATCCGTGTGTTTACATACACGGACCTCTGTTCTGTCACTGTGGGGGAGCCATCACGGATAGCCGGCGGAGATCGAGTCAGCCCTACCTGCTCCCTGGCTCCCCTGGGAACACAGTGAGCGTGCCCCCTGCAGGCGCGCATGCTCACGATCCGCCATCTTGCAGCCGCAGTTTGCGATATCAAACCTCTTTGCCGCCGTCATGCGATGATGGGCGGTCGGCAAGTGGCTAAAGCATGTTACACAGCACAGTACTTGTGCTGTGTAATTTGCCCCCCCCCCCCATATCAGCTAAAAAAACCTGGCTGCTCCTGCCTGGTTCTGCTCTATCCCTGTAAACTGACCACAGTTTATGAAGACTGCTGAGCCCTGACACCGTGGTCAGTTTGCATGCCTCTAGAGCTGCACGATTAATCGTATTAAAATCGCGATCTCTATCTACCCCCCCCCCCCGATCTCCATTGGGCATTACCGTGATTTTCAGTGCAGTTAATGGGGTCCGACTTGCGGGGCGACTCAGCGCGACTTGACAGTAATAAAAGTCAATGCAAGTGCCTGAAGTCTTTTCAAGTCGGAGCGACTTGAGTCTCAGGGGAGACTTCCAAGTCTGGGCAGAGAGCCAAGTTCTTAGTCACTTAGTAATTTACTTCAAAGGAATGAACTCTGAGTGAACTCCCCTTGTATAGACTTTTGGTTTAACCATTTAAATACTAAATCTTTCCTGACACTTGCTGTTTACAAATAAAAATCCATTTTTTGTACTAGAAAATGACTTAGAACCCCCAAACATTATATATTTTTTGTTTAGCAGAGACCCTAGAGAATAAGATGGCGGTTGCTGCAATATTTTATGTCACACGTTGTTTGCGCAGCGGACTTTTAAACGCAATTTTTTTGTAAAAATTACCCTTTCAAAAAACTAAACAGTGCTGTTAGCCCAATTTTTTTGTATATTTAATATATTACGCCGCGAGAATCGTGAGAGAATAATGATCTTTATTCTAAGCAAAAAAAATCGTGATTCTCATTTTGGCCAGAATCGTGCAGCTCTACATGCCTCTGTCATCCGCATCCTGCTCTGTCCTTCTCTGTCCTCCTCTCTCTCCTCCCCCACCTACCTGTCTGCTCGTGACAGTGCCCACTCCTTCCCCTACTGCTGCTTTAAAAGCTATAATATATTCATGCTATCCCCTCTGTTATATAACAATATGTGTCCCAGTGTCTGATTTATATTAAAAAAATGCTGATAATATCTTATATCAGAGTGTCTCCCAGCACTCACGTGACTCCTCAGCTCTCTCTGCTCTCTCCTCCCCTCCACCCCGCCTAGCGCCAGCGGGAGTTCTCAGCCCCGCCCGCTATAGCTGTCAGCCGGGGAGAGGAGAGAGTGTAGGAGTCACATGAGCGCTGGGAAACGCTCTGATATAAGGTATAATCAGCTTTTTTTTAATATATAGATCAGACACTGGGACACATGTTGTTATATAACAGAGGGGGTGGCATGACAGTGGCTTAATAACCACTTTAACACCTCCCAAATGAACCTTTAACCCAACTCTGAAACTATCCCTTATGAAAATAATTTTACCCTAACCTTTAACCCAATTCTTCCCCCTAACATTAACCCACTACTATGGTAACCCCTTAACCTCTAACCAACACTGAAATGTAAATCGTTCTATAAAACTTAAAATGTAACCTTTATCAAGTAACCTGATAAAGCTGTGGTCTCTCCCAGAAAAATTAAAAATCAGCAGCTACAAATACTGTAGCTGCTGACTTTTAATATAAGGACACTTACCTGTCCAAGGATCCAACGGTGTCCTCACCTGAGCCGATTCTTCAATCTTCAATCTTTGGCTCTTCCTGGTTCCCCTGGTTAACTTCCTGGCTCTAAGCACCTTACATTACATCAATGCAGGGGGGCTTCCTGACTATTGACCACCTGGAAGGTTGTCACCTGCTGGAGTCCTATTGATACGCTTTCTAATGTCTTTTAAATGTGAGAGCATATTTATTGTTTTTCATATTACCAATATGTTTAATAATAAATGCTACACTTAGATAGTGATGCTTTTCTCTCCTTTTTTCTGTTTTCAAACAGCTTCGTCCAGACGGCAGCGAAGCCTTCCGGCTATACAGCTGGTGCCCACTGCACATGTACGAGCCACTCAGTGCCTTGTGAATGGTCCTGCAGTCTTCTGGGATGTGTGATGTGCGATGAAACCAGGTACCCACTCCCCCACCCCCCCAAAAAACTTCCAATAGTTAAAGAGGAGGGGGGGAGGATGCAAAGAAGTTCTGCTTTAACCACTAACCATTGCTAAAACCGGCAGGTACGCATTACTTATCCTTTCAGCGCTGAAAGTGTCCTTTTGTGAACCCAGAGCTGAGATCTCAGCAATGAGACAATCTAATTTGCTGCCTGTTGGTCTGGATAAAATACAAGCAGCACATAAACAGTTTGGAAATGCTAGATGTTATTTAGGAATGTGTTCGAACATTTTTTATGTGAGCCAGAGCTACCAATCAGATATTCCTCTTCCCTTTCATTATGCACTGTAGTAAAAGACAAAAAAAAGGATAACCCTGATTTATTATAATGGATACAGGAATAGTTCTTTGTTTAGACATCCTGATAAATGTGGCCCACAGCGTTAATAAATCATGTATATTTTGGAAATATTTTAGATTGCTACAAAGTTAAAATGTTTCTTCTCCCAGCTTAAAGTCTATATTGGTTTTATCGACTCATATCTTTAAATACATGCCAAGTCCTGTCTTCAAAATCATTTTAACTGGTGCAGTTATTACAAAATCAGCCAATAAGAACAGCCAAAGAACAGCCAATAACAACCATGATAGACACCTGATGAGGGATGACTTAAAGGGGTTCTAAGCGCTCGCTGTTTTTCACCTTAATGCATTCTATGCATTAAGGTGAAAAACCTTTTCTACTACAGCAGCCCCCCAGAGCCCCCAATTTACTTACCTGACCCCGAACGTTCCCGCGCCGAGGATGAGCCTAGCAACTCCAGCTGCTGACTCGCGTCCTTATTGGCTAGATTGATAGCAGCAGCATTGGCTCCCGCTGCTGTCAATCAATTCCAGTGACGCAGGAGCCGGGGTCGGGGCCGAGTCCTGCTGTTTGTGTTGATGGACCCAACAACAGGACTCAGGAGCGCGCCCCCACGGCTGCCCCCAAGGATAGCACTTCCCTGAGGGGACAGTCAGAGAACAGGAGGAGCCAGGAGCACCGCTGAAGGACCCCAGAAGAGGAGGATCGGGGCCACTCTGTGCTAAACCACTGCACAAAGGAGGTAAGTATGACGTGTTTGTTATTTTTAAAAAAACAAATTGAACCTTTAGTATCACTATAAGCCTATGTTTGCCCATACAGGTGAAAGCAACATGTTTGTTTTAAAGCCCTCCTACCCATTAGCAGATACTTAGCGTTCCTTTACTCCCTAGGTACGCATGGTATATATGTAATTTTACAAATACACTAAAACAAGGCTTTTATTTATTTCGATTCATGAATAGGGATGGACCGAACGGACCCCTGTTCAGTTCGCAACAGAACTTTCGAACATCCTGAAAGTTCGGACCTGAGCAATGAACTAAATTGAAGTCAATGGGACCCGAATGTCAAAAATCAAAAGTGCCCATTTTGAAGGCTTATATGCAAGTAATTGGGCATACAATGGTTCTAAGGGTCCGGGTCCTGCCCTAGGGAACATGTATCAATGAAAAAAAAGTTTGTAAAAACCGTCATTTTTAAATGAGCGGTGATTTTAATAATGCTTAAAGTGAAAATAAAAAATTATTTTGAATAATGTGCCTGGGGGGTCTCCTTAGTCTACCTGTAAAAGGGCACATCTCTGTGAGGTGTAGAACATAGCCGGAGCAAAATGATATTTCCATAGGAAAAATTGTCATTTATTATCGCAGCTGTAATGTATTGCCAGTTCCCGGCAATATACAAAAAAAGCATTGAAAAAAATTGTTTAGGCCCCCCCCCCAGTCCATTCAGGTCAGGTTTGGATGTTAAGGGGAACTCTGTGCCAAAATTTTAAAGAAATATGACATCCTCCCTAAAATCCAAGCCAGACCCTTATCCGAGAATGCAACCTGGCCAGCCAGGATAGGGGGGGGATGAGTGAGCGCCCCCCCCCCCTCCTGAACCATACTAGGCTACATGCCCTCAACATGGGGAGTATGGGTGCTTTGGAGCAGAAGGAGCTCTGCGCCACCCACCCCTAAGCACTTTGTCCCCATGTTGATGGGAACAAGAGCCTCTTCCCAACAACCCTGGGCTGTGGTTGTGAGGGTCTGGGGGCGGGGGGCTTATCGGAATCTGGAAGTCCCTTTTAACCACTTGCCGACCGTCAATCGGCAATTGACGGCGGTAAAGTGGCGCTGTAAGGCGAATCGCCGTCATATGACGGCGGCCACCAGATCGCGCACAGTGAGCGCGCCCGCACGCTCACTGTGTCCGGGGAGGGCCAGGGAGCGGGTGCGGCGGCTTCGATTGCCGCCAGCCACCCGCGATGCCCTCCCCGGAGTGAAGGAACGGAGGTCCGTGTAAGTAAACACGGACCTCCGCTCTGTGTGAGGGGGAAGGGCTGTGATCACAGCCTTCCTGTACATGAAGGCTGTGACCACTTCCCTTCCCCAGCTAGGAGGACAACATGTACAAATATATAAGTGATCTTGGTGTTGAGTTATTTACTTTAAGGTCATCACAAAGGACAAGGGGGCACTCTTTGCATCTAAAGGAAAAAAGATTTAATCTCCAAATATGGAAAGGTTTCTTCTCAGTTAGAGCTGTGAAAATGTGGAATAGACTCCCTCCAGAGGTGGTTTTCATCCAGGGTGAATCCAATTGCCTCTCGGGGGATCAGGAAGGAAAAATTTTTCCCCCTCTATATCAAATTGGATCACGCTTTGCTGGGGTTTTTTGCCTTTCTCTGGATCAACTGTGGGGGAAGGATTGTATATGGGATTGTATGGTTATATATCATGTTTCAGTTTTTTTTTTTTTTTGGTTGAACTGGATGGACTTGTGTCTTTTTTCAACCTAATTAACTATGTAACTATGATGTAGGTAGTGGCAGAGTTGTGGATGGCTTTGTAAGTTATTGTTAGTATTTTGAATTGAATTAGTTGGGTGAGCAGAAGTCAATGGAGGGATTGGCAGAGAGGGGTGGTATACACTGAGTGATTTGTAAGGTGGATGAGTCTGGCAGCAGCATTCATGACGGACTAAGAAGGGGATAAAGGTAAGCCAATGAGGAGGGAGTTGCAGTAGTTAAGGCGAGAGATGACCAGGGAGTGGATTAAGAGATTTGTGGTGCCATTGGTTAAGAAGGGACGTATTTTGGAGATAAATCAGTGCCTACAGTGCCAGCAATGTCATAGCAACAAGGCATGATCAAATGATGCCATCTCTGAGAGTTTTTTGGTCATACCTTTGGAAGCACACAAATGGCCTACAACTATACCAAGGACATTATTCAACTTTAGTCAAAGCTGCACAGTTTATTTTTATCTGCAGATATCCCTTACCTGCACAGGCAGTTTTTTTTGGTAAATATGAACTAACCCTTTAAACTTTCCTTAGTAGCCAAATTGTTTAACCACTTGCCAACCACAGTCTGACGGCGACAAAGTGGCTCGATATCGCAAACCACCATCATATGACGGCGGCTGCGATATCCCTCATTGTGAGCGGGCTCACTGTGTTCGGGGGGCCAGGGAGTGGGTAGGGCGGACTCGATTGCCGCCAGCTACCTGCGATGTCCCCCCCGCAGTGAAAGAACGGAGGTCCGTGTATGTAAACACGGATCTCCGTTCTGTTAGAGGGGGAAGGGTTGTGATCACAGGCTTCCTGTATATAGGAGCCGTAATCACTCCCTTCCCCCTGCCAGCCCAGCCCACACACAGTTAGAATACGCCCAGGGAACACAGTTAACCCTTAGAGTGCCCCCTCCAGGTTAACCCCTTCACTGCCAATGGCATTTACACAGCAATCAGTGCATTTTTATAGCACTGACTGCTGTATAAATGCCAATGGTCCCAAAAAAGTGTCAAAATGGTCCGACATGTCCGCTGTAATATCGCAGTACTGCTAAAAATCGCAGATCGCCGACATTACTAGTAAAAAATAACAAAAAAATAAAAAACCCAGAAATGAATTCTCATAATCCGTAAACGCAGCAACTTTTGCGCAAACTAATCAATAAACGCAGATTGCGTTTTTTTTTACCAAAAATAGGAAGAATAATATAAATCGGCCAAAACCGATGGAAAAAAATGTTTTTTCATATTTTTTTTTTGGATTTGTATTTTAGCAAAATGTAAGAAATGTGGGTTATTTTGCAAAATTGACGCTCTTCTTTTATTTATAGCGGCGATCAGAAATGATGCAGAGGGGATCAAATACCACTGAAAGAAAGCTCTATTTGTGGGAAAAAAAGGACGCAAATTTAGTTTGGGTACAACGTCGTACGCCCGCGCAATTGTCAGTTAAAGAGACGCAGTGCCAAATCGCAAAAAGTGCTCTGGTCCTAAAGTGTGAAATCCTTCCAGGGCTAAAGTGGTTAAACTCATTGTTCCTTATAACAACTTTCTTCCCGGCATTCTGCTCTTTTTGTCCCTGTTTCGGTATTTCAGTCAGTTCCAAATTTTCTGGGATGTAATGACCTGGAATATAGCTGTACTGACCTGTGGTGTGATCTTCAGAAGGAAATGCAGGGTAGCAGAGCATAGCTCCATGAACTCGGCACATTGCATTATAAATGAAGTCCAAAGATAAGATGAGAAAAGTTACAATCTAAACTCGCAGTAATCCAAGTCTCCCAGAGGAAAACCTAATAGGGCTGCTTGTGCCAGTATAATAACAATAAAAAGTATTTTTTTTCTCTTCACTTCTTCCAGACCTTTAATTTTAATCTAGCTGTGTAGATTCCTTGTGCAGACGAGATAATAATTTGAGTTTGGAGCAGAAAAAAAGAAGGCAAATTTCCTCTACTGAGAAAACCAGGTAATAAGAAAAGACTTTTCAGGAAGTCTACAATTCTGCAGCTCCAAAAGAATAAGCATTCTGCACTGATGACCACAGAAGACATTCCAAAGAGTAATCAGTTTAAGCTTAAAGCGGTATTCAACCCAAAACCAAAAATGTAATCTATTGCAGCTTACCAATCATTAGATGTGGTGGCTGCATTCATTTTCTTTTTTTTAGCCCTTTTCCCTATGTTTTCACCTAGTGATCTGCTCAGTAACACACCTCCTGTATTAGAGCGCCCCCACTCTGCATGAAGGAACACAGAGAGCACTTATGGACAGCAGCATTGTCAGTTTTGGGGGAAGGGAATGTTAGATGTACAGCCATTGCCAAAAGTTTTGAGAATGACACAAATATTAATTTTCACAGTCTGCTGTTTCAATGCTTTTAGATCTTTTGTCAGATGTTACTATGGTATACTGAAGTATAATTACAAACATTTCATAAGTGTCAAATGCTTTTATTGACAATCACATTAAGTTTATGCAAACAGTCAATATTTGCAGCGATGACCCTTCTTTTTCAAGACCTCTGCAATTCTCCCTGGCATGCTGTCAATCAACTTCTGGGTCACATCCTGACTGATGGTAGCCCATTCTTGTACAGGGTGGGCCATTTATATGGATACACCTTAATTAAATAGGAATGGTTGGTGATATTAACTTCCTGTTTGTGGCACATTAGTATATGTGAGGGGGGAAACTTTTCAAGATGGGTGCTGACCATGGCGGCCATTTTGAAGTTGGCCATTTTGAATCCAACTTTTGTTTTTTCAATAGGAAGAGGGTCATGTGACACATCAAACGTATTGGGAATTTCACAAGAAAACAATGCACCACCACATTATGGCTGTCAGGTCCGAGCATTCCTAGATGAACGGTTTCCTGGAAAGTGGATTGGTCATCGTGGGCCAGTTGAATGGCTCCCAAGGTCTCCCGATCTGACCCCCTTAGACTTTTATCTTTGGGGTCATCTGAAGGCAATTGTCTAAGTCTAGCCCTCTGGAACCCTCGGTAAGTTGACCGGGTGCTACTGGTTAGGTGAAAGGTCCTTTGGCAAGTAGATCCTTACGAGCCTGGACTGTCGGTATTACACCACCACGTAACAAAAGAACACTTTAAGGGTTATGCAAACTACACAGTGTACTGGGAGAAGGATAACTTTTTTGTTTTCAACCTAAGTTTTACCGGTTGAAGTTTTACCGGCGGTACCAGTCGTGGGTAGAACTTTTCAAAGGGGGGAGTGTATATGATTACACGGTGTTTGTCCTTCAATTATAGTGGTTGGTAAGGATAAATTAATTCCACATAGGTATATTTACCGGGT
>BLSH010049319.1:164610-176196 GCA_018402905.1 Glandirana rugosa
AGTTGTACCCCTGTTCCACGAAACCCTACCCCTGCGTCTCGGGGGGGACGGGGTTTCGTGGGTATGAGGGGTACAACTCCCGTGCACCGGACCATACCGGGTCCTCCCCCCCGTGAGCGAGCAGGGGTGGAGGAAAGGACTGGAAAGTACGACGAACGAGCCTATTCCCAGACCATACCTAAAACCCCCCCTGGGGTGTGGCAAAAAACCGGACCCCCAAGGGGAATTTTAGGTATGGTCTGGTTTCCCGGACCATACAAGGACCTCCCCCTGGGGTACAGTAAAAAAAAAAAAATTAAACCTCACCTCAAGGGGGAGTTCTAGGGGTCTCGTGTTCCACGGACCGTAACAGCCCTAGTTTCAGCCTAGGGACAAGTGTCTGTTTCCGGCCACGTGCCCTCAACATGGGGAGTATGGGTGCTTTGGGGCAGGGGGGGCTCTGCGTCCCCATCCCAAAGCACCTTGTCCCCATGTTGATGAGGACAAGGGCCTTTTCCCGACAACCCTGGCCGTTGGTTGTCGGGGTCTGCGGGCGGGGACTTATCGGAATCTGGAAGCCCCCTTTAACAAGGGGGTCCCCAGTTGCCGGCCCCCCACACTATGTAAATGAGTATGGGGTACATCGTACTCCTACCAATTTACCTGGAAAGAAATATCTACAAAAAAAAACCACCACACAGCTTTTTAAAATATTTTATTAAATCAGCTCCGGCGGTCTTCTCCCCTCTCTGGCTCTTCTTTCTTCAGCTCTTTTGTGGGGTCTTCCATCTTCTGAGGGGTCTTCTTTCTTCTCCTTCTCTGCGGCGTCTTCTGCCGGTCTTCTCCGCTGTCCCCTTCCCTCTGTTCTTCCTCTCTTCTCCTTCTTCCCATGTTGACACGACGCGATCTCCTTCACGAATGCCCTCTCCGCTGTGTGCTGTGCCTTATATTGGCATGGGGCATGGCCACCAGATGACATCACCCGGAAGCCCTGCCCCCATATCATGTCACAGCTCTGCCCCAGGAAGCGACATCATACAGGGGCGGGGCTTCTGGGTGATGTCATCTGGTGACCACGCCCCATGCCAATATAAGGCACAGCACACAGCGGAGAGGGCATTCGTGAAGGAGATCGCGTCGTGTCAACATGGGAAGAAGAAGAAGGAGAAGAGAGGAAGAACAGAGGAAAGGGGACAGCGGAGAAGACCGGCAGAAGACGCCGCAGAGAAGGAGAAGAAAGAAGACCCCTCAGAAGATGGAAGACCCCACAAAAGAGCTGAAGAAAGAAGAGCCCGAGAGGGGAGCAGACCGCCGGAGCTGATTTAATAAAATATTTTAAAAAGCTGTGTGGTGTTTTTTTTGTACATATTTCTTTCCAGGTAAATGGGTAGGGGTACGATGTACCCCATACTCATTTACATAGGGTGGGGGGCCGGCATCTGGGGACCCCCTTATTAAAGGGGGCTTCCAGATTCCGATAAGTCCCCGCCCGCAGACCCCGACAACCAACGGCCAGGGTTGTCGGGAAGAGGCCCTTGTCCTCATCAACATGGGGACAAGGTGCTTTGGGGTGGGGGGCGCAGAGCCCCCCCTGCCCCAAAGCACCCATACTCCCCATGTTGAGGGCACGTGGCCTGGTATGGTCCAGGAGGGGGGGCGCTTGCTCATCCCCACCCCCTTTCCTGGCCTTCTGGGCTGCGTGCTCGGATAAGGGTCTGGTATGGATTTTGGGGGGGACCCCACGCCATATTTTCGGCTTGGGGTTCCCCTAAAAATCTGTACCAGAGCAAAGGGCCTGGTATGCTCCTGGAGGGGGACCCCAGGCCAGTTTTTTTTTTTTTTAATATGGTGTGGAGTTCCCCTTTATGATCCCCAGAGCACAAGTCGCATGCCAAAGTCGGATCAGTGAAGACACTGATACGACTTTGATCCGACTTCAATGCCTTTCAATGGGCTGAAGTAGGATCAAAGTCGGACAAGAGTAGTACAGGAACTTTTTTCAAAGTCAGTCCGACTTTGAAAAACACAAGTCGGACCAGTTAAGACGGCTCTCATAGGGAATCATTGTTTTTGTGATGTAATGCGACTTGTGCTCTTCATGTCGGTCCGAGAATCGGACTAGTGTGAACCCAGCCTCAGAGTAAAAGTTCAGTGCAAACGAATCCAAACATGTTTCATCAACAGGCAAAGGAATAAATGGATGGCAGCTTACCAGATCCAAAAATCCTAAAAGGATCTATATGCATGTGTCTCCACATTAGGAACGCTCCTTATTGACACTGCTCATCTGGATCCTCCCACTGTGGCTGTTCCTGTACAACCTGTGTTGCAAGCCATCCCTGCTGCTGCTCCAGTCTCTGTGGAGGCACCCACCTCGAATATTACCTCTATAAGAGGTATGTCTGGTTCCACTCCACTTCCCCAGCGATTTGGGGGCGATCCAGTTCAATGCAGAGGGTTTCTCAACCAGGTTGGTATATACTTTGAGATGCTGCTCCAGGCGTTTCCCATGGACAGAAGCAAAGTAGGTTTCGTGATTTCTTTCTGAGAGACCTTTGGTCTGGGCAAACCCTCTATGGGAGATGCAAAAACCCATCGTCCTGAGTTACCCAGAGTTTGTGGCTTCCTTTAAAAGGGTATTTGATGTTCCCACAAGCTCCGCTTCTGCTGTTAAGAGCCTCATGTCCATCAAAGAGAGTACAAGAACTGTTGCTGATTACGCCATTGACTTCGGTACTCTGGCAGCAGACGTTGCTTGGAACAATAAGGCCCTTGTGGCTGCTTTTTCTCATGGTCTCTCGGGTAACATCAAAGACGAGATAGCAGCCCGAGACATACCCACTGAGCTGGAGAAGTTGATCACGTTTGCCATTCTCATTGACTCTAGACTCCGAGAGACCTTCCTTTAACGAGTGCTTGCGGAAGCCTCCTGTATGTTTGGCTTCAAGCTTTGAAGTCCCACCCTTGCCTCCCTCAACCACCATACCTCCTGGTACCGGGTCTGCCAGTGAAGTAGAACCCCTGCAGTTGGGCTTCACTCGTCTCTCTGCAGATGAGAGGGCCTTTAGAAGGAGGGAGATTTTGTGCCTTTATTGTGGCCAGGCAGGTCACTTTTTGAAGTCTTGTCCTACTCGTCCAGGAAACACTTGCACCTGAGGTCCTGTAGGCGACGACTTTAGGTGGCGTTGTTACGTCACCAGTTATCCTGAGGGATAAGCCCCTGGATCTGGTTACCCTTTCTTGGTCTGAGTCGTTCATCGAGATACAGGCTCTAATCAACTCTGGGGCTGCAGGCCTGTTCATAGATGGTGCATTTGTGTCTAAGCACTCAATTCCTCTGCAGCTTTGGGCCATTACACTTGCCATTGAGGCTATTGATGGGAGACCTCTACATCCTGCCCATGTGACTCGTGAGACTGCTCCGTTGACCATGGCTGTAGGGGCTCTTCACCATGAGATAATCCAATTCCAAGTAATTTCCTCACCTAATTTCCTGGTGGGTGGTTATTGGTTATCCTTGGTTACAGAGGCACAGCCCCTCTTTTGATTGGCTTCATGCTGAGGTTCTTTCCTGGTCGTCACAATGCAGTAAGACATGTTTTCAGAAAGTGGCTAAGGTCTTGTGCTCCTCTTCACTCTCCTTTTTGCCAGAAGAGTACCGCAAATTTAGCGATGTCTTTGACAAAGGTCAAGACGGTAGTTTGTCTCCACACTGGTCGTATGATTGCGCAATTGACCTTCATCCTGGTACCATCCCCCCTCGTGGCCGGGTTTACCCTTTGTCTGTCTTGGAGGATAAAGCCATGGAGGAGTATCTTGCCAATGCCCTTTCTCGAGGATTCATCTGCAAATCCTTGTCTCCTGCTGGTGCTGGTTTCTTCTTTGTGAAAAAGAAGAGTGGTGAACTGAGACCTTGTATTGATTATAAGGGTCTCATTCGCTTCACAATTAAGAATGCTTATCCGGGGGGGGGGGTGGCCGTGACAGGCATGTGAGCAGAAGCGTCTCACAGAGCTCCCTCTACACATCCTGATACTGATCCTCTCCCCGGCTACGCCGAAGGACTGGACCGGTACCATTCACTTTCTCTCTCCGCAAGGATTGCACCGGTACCACCCGTGACCCGCTCCGCGGCTGCCATGTCCCGTTAAAAACAAGGAGGACGCGGAGGCCCTAGGGCTCCAATATGGTGCCGTCTGTGCTGCAACTCCACAGACACTGAAGACAGCTAAAGGACAAGACAAGCCCAAGGACACAGGTGCCAAAAGTAAATCGCCCAAAGCAACGAGTAAAGATAACCCGGGGGATATCCTATACTACATTAAAAGCTCATGGAGCTTAAGGGGCACAAAACAAATGAGGAAAGCCTCCATTCCCCTGAACTATCCACAGAGACTGAGTCTGAGCTGAGTACCCTCATGCAGTAGGCCTTACAGTGTGCTCTGAGGAGTCCATGGATGGAGAGCAGCAGCCGACATTATTTCAAATATTGAATGCGGTGCACAAATGTACAGCCTTTGTTAATACAGTTAAAGACAGGCTGGGGGGACTGACGGAGGAAGTTACCCTTCTCAGACAGGACCTGCAAAAGATCCGTGAACGCACCACTGCCACAGAGAGCCGCATAAGTCACATAGAAGATCAAATGGCACCTCTGATAACAAAATCACGCTCCAATGCCCGCATGGTGCATGAAAACAAAGATAAAGCTGATGGTATCGAGAACCGACTATGTCGGAATAATGTCCGCATAGTGGGGCTACCGGAGAAGACGGAGGGTAGGGACCCCACAGAATTCTGTTCAGAGGGAGCTTGTGGCCTTCATTCTTTCCAGGCCTAATCTCCCTCTGTGCATTCTGGGAGACTTTAATGGAGTACTGGACCCTAGAGTGGATAAACATCCCCCCAGCTCTCACTTTAGTGTGGAAAGGGGGGCTTTGCTATCTAGATTTCTTAATGACATGGGATGGATAGATATGTGGAGGATAAAGCAACCAGGAATTACTAAATTTGCTTGTTTCTCCAAAACCCATACATCTTTGTCACGCATTGATTTGTGTGTTGGGAATGCAGCAGCCCTGTCCTTAGTAGTAAAAGTTCAATATGGCATAAGAGGGATTTCTGACCACTCTCCATTGTTGACATGGATTATGGCACGGCCCCGAGACACCTTGGCACTGACTCTGTGGCGTCTGAATGCTTTCTGGCTGCAATTATTCCCAGCAGACAACTCTATCACGAGACAAATAGAGCATTTTTTTATCGACAGTGCTCAATATGATGATAAACTGATAATGTGGGATGCCTTTAATTGACATTTAAGGGGAATTTTCATCTCAGCTATCACAACAAGATCAAAACTAATTCAAGGGCCCATGAAACACAACTCATTGCTCTGGTTAGCAGACTAGAGGGGGAGTATTTGGCTGACCCATCACAACAAACTAAAACCTCTTGGCTTTTGGCTCAAGAAGCACTGGATAAAGTGTTTAGCTCTAAGGCGGAGAAAAAACTATTCTTTTCCAAAGTTACTTTTTACAAGGAGGGGGAGCAAACCGGATGCCTACTAGCAAAAATAGTTAATGTCTGCCCCTCAGCCCCAGCCATAGGAGTTATAGATGGTCATATGGTTAACACACCAGAGGTTTTCATGAATGAACTGGTGCATTTCTATACGCCTCCAGGGTGTCTTATACTCGGGAGGAATTGTATGATTACTTATCATCTATTTCCCTTCCTTCCCTTTTGGCTACCCAGAGGCAACGTTTGGATGCCCCTTTGACGCTGGAGGAACTTCAGGAGACGGTTTAAAGCATTTCCATACTTCATAGCCCCAGGGGATGACAGAATCCCTATGGAGGTCTATCAAAATTATGTCAAATTACTTTTACCTAAGCTCCTGGCATTATTTAATGCGGCCGGCTCTGAGCGGAGACTTCCTGAGTCAATGTCTAGGGCCTGTATCATTCTACTGCTGAAATCGGGTAAAGCGGCAACTGAACCTTCCTCATACAGAAATTAAAACCAAAAAAACTCTGCGCTATGGAAGTGACTTAGTGAATATGACCCAATATCATAAACAATAAAACACAAATAAGTTGTGACAAAAAGAAAAGAAATAACAGTGAAAGCAGGAGGCTGCTGTGCTCAGGTGTAAACACCTGCCTAAATGGTAATTAAAAACAACAATTAACAGCGCCACCCCTGCACATGTGACACTAGACCAAAGGTCAACACCAAAATGAAAGTACAAATTATATATAAATGTCCATAAAAATTCCAAAAATGTAAGATGCAACAAGGTCCTTAGAATATCTTGTGTACTATTACTGGTAATGTAGTGCTTTAAAGTGCTCTTGAGTGCTCCACACAAATCTGTGCAAGAAAACGTGCCAGGTGCCAGGACCCTCTCGTGCCCCCACTCACCAGAGGACCATCTTTTCAGTCAGAAGGTCAGCAGAGCTGAATATTAATGAGGGTGGATCTTGGCCATGACAACTGTAGGATCAGCCTGGTATCCAAACTCACAATCCTCAAGGTACCAGCACTCCAAGTCACTCAGAAAGAGAAAAAGTCTTCATAGTGCAAACTGTTTTTAAAATGCATTTATTGCACAAATAAAAAACTACTTACAGAACGAACATGGTAAATCAGCATAGAATACCAATATCTCTCAATTGCAACAGCGCGAACGAACGTTCCACCATTTCATCAACACCAACAAGATGTGACGTAATCGACTGCGACGGACCGGAAATGACGTCAACGCGTTATGTGCATTATGAAGACTTTTTCTCTTTCTGAGTGACTTGGAGTGCTGGTACCCTGAGGATTGTGAGTTTGGACACCAGGCTGATCCTACAGTTGTCATGGCCAAGATCCTCCCTCATTAATATTCAGCTCTGCTGACCTTCTGACTGAAAAGCAGATGGTCCATTTCCTCTGGTGAGTGGGGGCACGAGAGGGTCCTGGCACCTGGCACGTTTTCTTGCACAGATTTGTGTGGAGCACTCAAGAGCACTTTAAAGCACACTGGTATTACCAGTAATAGTACACAAGATATTCTAAGGACCTTGTTGCATCTTACATTTTGTGAAATTTTTATGGACATTTATATATAGTTTGTATTTTCATTTTGGTGTTGACCTTTGGTCTAGTGTCACATGTGCAGGGTTGGCGCTGTTTATTGTTGTTTTTAACTTCCTCATACAGACCCATTTCACTCCTCCAAACAGATATCAAAATTCTGGCCAAGGTATTGGCCAGAAGACTGAATACAGTTATAGCGGATATAATTCATCCCGATCAAGCAGGCTTTATGCCCAATAAGTCCACAGCGATCAATCTTAGGAGGTTGTTTGTGAACATGCAATCCCAAGCTGACAACACAGGTACCAGAGCTTTGTTATCGCTAGACGCGAACAAAGCTTTTGACAGTGTGGAGTGGGGATACCTCTGGGCGGTGTTGGAAAAATTCGGATTTGGGGCCAAATTTATATCGTGGGTGCAGCTCTTATATCACAGACCACAAGCTACAATTAGAGAAGGCGGAAAGGTCTCTGCGCCTTTTGAACTTGGACGAGGCACCCGACAAGGATGTCCATTATCGCCACTCCTCTTTACCATGGCAATAGAGCCACTGGCAGAACAGATTAGAGCCCATCAGGGAATAATGGGATTTAAATATGGACAACTGCATGAGAAATTTCTTCTTTATGCGGACGATATGCTCTTGCTAATGGGAAATACTGATATTTATTTACGTAATACTATGGAGGTCATTTTAAAGTTTGGTAGATTTTCAGGGCTAACAATCAACTGGTCCAAATCTGTGCTACTGCCGTTAGATAAGGAGGACACTCCTTCTTTATTACCATCCTACCCTGTACCTGTGGTATCCACATTTAAATATCTAGGAATTATAATTTCACCCCAGATTACTGATTATTGTCACTTAAATATTAACCCATTACTCAACAGATTTAGGGACAAGGTTAAATTATGGAACAAATTATGGCTATCCATGGCGGGAAGAGCCAATTTAATTAAAATGATATTTATGCCCCAACTACTTTATTTCCTTCACAACTCCCCAGTAGTTATCCCTCTAAAAATCGTTTGACTAGTGAACTCTATATTTAGAACTCTACTATGGAAGAGAGGATGCGCTTTAAACTGGAACAGCTGCAGAAGCCGAAGGATGAAGGAGGGCTCGCTCTCCCAAATCCTTGGATATACTATATTGCCTCTCAACTCCAACATCTGATGGGAGGGGGAGGGGGATTACAGGAAAACGCCTCCTTCGGGGAGGTGATCTCTGACTCCATTATGTCAATCTTGCTATGTGACACTGGGGCCACATCTCTGGAAGAAGGTTTGGAGGCTCAATTGTTCTGTAAGCCGAACAAAAAATGTCCGACTTACAGACTTATACAAAAAACTTGGGATAAAGTGAAATACATACAGAAGGTAGATGGGTACACGGAATTCAGTCCCATATGGGGGGAACCTTACCCAGAACTTGCTAAAATACAGCGTTCATCTCTCCGGAAAGCATATGGAGTGACACATCTCAAACATATTCTGGTTAATGGGAAGCTTCTTCCATTCTCCCAGCTAAGAGTAAAATATGACATCCGAGCTAACAGGCTATTCTACTATATACAATTGCAGCACGCAGTAGCGGCCCAATTATACTTCGGGATGCAACATTATCCCCTACCCCAATATTTCATTTCATACAGCAAGTAACCTCTACAAAAGGATTTATATGCAATTGCTACGCCATGCTTCTTGGGAGTCACTTGAAACATTTCCCTAACTCTGCATGTGAAAAATGGGAGAGGGATGTGGGAGCGATGCCTGGGGAATCATGGGAGGAGGCCTTAGAGGCAGTACGTATCTGTTCACGTAACTAAACAAAGAGACTTACTCAGTTGTATATTTTATTGAGAGTCCACCATACTCCATTTGGACTACACTTAATGGGGCTGCGTTCAGATCCCATGTGTGGAAGATGTGGAGTGGGTGTGGAAGATTTAATACATTTGTTATGGAGATGTCCGAAGGCCCATCGATATTGGAGCTCGGTCGTCCGTGATTAATGCTGCCTTGCAGGTGTCTATTACTTTAGATCCTAAACAATGTATTTTGAGTATATTGGATGCTGTGATTGAAGACAAATTTGCAAAAGAGGCAGCCATGCAAGCTTTATTCCGGGCCCGTAAGCTTCTTCTGCCCAAGAAGTCTTTATATAGTCTAGAATGGTATGGTATGTATTCACGAGGGGTCACTAATGTATAGTGTATACTAAATATGTTTGGAATTATTTTTGAATTGCTGTTTTTTGCTGTGACATCTAAATAAACTTTAACCTGATTTAAAAAAAAAGAATCCGAATTATCAGATTCCATTGATTACAGAGTTATTTGACCACCTCAAGGTATCAACGGCTTTCACATAGCTTGATTTGAGAGGGGCATACAATCTCGTGAGGATCAAATAGGGTGACAAATGGAAAACTACGTTTAATACCAGGACATGCCATTATGAATAACTCATAATGCCGTTTGGTCTTCGCAAAGCTCCGGCAGTTTTTCAGGAATTTATCAACAATGACCTCCGAGATTTGTTGCAGCAATGTGTGATGGTTTATCTCAATGATATCCTCATATATTCCAATTCCCTAGAGAGCCACTACACAGATGTCTGCCGTGTGCTTCAGAGGTTGACAGATAATAACCTGCATTGTAAATTGGAGAAGTGCGAGTTCCATCGTAAACAGGTTAAATTCCTGGGATATGTCATTTCCACGGCTGGTTTTTCGATGGATCCTGAGAAACTTTCGGCAATTCTACAGTGGCCCCGACCCATGGGTTTACGTCCACTGCAACATTTTCTTGGCTTTGCCAATTATTATCGGAAGTTTATTCGTAATTTCTCGTCTCTGGTCAAACCCCTGACTGACATGACGAGAAAGGATGGTAACCCACAGAATTGGTCTCCGGATTCCAATAATGCCTTTAAGAGTCTCAAGGTGGACTTCATTTCTGCTCCTGTGTTGGCACATCCTGATCCTACATTACCCTTCATCCTTGAGGTTGATGCATCTGAGACTGGAGTTGGTGCCCTTCTGTCTCAACGTCCTACCTCTGAGGGCGCTATGCATCCTTGTGACTACTTTTCCAAGAAATTGTCTCCTGTGGAATGCAATAACAAGATTGTGGACAGAGAGTTGTATTTTGCCTGACCATAAAAATCTCACATTCTTGTCTGAGGCTAAACGCCTTTCTCCCAGAAGGGAGCGATGGGCACTTTTTTGTCAAGCTTCAATTACATAGTCTCATTCTTACCCGGTACTAAGAATGTAAGGGTTGATGCATTGCGTGACAGTTTACCTCCGCTTCCATGATGGAGTCGGTTCCTGTGATACCTCCTAATCGTATTCTGGCTATGGTTCATACAAGTCTCACTTCACCTTCTCCTCCCTAGAAACCTTGTGACCGCTGCTTTGTCCCCGAGAGTCTCCGCACTGCTGTGCTCCAGACCTACCGTTCTCCCAAGGCTGCTGGGCTATTTCCCAACAATTCTCAGTGCTGATGTAGCCGCCTTCGTAGCTGCATGTTCCATGTGTGCTCAGAGTAAGACACCACAACACTTTCCAGTGGGACTCCTACAACCCATACCCAATGGAGAGAGGCCTTGGACCCACCTGTCTATGGATTTTATTGTGGAGTTACCAAACTCCCAGGGCAGCACAGTTATCGTTATGGTGGTTGACAGGTTCTCGAAAATGTAACATTGTATTCCACTTCAGAAGTTGCCCACATCCAAAGAACTAGCATCCATTTTTGCTCGGGAGATCTTTTGCTTTCATGGGCTGCCCAAGGTTATTATCTCGTACAGGGGTAGCTAGTTTGTGTTCAGGATTTGGCGAGCCTTTTCTGCACAGTTGGGAATTCAGCTTTTCTTCTCTTCTGCGTATCATCCACAGTCCAATGGGGCCGCAGAACGAGCCAACCAATCCTTGGAGCAGTTTCTACCTTGCTATATTTCTTCAGTGATGGTGGTAATTTTGGAGTTGTGGGTTTTCCGAATTCTAGCATTTTGTTGGATCAAAATACCTCTTATGAAGGCTTTGTGGGCATTCCATAGCGTGAAGGGGCTGTTTACTGAGGGATGATTATTTTCTGTTCGATTGTCTTAAAAAAAGGAATTTACGAGGGAGTCATTTGTCGGGGAAGTGCGATACCTTACGGGTGTTTCGGAAGTATTCTCCATAAAACTAGGTTGTTTTACGATCTTAAGCCTTTTGGGTGTTGAGGTTTTAATGGTGGTAGTGACTTCTTTATATCGTTCCATCTTTGACGAGGTTCCTAACCAACCGAGCAAGACGCCGGGGTAACCTGACACCTACTATGCGTCTTCTCTTCTTTTCGACTTAAGGGTTGACACGTCTTTTCCGAGCGGTTTAGGACTTGTGTTTGATCGATGGGGACATGCTCTATTATTGGAACCCGTCGGGTACTTTCGTTTTCTAGAGGGCTCGTTTTTACCTACGATCAAGAAACCTACACCCGTTGAAGACTTCACCTTATGTTACAATGT
>BLSH010049319.1:176960-194586 GCA_018402905.1 Glandirana rugosa
CCGTCGCCTGGATCATCCGTTGTAGGTCGTTACGGTGTCTCTCCACTGTCGTGACCCCTTGTCTCACTCGTGTTACCTCCTGTCCTACTCGCTTATACAGCGAGGGAAGTTGAGCGAACACCTACGTGTGTTGTTCGTGAGTCTCCTGTATAGTACCTATTTTCTGTTTAATCGCCTGGTTCTCCTGTCTTCATCTTCCTTGTTACAGTTTTATTCTCCCTATGGCCTCAGACACGGGGGTGTAGTTGATGTCGTTAAACAAGACTGGGATGAGGGTGTCTCTGGGGGTGTCTGCAGGCAGGAAGGAGGGTTTAGGCACCCTATGGATCCTGTCTATGGTTAAGTCCTGTGCTGATAGATTCGGTGCTATTGTGGAGAACAGGGTCAGAACAAATTGCTGTAGTTGATGTGGGGGCACAGACTCCGGTATCCCTCTTATTTTGACATTGTTCCTTCTACTTCTGTCCTCTTGGTCCGCTAATTTGTCTTTTATCCATGATATGTCCTCTGAGTGCTTGTTGTGTGCATCCACAAGCGAGTTGAAGGGAGCGACATATTCGCTCATCCTGTCCTCCATTGTGCTCACTCTGTTCCCCAGTGCTGTCACCTCTCTGTGGCATTGCTGGATGTTGCCTACTAGGTCCGCTGCCAGGGATGCCCTTAGCGATAGGAGCATCTCTTTCAGCATTACATCCAAAACAATTTGGCCTGTAGTAGGAAAAGTTTTAATGGGGTCCTCCCTGCTATACTCCTCTCCCCCGCCATGTGCTTGCGGCCCACCTTCTTCCATGTCAGTTCCTTCCTCATATTCAGCTATAGGTTCCCTGCGGGGTTTGGATTTGGCTGGGCTCCGCATAGTAGGGCTGTTCTCCCCTGCATCCCCTCCATCCAGTGCTCCCCGGTTACCTGAGTGCTGTGTCCGTCCGTCGGCCTTGCCTGCTTGTTTCCCCGAGGAGGTGCCGCCGCCATCTTGTGGAGCGCCTCTCGCTGCTGGCGCGAAGTACTCGGGGATTTTGAGCGGGTGCGGCGGTTCATTCCTCCTCTTGGACATCTCGGCGTCTGCCCGGTTGTTCCTGGAGCAGGGACCTGTGGTCTGACGGTGTCTGCCTTGGTTGTTGGCGGCTTCCAGCGGCTTTTCCCCCAGCGGTCGGTCGGAGCTCACATGCTAGGCGTCCATGCTGGAGCTCGGCCGGCACCTTGCTATATTTCTGACCACCATAACAATTGGTTAGACCTCTAACCTTAGGCGGAGTTTTCTCACAATAGCGCTGTTAAAACCGCTTCCCGATTGTCTCCGTTTATGGCGAATTATGGTTTCCAACCATCCACATGCCTGACTCATTTGTTCCTCAGAGCATTCCTGCATTAGAGGAGCATCTCCATGGTCTTCATTCCACTTGGGTACAAGTCCAAGAGTCCTTGCGATGTGCCAATGATAGGTACACACTCCACGCTGGCCGCAGATGCCTACCTGCACCTTCCTACCAAATTGGGGAGAGGGTCTGGCTGACATCTCACAACCTCTGACTCCATGTTCCCTCACTGTAACTGGCACAATGTTTTATGGGCCTTTCTGTATTCTCCTTAAGATCAACCCAGTGGCTTACGCTTTAGACCTTCCTTCTAGTATGCATATGTCAAATGTATTCCATGTCTCCTTATTAAAACCTTTGGTATGCAACCGCTTCACCACCTCAGTACCATGTCCTCACCCAGTTCAGGTTGAGAACCATGAGGAGTATGAAATACAATCTATCGTTGACTCCGTAGGTTCCGTGGGCGCATACAGTACCTGGTTTATTGGAAAGGATACGGTCCGGAGGAGTCGTGTCCTCCTCCAGGCTTTCCATAGATGTTTTCCCCTCAAACCTGGTGGTCCTCTGGGGGGGAGGGGGTCATTGAAGAGCTGTTACTGTCAAGGCTGTGCTCAGCCCTCCCTTTTCAGAACTCAGATTGCTCAGCTGTTGGTTAATTGACAGTACTCATCATTCCACAGTGACTCACCTGGTGATCATTTCCTGCTTGTCAGCCAGCCCTGCTGGCTATTTAAACTGCCTGGATCATATCTCCTGTGCCTTCACCTTAATCAACATATCCGGATACTCTCTGCTGTGTTTTCCTGTTAAAGACTTTGTCTGGCTGACTTCACTTCTGATTCTTGACCCTGTTTGCTGCCTCTGACTATGCTGATCTCTGGATTCCTGTTTTACTGGCTTGTTCCGACTACCCTATATGGTTACCGAACCCTGGTTATGTTTTTACTAAGTTTGCATTGTTTGTACTATTTTACCATTTGATTAAAAAGTGTCATTTTTACTGCACTTTTGTCTCAGTCTGATTCATGGCAGATTCAGAACAAGAGAGAGAGAGAACTTTAGTAGGATTACGTATTAGATTCCCCCTACATTAGAGTTTCCCCCTTACATTAGGGTCCCCATCAGAGTCCTCCTTTATATCGGGTCCCCGTCAGAGTCCCCCCCTTAAATCAGGGTTCCCCCATACATCAGGGTCCCCATAAGAGTCTATTCCCTTACATCAGGGTCCCCATCAAAGTACCCTCCTTACATCAGAGTCCCCCTTACCACCGTAAGGTTTACAGTGTGGATGTAGCAGCAGGGCAGGGTTTGGGAGGTGGAGCAGGTCTGGACAGAGGAAGTTCCATTCTTCTGTGACTATTGGTTGCTAAGATGCCACCAGGGAAAAGTGCAAACCCTAGGCAGTCTCTGCTGACCTGAATCCTAAATCTGTGCACATTGAGGATATGCCCCTCACCCTAGCTGCAGGTTGGATAAAATCTTGTGGCGGACTGGACGTGGCCCATGGGTCGTAGTTTGGGGACCCCTGCTCTAGCAAAAGAAAAAAAAAGCTAAATATGAAAAGTCTATAACACTGTTTTCTACATGAATGTAATATATTGCTTAGTAATGTTTGCTTGTTTCTTTGCTATACTCTACACATACACAATGTTTGTAAAGTACATTTATGGCTTTCAGCAACAGAATTTAAAAATGGCCCTAATTTGGCATCAGAACAAACTTTCTGCTCAGGAAATGGCTCGTTTGTTACATCAATTAAAGGTCCTGTACCTCACAAGTCTTCTCCACATTTTATTGCTTCCTCTGGTTATTTAATAAAATACTCTTCTGACACCATAATTAAATGACTGATCAATAAAAACAGCTGAAATTTGGTAAAGGAAATTACAGATTCCTATTGTTTTCTAAATAAAGGCCATGACCTCCTGCTTCCCGGGGAATGGCGTCAGTCTGAAGACAAAGAGACACACACAAACAGGGCAGGCAACTTATTAATGACACAGTTAATGACGGATCACATTTTGGCAATCAAACAAAAGATAACATATTGCGTTGCTCGGTAGCATGCTAACACCTCTGTAACTGTACTGTCTCCCTTCAATTCATAAAGCACTGTGCAAACTGTCGGTGCTTTATAAATCCTGTATAAAATTGTCCAAATACATGAGAAGCCACATTGCCGCATAAAGGCACATCTGCAAAGTGTGGTTTCTAATGCTTAAAGTGTCACTTAAACCACACCATAAAAAAAAATCATTAAATGGTGTATTGCATGCTGTTCATACTCACTCAGCCACTATGAGATTTGTTTTCTGTATTCTGCAAAAAACCTGGTTGATCCTGCTGCTCTCTATCTCCACCTTCTGTCCATGTCCCGTTTTCAGATAGGGATTTTGCAGGTGTGGTGGCAACTCTGCACATGCTGAGCTTTCAGTGAGTTTCTATGCTGAGCATTTCCTCCCTATCACACTATCACATCTGAGCAGCCCATGTGACTATAGAGTCACACATGTGGGCATATACACAGCGGTAAATGACAGATCATTCCCTCTCTCCTCCTTAATGCCCACTAACCAGATAAACACAAGGGAGGTGGAATATTACATGTAGATTAATGGTGGCTTCACCTCCCTCTTACTCTAAGACACAGGCTGGAGACTGTAAACTGACCTTATCTGCGTTTGTACACTGTGGTTTTTGAATAAATACCAAGACTTTTTAAGAGTAACATCTGGTTGCGCGGATCATCTTTACGGCGTGACTACCAGTGACTGGCAGAAATCTGCCCACACCATGTTATTTCCAAAAAAAAATGGTTGACTAAAACAATTTGGGATTTCTAATGAGGTACAATCTTAGGTTTTGTTCAGTTATAACATATTTCTTATTTACTTTTCAATGGGTCAGAAATATATAGCAGTTGTGCAAAGCAATGACTAACATACAGAAAACAGTTTGAGAGGCCTTCACACCTTTTCATTTTCAAAGTTTTGTTAGCTAGTGGTAGAAGCTGGAAAATGTAGACCTAATGCAGTGTTTCTCAACCTTTTTTCAGTCAAGGCACCCTCCAAAATTATGGAGTCTTGAGGCGCCCCATTCTAAATTGTAAAAACTATTCTAATAGTTTTACATAATGCAGCATCATCAACACACGTAGGTCACCCAACTTTAGAGGAGATTTATTCTTTTAAAGCAAATACACTTTTGCAAACTGGTACTGACTAGTATTCCAATGTTTCTCTTCTCTCCCAGTTTTTCTCCATCACTTAGCTAATGAGAACTCAAAGATGATGGAGAGAGACAGGGAAGGGTCAAACAAGGATGCTATGCAGGCAACTGACATCCTCATTATCAACTGATGATGCCATTGGTCGTTAGGAGGTTGGCAGCTAGAAGGTTGTAATGGTGTACAATGGGAATCTGTGGCTTTGTGTAACTAAAAGGCAGGCTGGATCCACCCTGCTGGCTTGTATACAATTTTTGGGCACTTTTTAGTCATTTTGCCAAGATACCCCTAAGAAACCTCAAGGCACCACAGGGTGCCTGGACACCCTGGTTGAAAAAGCCGAGCAGTTGCTGGTAAAGTAACACAGTGCTAAATAGCAAAAAAATGGTCTGGTCATGAAGGGGGTAAAAACTTCGGGAGGTCAAGTGGTTAAGCTACTGGGTTTGTAAACAGCATACCTTTTTTACAACAAACTTCTAAGTAGTCTCCGAAAAAAAATAGATAGCAGACTAAAGATCTACCTGCTTTTGGGCAAGTAGGGTCAAGTGAAGCCTATGTCATACCCAAAAAGCGATTATTCCATCAGATTAGCTTTATCTGGAAGTGGTAAACAGAGTGGTCAAGTGCATGCTGCTTGCTACTGGTGCCAGGGTATACCAGCATAGAACTAATGTGCATGGGCTCCAGGCGACATCTTGGGGGAGGCTGTGTCACATTTTGACAGAAGTTGTGAGATTTTGGCAGCTATTTTGAAATGTAGAGGTGCTATAAATAGCACAATTTGCATCACCAAAAAGGCTGATCTAAAGGATGCATGTTATTGGTGGTAGAATAAACTGGACTACATTATGAGCAGACAAAATTAAATAGTTACCTTGGGTCCACAAGCTCAGCAGGGCCCAACAGAAAATATTAATGGATTTGCATCTTTTCTTTTATTTTTGCTGTTTTATATCTGTGTTTGTTTTACCATATATATACAATCTGAGTTTTACAAATACACATTGTAATACATTTCAAAGGATCCCTGGAGCACTATGAGTTATCTAAAGTGACAACCCAATAACAGCCTGCCTCCCAGATGACTCTGTCTATCTACAACATGGGACAGAGCCCTCTATTAAGGGATGAGTCACTGAGATTCAGTTCTGTTTTTTAAAATGAAGTTTAACCACTTGCCGACCGCCAGCAGTACATTTGCACCACACCTCCAGGTTTACAGGCGTGTGCACATGCCCCTCTCTCTAGTGCTGTGGTTGGACACAGCATTCGTTTGTCAGCAGGCTCGCAGGCAATGAATATGGCTTTGCACCTGCTGATTGCTGTGGCCAATCACAGCACATATCTATGTGTGTTAGTAAACATAACATAGATCTAGTTGTTGTCTTCTCCCTGATTTCACTCACTGTTCAAGGTTGGAATCAGGAAGAAAAGTAAGCCAGTCTGTAAGTAAATAAAAGCAGCACACACACACTTGTTAGGCACACAGTTAACCTCTTGATTGCCCTCCTCATCACCCCTGACACTTACCCAGTGTGATTAGTGCAATGTCAGTGTATGGTATCATCACTGTATTAGTTTCATTAGCGGCGTCAGATAGCATAAATCAGCATTCCTCCCAGCCAGTGTCAGTTAGCGCCAGTCCCTGATTGCCCGCCACACTATCACAGCCATATTATAAATTGCTGATCACTGCCATTACTAGGATAATGTCTTTCTGGGTCTGCATCCTTTTGTCCCCAAAAGTATAGTGTCCCCAAAAACGCAGTGTTAGCAGGATCAGCCCTGATCACTGCCAGCACTTGTGACATGTAGCAGAATGCATTTTGGCCCAAATTTATGAAGAAATTAGATTTTATTGGATGCGTTTTATAAAATAAAAATATATTTTTTTTCAGTTTTTTTCATTTATATAATATAAAAAAAAATTCCAGTGGTGATCAAATACCACCAAAAGAAAGCTCCATTTGTGTGAAAAAAATTATATAAACTTCATTTGGGTACAGTGTTGCATGACCGATCGGTTCCTGGTAAAGTAACACAGTGCTGAATAGCAAAAAATGGTCTGGTCATGAAGGGGGTAAAAACTTCGGGAGGTCAAGTGGTTAAGCTACTGGGTTTGTAAACAGCATACCTTTTTTACAACAAACTTCTAAGTACTCTCTGAAAAAAAATAGATAGCAGACTAAAGATCTACCTGCTTTTTGGCAAGTGGAGTCAAGTGAAGCCTATGTCATACCCAAAAAGCGATTATTCCATCAGATTAGCTTTATCTAAAAGTAGTAAACAGAGTGGTCAAGTGCATGCTGCTTGCTACTGGTGCCAGGGTATACCAGCATAGAACTAATGTGCATGGGCTCCAGGCGACATCTTGGGGGAGGCTGTGTCACATTTTGACAGAAGTTGTGAGATTTTGGCAGCTATTTTGAAATGTAGAGGTGCTATAAATAGCACAACCTGCATCACCAATGGGCCCATGGAGTGAGAAAAGTGAGTCATGGACAGGAACCTATTCTAATAGGCACAGATAGGTACTGTAGTTGGCTTTGTCCTGCAGGTAGACGGATGGGCAGCCAAGAGGTTCAGACCGCCTGTATTTAAATCCTCATGGGATCCTAGTCAGCAAGGTGCTTCATTGACAGGAAGTTACCAAATTGCTGAGGTCCTCCTTCTATAGGAAGCCTTCATGCCTAGAGAAGCCCACTTTAAAGGGCTGGGAGAAGCAGCTCAGAATTTAAGAGATTAATTCTCTGAATTATCGCATTGCTCTTTAAGCATTGTAAAGCTCTGTAAGCCAAACCTTGGGCACCAGTACTTGTTAAACTTTACTGCATGAAGGACAGGATCTGGAAAGCTTCTATACCTAAAGTTTTCTAAACTCTGATGTTCTGGATAAAAAAATGTTTAGAAAAGAAGCTGTCTGGGTGTTCTTCTCTTGCTACCATGTGTGACAGATTAACAAGACATGAAAACATAAAAAAAAAAAAAAATGCAACACACAATACTGTATATCAAATATAATAAATATTAAATAATATTTATTAGAAGTATACTAAATAATTATGACAATTATAAAAATATAAAACATATATATTTTTTTAATCAATACAAAATAAGAAAATATTATTTATTTTTAATGAGAGGGTTCAAAATAATAATAATGTGTAGTCTTTAATGGCATGGCATGAGGCATCCACAATGCATTGGGGAACCAATACCCCATTACCAAAGTATTATATATTGAATATAATAATGTGATTTTGTAATACTGTCATGTACCTTTGTAGTAATGTGATATTTATAATGATAGGTCTTCATTAAGTGACCTCAGATTAAGTTTTGCTATGATTGATTTGACATTTGTATTATTTGCAAAAGTTAAGCAACACAAGAGGATTTAAGAAGAGATCAAAACAATAAGAGAATGCACAGAATGTAAAATAACCTTGTAGGTATCAAGTTCAATTGCATTTTATCTATTAGAATAAGCACCACTTCTAATGGACAAAACAGGCCAGGGGCTCTTAACTAGAGAATTAATCTGGATGTATTGCATTTCAATAAACATGAATCAATAACCAGGGAACAGCAAGGATCTACTGCACATAAAAGAGAAGACACAAAAAAAGATTCACTAAATGACTGGCCATTATTTCTAGAGTAATAAACAAGAGTTTAACAGCAAAATAAAGTATTGCTTGAAAAAGTTTTACTTAGCAAGAAAGGTTAAAGGCAAATCCCCACTATTATATATTGTGTTATGGGGTAAGATTGGCTGCTTGCAGCATTTCCATCTTGCTGAGCAGGCATATTTTACATATTCATTATTTTAATTCTCAGCAGGGTACACATCAAGGTAGGGTTACCCACCTGTCCCTCAATCTTTATTTCTAGGCTGATCCTTATTCCTTATATATTTTATATTGCATATTTATATGTGCATATTTTATATTTATAACATTTTAATATCCAATAAGTTACATAGTTAGTCAGGTTGAAAAAAGATACAAGTCAATCTAGTTTACCCCAAAAAAAAAGAAAATTAGGAAAATTATATATAACCATACAATCCCATATATACAATCATTCACCCACAGTTGATCCAGAGGAAGGCAAAAACTCCCAGCAAAGCATAATCCAATTTGCTATAGCGGAGGAAAAAACTCCTTCCTGATCCCCCAAAAGGCAATCAGATTCACCCTGGATCAACTTTACCTAAAAATGTTAGTACCCAGTTATATTATTTACATTATGGAAATAATCCAAGCCTTTTTTAAAGCAATCTACCGTGCTGGCCAAAACTACCTCTGGAGGGAGTCTATTCCACATTTACACAGCTCTTACTGTGAAGAAACCTTTCCATATTTGGAGATGAAATCTTTTTTCCTCTACACGTAAAGAGTGTCCCCTTGTCCTTTGTGATGACCTTAAAGTAAATAACTCAACACCAAGTTCACTACAGACGGACGCCTAGTTACAAACATCAGACTTACGAACGACTCCTATTTACAAACAGATGGAGACAACAGGAAGTGAGAGGAAATCTACCCACAGGAAGGGAAATTCACTCCTGTAAGAGTTATTATGTGAAAAAAGGTGTCTCCACTGATGCTTTATCACCATTCCTTGTTTCCCCAACAACCCAAAATTTTCAAAATTCATTTATCATTGGGACAGGAAATGAGGTAAAATCTCATGAACAGAAACACAGACAGTAAAACAAACATTACAGGGGTGTTAACCCTTCCCTATGCTATCCAAAAAGCTTAAAAATAGCTTTTGTGGATGAAGCTTAAAAAATGTACCTGTTCCGACTTACAAAAAATTCAACTTAAGAACAAACCTACAGTCCCTATCATGTTTGTTACCCTGGGACCGCCTGTATATGGACCACTTATGTATTTGTACATGTTGATCATATCCCCTCTTAATCTCCTCCTCTCAAGAGAGAATAAATTCAGTTCTTCAATCTTTCCTCATAGCTGAGCTCATAAATCATAAAATATTAAGCATAGCCAAATTACCAAATCATATAAACACAAAAAAACATAATAATAGTAACCAAGATTTCTATCTGTGAAGGACCGGCTATCCAAGGTATCAGATGTATGAGAAATGGAGGAAACCATGGCCCAAGCCACTGAGCAAGTCGAGAGATTCCACAAGACGTGGAAACCATGGTTTGTCTTCAAACACTCAAAAGACTATAACGCTCTCAACCCTGATTGATCCCTCACTCCTTAACATTGATAACTGGCTCCCTCACCACAGACATTATTTTTGTTAAGCATCCTAACCAAATAGTCTGGACCCAGACTGAAGTTTTGCTGTTCAAACACAGTCATGTTCCTCTACTCTTTTTCTCTATATTCCTTCTTCAATTTCTCGTTTACAAACTTTTATTGAAAGGTCATCATAGAAAAAAAACACAAATTCAAGGTGGTACAAAATAATAATAGTAGTGGTGAAACAGTATATAAAAAAAACATGATGGTCAATGGGCAGGATATAGAGAACATGGTATGTTGAGATGTAATATATGTTAACCAAATCTATAGAGTGACAGATATACAATATCGATAGTTTGAGTAAAACAAAGTTAGTGTTCGTTCCATATGGACCATTTTTCATTGAATAAGTGCATATTATCATGGATAGAATGAAACATACTTTCTGTCAACTTAACCATATTCATTCTGCCCAAAACTTGGGTCCATGGAAGATTGCTCGTCAACCGATTGCAAGCAACCTCTTCTTCAATTTCTAACAACATGTTATGGCTATTTCATGATGAGACAGATATTATCTTATATCTCATGCACTGCTAAGTCAATTAATTTGATGTTTTATATGACTTTTGTAAGATTGATGTTGAACTTATACTAGCCTTAAGCGATAGACGTGTTAAGTATCCTGAGATCTGATATGGTTATTCAATGGTCTTCTTGATGCCATTTCTCAGGTTTACCTTTGTTAGACGAAACACTGAATCCAAACGTTTATGTGATGTCTCATACCTGTACTTACCTTGAATTACAATAAACAAGTTAATGTAAAAAAATAATAGTAACCAAAAGTGTGATCCAACATTTCTATACCCAATTCAGATTCTAATACTATAATGCTATAAATTGTCCCATAATAGTCCAGATAAAACAAATCCAAATTCTCTGCAATTGTCTCCATGTGAAAATAATGATAGGTCATTTCAAAAGGTGTTATCCCACTCTCTGCAGGTTAATCCACTCACCATATTACAAGAAAACAGGCCAAAATATAAAAAATTCCCAATACTGGTCAAGGATGACCTCCAAAGGATATATCCAATGTGGAAAAATACATATAGTGATGCTCTAATAGTGCATTAATGTTTACTTCCCTTATATTGTTATGTACTTTAAGGCTCATGCACACAGGACGTTTTTACAACTGCTGTTAGGGGCATTTTACGTTTTTTTTAACTGCTCCTAAAAGCCCCTCCATGTTAGCCTATGTGCCCATGCACACATAAACTGTCAGAGGCGTTTGGAGGCATAAGTGTGTAGGGGCAGTAGAAAAAAATGACAGCCTGTGCTTCCAGGAGCCGTAAAAACGAGCTGTAAAAACTGTAAATGCGTTTAGCCACATTTGACGTTTTTAGGCATTTTTTACATTATAGGGAGTGTTTTTCATGAAAAAATGCCCAAAAACGCTAATGTAATAATAAACGGCTCTGTTGTAGCACTGATGTTTTTAAAACATCCTGTGTGCATGAGGCCTAAATAGTGATATATTAATTAAAGAGGAGTTCCACCCAGTTAAAAGTCAGCAGCTACAAAAAGTGTAGCTGCTGACTTTTAACAATCGGACACTCATCTAACGCTCCAGTGATGCGGTCACCCAAGGGCTCGCTCATCTCCCCCTCCCCTCGGCGGCGCCGGCATCACAAGTGTGGGCACCCGGCTTTGGCTTCAAAGCCGGGCGCGCACTGCACATGCATGAGTTGCACTGCGCCTTGTGAATGGCTGTCCCAGAAAATGACATGTCCCAGAAGGTCACCGAGAGGGAGGGGAGGAAGGTGAACTTCCTTCTGGAGCTGCAGCTCTAGGAGAGGAAGTGGACCTGGGACCCTAGAGCAGTGGGGGGTGGGGGAACTCAACATGGGCAGAAGCAGAGATCCCATGTACACCATATATAGTCTCAGTCTTGAGTCCAAGGGTTTTAAAATAATTTTGGGACTGATCTGAGGACTATTTCAAGACCAAGGTGCCTGCACTTTTCAACTGTTGTTATTATTTAGACTTGCTCATGTTTACTGTTAAGTAAATCTGCAATTGTGCTAAGCCCCCGTTCACAACAGTGTGACTTGTCATGCGATTTGACAGATCAAATCGCATGACAAGTCGCACCCTATTGTCGACAATGGAACTGTTCAAATCGGTGCGATGCCGACTTGGCGGTGCCACACTGATTTGAGAAAAATTGTTCCTGCACTACTTCTGGAGATTTCAGGTGCAACTTGCATAGACATCTGTGCAAGAAGTCGTACAGATGTCAGCCAAGTCGTACCTGAAGTCTCACTGACATACAGCTTTGAAAACGTGCAAAGCCACATTCAGTGTGAACCTAGAGTTTTATTACTGAACAGGCTACAGCAGTGGATCTCAACTCCTGTCCTCATGACCCACCAACAGGCCAGATTTTAAGTATTACCTTGGGGAGATGCAGACTAGAATACTGAGATCACTGAGCAGCAAATGATATCACCTGTGATGCATTTCAGTTATCCTGAAAACCTGGCTTGTTAGTGGGTCCAGAGGACAGGAGTTGAGAACCACTGGGCTACAGCATTGTAATGCAGACATTGAGCTGCAGACATTGAGGTTGATTTACTAAAGTTGGAGAGTTCAAAATCTGGTGCAGTTCTGCATAGAAGTCAACCAACTTCCAGGTTTTATTGTAAAAGCTTAATTGAACAAGCTGAGGTTAGAAGCTGATTGGCTACCATGCAGAGCTGCACCATATTCTGAGTGCTCCAGTTTTAGTAAATCCCCCAAATGATTTACTGGAAGATAGGTTTAGTTCCCATTTGAAACATTTACTGAAGTATGAGTAGTCTTGTATAGATCACAGAGGAAGAAAGCTGTGCATGTCAGCCCAAACTGCCCATTACCATTGCACTAACTTTTCAAAGCATTGCTATTCTGGAAGTTATTAGCATGCCACTAGGGCCTCCTCCCGGTTGGATGTGCCAGGTTCAGATTCTCAAAGAGGAATTAGTGCAACGCACACCCAAAATACTTCAACTGGCATTGAAGAGATGGCAGCATTACTCTGAGCCCTTACTGTACAGCCCTTTCTTAGGCCCCTTTCACATGAGAGGTCCAATCTGCATATCCATTTTTCAAGCGGACCCTTCACTTTCCTCTATGGGCAGTCGGATGTAAACAGACTTGTGTACCTCCAATCCGATCCGGCAAAAACAGAGAGGAGACTGACCTGCCATCTGGCTGCTTGGATTCCAGCGGAGTCCAGCCAGTGTGAAAGGGGTCATAAGGGAAACCTTTTTAGTCTGTCAAGGTGTTCAGCAGACACTCTGGGGCAATAGCTGAGGATAGCTAGAACAAATGCTAGAGTAGTGCAAATGCTCAAACAGAAAACTGCATTTGCAGAATCGGCGACTAATAGCTAAGCCAGGAAAGATGTAGCACCCTCCTAGATAGGTGCTAGGATTAGGTAAATTTGGTTTTGGTTCACTGTACTCAGAGGAGCTGCAATTCATTTGTTAGGTAAGTTTGTGGCTCAGTGTATCCAGCGTGGCTATGTTTGATTGTTCTGGCCTGCCCGGTATTTCACTTGCTGCAGGTTTGTTTGCTCCCTCTGTTTTCTGGAGAGCCGTGGGTTGTTCTGGAGCATAGATGTTGAGCAAGTCAAATGGGCAGCATGAATATTTATATACCCCTGGCCAATCCCTGTGAGAGTAGCCCAGGTGCGTGCTGGGAGTCTGTATAAATACTCTAAGAGGGGAGTCCTTAACCACCGTGGCCTCACTGCAGCCGGGCCGTGAGTAGGAGGACTGGCGGCATGAGAGAGCCTGCAGGCAGGCAGACAGCATGAGAGAGCTGGCAGGCCAGCGGGCGGCATGAGAGAGCCAGCGGGTAGGCGGGCAAAAAAGAGAGCAGACAGATGACATCATCTCTCACTGCCCGCCCTGCATTACCACAGTTCGGCCCACTCTGTGCAGCCGCAGGCAGCAGAGGCTTACATCATCTCTCACTGCCTTCCCTCACTTGGGGACCCAGCCACTGCACATGTGCTGAAAAGCTGGAGAAAGAAGCCTCTTTCTCTGCTGTCACTGTTGCCTGCCACCAAATTGCCTTTGGTCTGCCTTTGGCTTGCATCTGGTATTTTTTGAAGCTTCAGCTGGTGGCAGGATAGTGGCAATCCGCATCTGTTGGCAGGTGACATGTCAAGTGACGTGGAAGGCGACATGACAAGTGTCAATCCGCATCTGGTGGCAGGTGACTTGACAAGCTGCATCTGGTGGCAGGCAATGTGGCAAGGGCCAAGCTACATCTGGTGACAGATGAGGTAGCAAATGAAAAGCTGCATCTGATGGCAGGCGGTGGATCTGGTGGCATCTGGTGGCAGGCAACAGTGGCAAATGACAAGCTCCATCTGGTGGCAGGCGACGGTGGCAAGTGACATGGTGAGTTGAACTATTTAATTTTATATCACAATGTAATAATAGAAATAAAGTGCTTTAATTATCCTGACACCATATCAACCATGGTGCCAGGATGATTCAAGCACCAACACTGGGATGAATGAAGCCGCAACAAATTGCCTGCGAAAAACCAATCGTATACTTCCCCCCCCCCCCAGCCTTGGCATCATTTCTTCCATGCAGCTTGTCCCTGGTGCCAAAAAAGTTGGGGACCACTGCTCTAAGACACAGAGCTTCCAGGTCTTTTTCCTTAGAAGGAGATCACAGCCCAAGGGGGGCTGGTTGCCCCCTTATCCAAGTCTGTCATGTGTTTGCTGGGCTAGCTGAGGGGCCTGGATGCTAAAATTTCCTGGAAGATTACTTGGGGGACTGTCATCTGAAGATCTTCTGAGGTCACTGGTAAAGGTGTCTGGAAGATTTTGGTTGGAGGCAACCATCATCTGAGGACATTTGTGCATACAGACTGAGAGAGAGGGCCTAGAGACTGTGGGCTGCCGCCACCCACTCTGGTGCTAGAGAGAGTCATCTGCGCGTGGAAAAAGGGAAGAACTGTGTGACTGGACAGTGAAAGAAGAAGCAGCACAATGATGAGCTCATCTCTCACTCTGCTCTCCTCCTACCAGCATGCTTCTTGCATTGCAGCCCACTTCATTAGATCTTTGTGCTGCTCTTCCTACCACTCTCTGAGTTCTGCTAGGGGAATACATAAGGCTGATTCCAGACCAAATTCAGGCACTCACACTGCTCGCATAAAAAATAAATTTATAGGTGCAATGATTATCACATAGCTTGATTAATATGCCTTTTATATCTGTCTGTAGTTCAACTTTAATTTTTAACAATCACCCTTTATTTACTAAAATATATCTAGGCAATCCATTAAGAGGCAGCGTACAGTATACTGTATTTAAAACATGATTTGCAAATTCAAGAGAATACAGTAAAACCTCAGATTGCGAGTAACGTGGTTAACAAGCGTTTCACAATATGAATATTTTTTTTTAAATGCTGACGCGGTTTGCGAATGGTGTCTCACAAAACAAGCAGAATTTAGCCTATTTGCATGCAATACCTCATGTGGCCATATTTGCGGGGGCACTGGTGGGCCGGAAATGTTCGGAATTTTTCAGAAATACTGAAAATGTAAACACTTTCTGAGCATTGCCGAGTGATTCTGATGTCTTAGAGACTCACCAGTGCCCCCATACATCTGGCCACATGCGGTATTGCATACACCAGGCGCCCCTGAAACTGTAGCCACATACAGTACTGCATAGACAAGCGGTGACTGTGGAACAAATTATCTGAGTTTCCATTGTTTCCTATGGGGAAACATGCTTTGATATAAGAGTGCTTTGGAATACAAGCATTCTCCTGGAACGGATTATGCTTGTAATCCAAGATTCCACTGTATTGTTGAATTAATGTAGCGATAAATTAGTATGATTATAGTGTTTCTGTTTCTCAATAGTTATTTTTGTTATTGTTTGTTCTATCTTTACTTCATATAATTAAAAAAGACACACGCAGCCTTCAAGGTGCCAATAATATACAATGTATTATGCTTTCATTTGTAAACTTAACCAGGGAATTGTTATTGCTCTCAATTACTGGATTAGTCAGCTGTTGATTGTTTTCAACAAGATGCTCAAAATTATACAATTATACATATTTTTTCCTTTAATTGGAAATGTTTTATGATGAACAGAGTGAGAGACAGTTTCCATTTATCAAGCTCACCTTGGGAAATTAAGTTAATCTAAATAATAAGATTTGTGAGACATATGGGTAAATGATAAAATGAGTCGCTCATTAATTGCACAAAATATCAATTAAAGTATTTGGTTTGGCAAACTTTTAGAAACTTGCTGACAGATCATTCATAAAAGGAAAAATTGCTTCTGCGTTATTGATCCAATACAAACTTCAGCAGCTCCTTCCTAGTGTTCCAGACTTTAAAAATTGCAAGCAGTGCTCTTGTAGAGTATTGCAGTGTTGTAAGTCTCTGTAGTGACCACCACCAGAGTGGTGTACCTACTGTATCTGGCAACCAGGAGGCAATCATTTTTTTTACCTCTCCTTAAATAAAAAAAAAATTGGAGCAATAAAGGCCCACTCACATAGCTAAATGAAGCCTCCCCCTATACTCAGCACACATATGCCACAATCACTTTGCCAGCAAAATAAGCTTTGATGACTCTGCCACAAGCAAGGGTGTACATACTTACAAACCTCAGCACACTCATTTTAATAAAACGAAATTGTTTCATTACATATGCTTTTCTATACACAGCCTACCTTGCAGAATCAACAGGGATGTACTTAGAGTACAGTGGTCAGGATTATAACATATATAGTCCAGTATACAGAGTGCAGTGGTCAGGAGTATGTCATGTAAAACACAATAGGGGGGTGGGATTTATCAAAACTTGAGCAGTCACAATTTGGAGCATCTGTATAAGAAAACCAATCAGCTTCTATCTACAGTTTCTTTGGTTAAGCTTAGAAAATAGAAGGCAGACACTGATTGGTTGCCTTACACAGCTGTTCCAGAATCTGCATGCTACAATTTTTTGAAATTCCTTTTGGTGTCTATAGTACAGGGGTCAGGGGGAGCATAACTCATATGCCACTTTGCAAGGTACAATAAACAAATACCCCCAATTCCCAATACATATCTGCCCCCCTCCCAGCCCATATCCCCAGGGCCAGATTTATAAAGGGGCAAAAGCGGAAATTGCCCAAGGCCTGGTTCCCCTCTATACAAAAATGATATAAAACAAGATAAAAAAATGATGTATAAAATAATAAAACACAAATAATAATAAAAAAATATAGAATGTATAATAAAATATGTACTTTCTTTTGTTAAATGTATCTTGAGAAGTAATATTTTGCCGGCCATCATCCGTAAAATTCTGGCCTGGTACATTGTATCGTTTTTCGAAAACTAATTTTGGCGGCTCAAACAAAACACACAGAGAGCACTATGACTGCAGATATGTGTGGGCATGTGTGACCTTTAGAATGACATGTCATGCATTTTAAAAAAGGGTGTCTGTCACACACAAAACAAACTCGGCGGTTTTAATCAAAAGCTTTTTGCTATGTTACATGGTCCGGTCTTAAAATGCCTACTACCGGCCGTTTTATAATGAAGAGTTCTATGTAAATTGTTTTCTTTCATGTATAAAATAATATGTAAGATATAAAAAAATAATAATAAACACAAAATAATAAAATATGTAGTAAAAAAATAGAACAAAATATAGTAAAAACATATCTCCCCTTGGTCCGGAACCCGTTAAAGGCGAAAACGGGGAAATATTTAGACCGGGACCCCTATACCCGACCCTCCCCCCGTCTATACATAACCCT
>BLSH010049319.1:206083-230970 GCA_018402905.1 Glandirana rugosa
GAAGAGCTGGTAACAGTGAGTTACCGCTCTGTTTACACTGTATGTGATCGGCTGTGAAGTAGATCACAGCCGATCACAAGGTATCAGCCGCCGACCGGCGGCTGATACCTGTGTCGGTGACAGGCAGTGTTCCTCAGGAACACGCCGCCACCGACACGCACGCGCGGCGCACTCCCGATCGCGCGCACGCGCCGTGCGAACGGCGGGCGTGCCGTTTGTGATCAGCTGTGACTTCGTCACAGCCGATCACGTGGTGAACAGCCATAACCAATGGCTGTTCACCCCTGTCGGTGTAGCGGCGTGTCCTGGGGACACGCCGACACCGACAGAGCCGGGATGCGCGCGCCCGATCGCGCGCAATCCCGGCTTAAAGGGAGGACGTCATATGACGTCCACCCGCTGGAAGAGCAGGACCGCTCCGCCGTCATTTGACGGTGGGCGGTCCTGAGGCGGTTAAATCCAAACTCCAGCTAACACTTTTTAAGCAATTACAGAAACAGTTTTTTTTTCCTTTTAGGATAAAGATTTTACATACAGTATATCACAAAAGTGAGTACACCCCTCACATTTTTGTAAATATTTTATTCTATCTTTTCATGTGACAACACTGAAGAAATTACACTTTGCTACAATGTAAAGTAGTGAGTGTACAGCTTGTATAACAGTGTAAATTTGCTGTCCCCTCAAAATAACTCAACACACAGCCATTAATGTCTAAACTGCTGGCAACAAAAGTGAGTACACCCCTAAGTGAAAATGTCCAAATTGGGCCCAATTAGCCATTTTCCCTCCTAAGTGTCATGTGACTCATTAGTGTTACAAGGTCTCAGGTGTGAATGGGGAGCAGATGTGTTAAATTTGGTGGTATCGCTCTCAATCTCTCATACTGGTCAGTGGAAGTTCAACATGAAAACCTTGTGGCAAAGAACTCTCTGAGTATCTGAAAAAAAGAATTGTTGCTCTACATAAAGATGGCCTAGGCTATAAGAAGACAAGACCCTGAAATTGAGCTGCAGCACAGTGGTCAAGACCATGCAGCGGTTTAACAGGACAGGTTCCACTCAGAACAGGCCTCACCATGGTCTACCAAAGAAGTTGAGTGCACATGCTCAGCATCGTATCTTGAGGTTGTCTTTGGGAAATAGACGTATGAGTGCTGCCAGCATTGCTGCAAAGGTTGAAAGGGTGGGGGGGTCAGCCAGTCAGTGCTCAGACCATACGCTGCACACTGCATCAAATTGGTCTGAATGGCTGTCATCCCAGAAGGAAGCCTCTTCTAAAGATGATGCACAAGAAAGCCCACAAACAGTTTGCTGAAGACAAGCAGACTAAGGGCATGGATTACTGGAACCAGGTCCTGTGGTCTGATGAGACCAAGATAAACTTATTTGGTTCAGATGGTGTCAAGCGTGTGTGGCGGCAACCAGGTGAGGAGTACAAAAACAAGTGTGCCTTGCCTACAGTCAAGCATGGTACCCTTACTCATTCACATAGGAGGGGGTGGGATCTGGGGGCCCCCTTGCTAAAGGGGGCTTCCAGATTCCGATAAGCCCCCTGACCGCAGACCCCCACAACCACTGCCCAGAGTTGACATGGGGGTTCCCCTCAAAATTCATATCAGGCCTAAGGGTCTGGTATGGATTTGGGGGGCCATGAGGTTATCTTTTTCATATATCGAATTTGTGTACAAAACTGATCCGATGTGCGATTCAGATGCGTTTCCATAGAGGGCAATAGCTTGGAATTAACATCTGAACCACACTACAGTGCTCAAAAAATGCACAGGACTCTGCACCGCACATATGTGAACCATAGGAAGCCAGTTTAATTCATATGTCATGCGAATTGGATGCAGTTCAAAACGCATCCAGTTCGCATATATGTGTCCAGTTCGCATATATGTGAACGGAGCCTTACTGCCAGAACACCAGGTGAAAATGAAGATTAAAAAGCCTAAAAAGGAAAATTACTGCAGCAACCACATCTAAGAATTGGTAATCTGCAAAATAATATTTTTTTTACTTTTGAGTTTAATACAGCTTTAATTCTTTGTGTTATATCTCGCATTAACATTGCATTAAGGCACCCCATACAATACAAATAGTGCACTGTTTGCATTTGTGATCACTGTGATTGGTTATCACAGTGATCACAAGGTACAGAGCTGCATTGGATTTGTACAGCAAGCTATCTGATGACAGCTTAGTTCACAGCTATCATCAGGGGTGCACTGCCTGTCCGAGGGGGATTTCTGAAGTACTGTTTATAAATGCCACTGCAGAAATAAGCATCCATGTGTACTGTGAACAGCAATCTGGCTGTTTCTTCAAAGACAGCAAAACAGCCAGATAGTAAAGTAAAAGAAGCACACATTACGCATTGTTAGGCACATGGTTAACCCCTTTATTGCGCCTAGATGTTAACCATTTCCCAGCCAGTATCATTAGTACAGTGTCAGTGTACAGTATTATCAATGATCACTGTATTAGTGTCACTAGAGACATCAGTGTCAGTTAGTGACCCTCTCAGACAGTGTCTTTTAGTGTCAGATTGCTCAGCACCCAATCACAGTCACACAATAAGTCGCTGATCACCATCATTACAGTACAATACTTATTGGGATTTTTTTTTTGTTACCAAAGACATGTAGCAGAATACATTTGGCCTAAATTCATTTTGAAATGTGATTTTATTGGATATGTTTGATAACAGAAAGTAGAAAATATCGTTTATTTTTCCAAATTTTCTGTCTTTTTTCGTTTATATCGCAAAAAAAAATAAAAATCGCAATGGTGATAAAATACCACCAAAAGAAAGCTCAATTTGTGTGAAAAAAATGATATACATTTAATTTGTGTACAGTGTTGCATGCCCATGCAATTGCCAGTTAAAATAGAGCAATGCAGAATAGCAAAGAATGCTGTGGTCCAGAAATGATAAAACCTTCCGGAGGTCAAGTGGTTAAAAAACAAAGGTGATAAGGAAAATAAGGACGTGTCTCATTGAGGAGTTGGAATTGTCTTCTATAATCTTTTAATTAAACGAATCTGTCATATACACATTTGTGTGGCAATCGCTTTATTTAAACAAGGAGTTTGCACAGCATGCCTGTGAAAATGTGATTTATTCCAATCCAATAATAGATGGGTGACGTCCTGTCCCTTCCTTCAGTAAAGAAATGCTGGAATTCCCATGCACATAACAGACAGCAGGGCTAAAGGTAGCCACTCATAAGAACAAATAGTTCTATTCCTTTTTTTCATAATTCAACAGTTTTTGCATAAAGACTTGGACTTAGCCCTGTATGAGCGCAGAATTAGAAGAGCAAATAAGGAAAAATCCACTTACCGGCTCTTCACTCAATCAAATCCAGCTATCCCAGGTGCGGATGAGATGATTCTCCAATATTTGTTCAGCATTATTAAAGTTTTTCTTTAAATATGAACTCCAGGAGGATACAAAAGATGCAAATGAATTCAGCTGTATACTAAGTAATACATAATTGCATTTATTTATTTTTGTAAGCAGTGGAAGAACCTCTCTTAGTCCACTGTACAGAAGAGGGAGAGGGAGAAGCATCATTAGGAGGCCATACTGGCCCAATGTAAGTATGCAAAATATATCATCCCTGGAGTGCAGCTTGCGGAAGCTTTACCCCCCTTCATGACCAGGCCACTTTTGCAATACGGCACTTCGTTACTTCAGCCGTTTGCCGACCAGGCGCCGTCAATTTTACTGGGAAAGGTGGGCTCTCCTGCGCGAACTGCCTTAGCTGTACGGCGGCTTGCACATGCGCAATTTACGGGCGAGCGCACTCCGAGGGAGTCCCGTGGACCCGTGAGCGCCATGTACAGAGGCAGAATGGGGATCTGCCTATGTATACAGAGGAGGATCCCCATTCTGCCAGATGACATGGCAGAGATATTTTGTTCCCAGTGATAGGGGAACAGCGATCTCTGTCATGTCCCTGGCAGCCCATCCCCCTACAGTTAGAACCCACCTAGGGAACGCACTTAACCCCTTGATCGCCACCCTAGTGTTAACCCCTTCCCTGCCAATGTCATTTATACATTGATCAGTGCATTTTTATAGCACTGATCAATGTAATAATGTCACTGGCCCCCAAAAAGTGTCATTTGGGGACAGATTTGTCCACCACAATGTTGCTGCCCCGCTAAAAATCGCAGATCGCCACCATTACCAGTTTAAAAATAAATAAATGTCCCTAAATCTATCCCATCGTTTATAGACGCGATAACTTTTCCGATCAATATACGCCTATTGCGATTTTTTTTTAACAAAAATATGTAAAAGAATATATGTAGGCCTAAACTGATAAATACATTTGTTTTTTTTTTTATATTTTTTTTGGATATGTATTATAGCAGACAGTAAAAAAAAATGTCAATCTCTGTGCAGGCATCCATCAACCTAGGGAAAACCGCTGGTCTGCTCATTCTCAGTCCTCCTTATATACCCCCAAATGCCAGGTGAATGCCCACAGACCACACATGGCTGCGCGGCCGCCATCACTGGGCATATACAACATGTGCATAGAGCTCCTAGCCCCTCCCGAGCACCGCCCAGCACAAATCGAGCAGCAGGGAGTAACGGGAGATGGAAGGCACAGCTATAGATTGTAATTATATATATATATATATATACAGTTTCTCACAAAAGTAAGCACACCCCTCACATTTCTGTAAATATTTTATTAAATCTTTTCATGTGACAACACTGAAGAAATTACACTTTGCTACAATGTAATGTAGTGAGTATACAGCTTGTATAAAAGTGTACATTTTCTGTCCTCTCAAAATAACTCCACACACAGCCATTAATGTCTAAATGGCTGGCAACAAAAGTGAGTACACCCCTAAGTGACAATATCCAAACTGGGCCCAATTAGCCATTTTCCCTCCCGGTGTCATGTGACTCCTTAATGTTACAAGTTCTCAGGTGTGAATGAGGAGCAGGTGTGTTAAATTTGGTGTTATCACTCTCACTCTCATACTGGTCACTGGAAGTTCAACATGGCCCCTCATGGCCAAGAACTCTCTAAGGATCTGAAAAAAAGAATTGTTGCTCTACATAAAGATGGCCTAGGCTATAAGAAGATTGCCAAGACCCTGAAACTGAGCTGCAGCATGGTGGCCAAGACCATACAGTGGTTTAACAAGACAGGTTCCACTCAGAACAGGCCTCGCCATGGTCAACCAAAGAAGTTGAGTGCACAAGCTCGGCGTCATATCCAGAGGTTGTCTTTGAAAAATAGACGTATGAGTGCTGCCAGCATTGAAGGAAGCCTCTTCTAAAGATGATGCACAAGAAAGCCTGCAAACAATTTGCTGAAGACAAGCAGACTAAGGACATGGATTACTGGAACCATGTCCTGTGGTCTGATAAGACCAAGATAAACGTATATGGTTTAGATGGTGTCAATTGTGTGTGGCGGCAGCCAGGTGAGGAGTCCAAAGACAAGTGTGTCTTGCCTAGAGTCAAGCATGGTGGTGAGTGTGTCATGGTCTGAGGCTGCATGAGTGCTGCCAGGACTGGGGAGCCACAGTTCATTGAGGGAAGCATGAATGCCAACAAGCAGAGCATGATCCCCTCCCTTTGGAGACTGGGTCACAGGGCAGTATTTCAACATAATGACCCCAAACAAACCTCCAGGACGACCACTGCCTTGCTAAAGAAGATGAGGGTAAAGGTGCTGGACTGGCCAAGCATGTCTCCAGACCTAAACCCTATTGAGCATCTGTGGGGCATCCTCAAACGGAAGGTGGAGGAGCGCAAGGTCTCTAACATCCACCAGCTCCGTGATGTTGTCATGGAGGGGTGGAAGAGGACTCCAGTGGCAACCTGTAAAGCTCTGGTGAACTCCATGCCCAAAAGGGTTAAGGCAGTGCTGGAAATAATGGTGGCCACACAAAATTTTGACACTTTGCGCCCAATTTGGACATTTTCCCTTAAGGGTGTACTCACTTTTGTTGCCAGCGGTTTAGACATTAATGGCTGTGTGTTGAGTTATTTTGAGGGGACAGCAAATGTACACTGTTATACAAGATGCACACTTACTACTTTATATTGTAGCAAAGTGTCATTTCTTCAGTGTTGTCACATGAAAAGATATAATAAAATATTTTCAAAAATGTGAGGGGTGTACTCACTTTTGTGAGATACTGTATATATATATATATATATATATATATATATATATATATATATATACACTGTTTAGAGGGGAAGCAGCACACAGTCCTGGAGCAGTGCAATGCATTCAGGTCGTCCCACCGACCAAACATATAGAAGAAATAGTCCAAAGGATTGCTGCACTTAAAATCTTTTTATTGAACTGATTGTTCAAATATACAAAGCATTATATGATGCAATAATCCACAATATCCGTTTCGAGCTTACAAGCTTACACCCTTCCTCAGATCAACAATACATCTAAAGTACTGAACTCACTCATATCTATTTAAACATACACATCACATTTGGAATCAATTATGTGATTAATTAATCGATACAATTCACATCCTTCACTTATATGTCTTTATATCACAGGTGTACGGATGGCTGCTAGGTTATGAATTCTTCCCATTGTTTCAACCCAAATCTTCAATTCCTAGTCTGAAAGAAATATATACTGAATATACCATAGCTCAACAGTCAACTATAAAGATACAATTATTTTAAATAAAATAAGAGGGCTAATTACTTTCAAATAAATAGATATAAATCTAAATCTGCATTTAACCCCTTTGGCGCAATCGTATCTAGAAAATGAATCCAGTGTACCTCCCGCTTTCTTTAAATATTTCCCGATCTCCACCTCTCCTATTCCTTTGAATCCCTTCCAGTACCATATATTTTAAATGAGAAATTGAATGTCCTTTATCTAGGAAATGTCTGGCCAAAGGCAATTGTACCAGTTTATCCCTGATAGAATACTTATGTCTCGCCATGTGGTCTTTGACCTTTTGGGTAGTTTCTCCAATATAAAGTAGCCCACATGGACATTTTATTGCATAAATGACAAATGATGATTGGCAAGTGATAACCTTTAATTGGAATATCATAAACTTTATGTGGGTGGGATATGGATTTACCTTTGATCATAGAGTTACACTGTATACAGGATAGACATGGGTACAATCCCATGTTATGGGAACCCAAAAATGTGGTAATTGGACTAGGGGTGTTGTATTGGTCAGATATAACTAACCTGTCTCATAACGTTGGACATTTTCTATATGATGATAAAGGTGGGTTTTAAATTCCACTATACTTGGATAATTCTCTCTCAGCATTCCCCAATATTTTTTAAGACTATTGTGATACAAATGGGACTCTTCTATTATTTCTATGATTTCGAACAAGGGTCTTATTTTCTGCTAAATATCTACGTTCTCTGTTGACTAACGGAGCTGGATAACCTCTCCTAATTAGTCTGTTTTCCATTTTGTTTAATCTTTCTTCACAGCATTGTGGATCACTCACAATCCTTCTTACCCATTTTAGCCGACTTTGGGGGACATATATAAATACCCCTTGGGGGTGAAAACCATCATAATGTAATAATTGGTTCCGATCTGTATTTTTAATGAATAAATCACTTTCTATGTTTGTGCCATTTATTCTCAACAATGTATCTAAAAAAGAGATCTCACAGTTGTTATACAAAATATTAAACTTCAAATCCGGTATAAGATAATTTAAGTATTGATCAAATAATAGAAGGGTTCCAATGTCGCCACCCCACACTGCAAAAATGTCATCCAAAAATCAGAACCACCCCTGACAGTGCTCAGTAAACATATTATTATTAAAAATAAATGCAGTTTCTATCATGTTCATGAACGAATTTGCATTTGCATATGGGGGTGCGACATTGGAACCCATCGCTGCTCCTTTCAACTGTAGATAGTGCGTTCCCTTAAATAAAAAGTAATTTTCCTCAAGGACAATTTTTAACAATTCCACCATAAATTAAATTTGTCATCATAATTATGTGACTGTATCAGACGCCTCCAGCAGGCTTTGAACCCTAAACTACGAGGAATAACCGTAAATAAACTAGATTCATCCCAAGTGACTAGAGTCAGGACCAACTTTAAAATTCTTAATTTCCTCTAGAAAATCACTAGTGTCACGTAAATATGATTTAGTGTTTATCACAAGTGGAGCAAAAAATCTATCAAGATATTGTGCCAATGGGGTTGTCACTGACTGAGCTCCAGACACTATGGTACGTCCAGGGGGATTTAAAAGGTTTTTATGGATCTTTGGTAATATATACATTGCTGGTGTAACAGAATATTCACATATCAGAAATTTCTGAGTGTTAAGATCAATAATACCTTCATTGAGAGCCAAAGCTACCACTTTTTTTATTTTGGACTGTACTTGCAATACTGGGCTAGAGTCCAGCTGTTTATATGTAGTTATATCCGACAATTGTCGTAGTACCTCAGCCTCATATTTTGCGGTCTCCATTATTACAATAACGCCCCCCTTGTCGGCCGGTTTGATAATATCTCACCGTGCCGACAAGGAGGAAAGAGCTTCAATTTCCTTTTGTTGAAAGTTATTAGGTATATGATCAACCTTGGATTTATCATCCATTAAGGAATCAATGTCTGCATTTACTTTATCAATGAACACTTCTGGTCTTCGGCCAGCTGGCGGATGTGTTGGCTGGTCAGTCGGTCTCCCGCTGGGACGGGAGAGCCCAGGAGAGCCGTGGAAGGCTGCAGTGTCCTCTCCCGCTCCTTAGGATAAAATTCGAGCAGCTTTTAGCCGCATCGGTTGTTATCTCAAGAAAGCCAACCACTGGCATCACCCCGGTACAACCCCTTCAAGCCAAGGCCGCATATTTGCATACGGTCGATGTGAAGGGGTTAAGTTGCTTTTGGTGCATTACATTAAGGCCCCTTTCACACTTGTGAGACTTGAAAGTCGTGCGTTTCTACAGCGATTTTGTTGCGATTCTTTGTCATGATTCTTTGCTGCGATTTTTCCATGATTTTGATGTGACTTGAAGCAATGCCTGTGTAATCCTGAGGTCTATGGACCTCATGTCGCATCAAAGTCAGACCAAAGTAGTGCAGGGACTACTTTGAAGTCACTGTGACTTGAAGTCGCACAGATATGACTGGTACTCATTGAAAATGATGGGCTATGACTTGTAATGCGACCTTTCAGTCCCAAGTCGCAGGACAAGTCCCACAAGCGTGAAAGGGGCCTAATGCAGTATTCTCTCTATAGAGTCCTCAATTTAAAGTGATATTAACCGCTTGCCGACCAGCCACCATCGTTTTACGGCTGCAGGTTGGCTCTCTTGCGCAAACAGCTGTCATGGTCCCTGTGATTGGGAACAGTTAGATCTGTCATGTCCCTGCCAGCCCAACCCTCACACAGTGAGAGCAAAGTGAGGGAACACATTTAACCCCTTCATTGCCCCCTACAGTTTAATCCCTCCCCTGCCAGTGACATCTATACAGTAATCAGTGGCTATTTTTAGCTCTTGGTCCCAAAAAAGTGTGAAAAGTGTCTGATCTGTCCGCGGCAATGTCGCAATCCCAATAAAAATTGCAGAGCGCCGCCATTACTAGTAAAAAATAAAAATAAAATAAAAATGCCATAAATTTATTTCCATAGTTTGTAGATGCTATAACTTTTGCACCACCCAATCAATATATGCCTATTGCGATTTTTTTTTTTTACCAAAGATATGTAGAGGAATATATATTGGCCTAAACTGTGGAAGAATTTTTTTTTTATATTTTTTGGATATTTATTTTAGCAAAAAGTAAAAATATAGGTTTTTTTTCAACATTGCCGCTCTTTTTTTGTTTATAGCGCAAAAATAAAAACCACAGGTGATCAAGTATCACCAAAAGAAAAGCTCTATTTGTGGGAAAAAAAGGACATCAATTTTGTTTGGGTACAACGTCGCAAGACCGCGCAATTTTCAGCTAAATTGATGCAGTGCCATATAGCAAAAAGTGCTCTGATCATTAAGGGGGCAAATCCTTCTGGGCTGAAGTGGTTAAAGGCTCTTTAAAAAAAAAATAATAACAAACTCTTTTCAGGTCCCTCGCCGGTGCTTTTGGCTCCTCCCTCCTACCAAGTGCCCCCAGATCAAGCAGCTTGCAATGGGGGCACCCAAGCAGCCTCATTCATGAGACATGGAGCCATGGCCCGGCCCCACCCCCTCGCCCTCAATGGCGCCCGTGGCTGTCTCAGCCAATGAGGAGGGAGAGTCACCGGATAGCCGAGCCTCTTGTGCACATCGATGAAAGGAAGATAGGGCTCACAAAGTATTAGGGAGGCTGGGGCTACTGCACAAAGGAGGTTTTTTACCTTCATGCATAGAATGCATGAAGGTAAAAAATCTTGAGCCTTTAGAACCCCTTAAATTTTTCCTATCTTTTGTAAACCCCTTAAGAAAGCTTCATGTAATTTTTCTTCAAGATCAAATCAATATTTATTTATTTTTATTTATTTATTTATTTTGATCCATTGTTGGTGGGCCCCTAAACAGTGCAGGACCCATAGGCTGGTGCCTACTCTGCCTATTTGGTAATCCGGTAGTGGGGGGGAAGGAGCGTGATGAGCAATGCTCTAATTTTCAAGTGAAGGCCCACTAAGTTTAAATGTGACAACAGTGTTACTTTAAACATGATGTGGTTTAATTTTTTTCTCAAACTATTTACTAAATACTTATAATTAAAGTTGATCGAACCTCTGGAAGTTTGGGTTCTGCAGGTTCGGCTGAACTTCGGGAAAAAGTCCGGGTTCGGGACCGAACTTGACCCCGAACTTTGTCCCGGACCCCGAACCCCATTGAAATCAATAGGAACCTGAACTTTCAGGCACAAAAATGGCTGTAACAAAGTCCTGGCAAGTCCTAGAGGTCTGCAAAAGGAAGGAAAATGGGGGTAAGAGTCGGACAAGTGCCCTACAAAGAAATGGGGATAGGGAAATAACTTAAAATAATTTTTAAGCTAAAATCACATCAAAAAATTAAAAATAGAGGTGCATGTGGAGTTGGAGGTTGAGGAGGCGGTGAAAGTGGTGGTGGAGGAGGTAGCCAACACTATTTTTTTTTTATTTTTGTGCAAGAAATGCACCGCTGGAGGCAAATGTAGTTTTTAGAATTTTTTTTTTTTTTTAAACCAGCAATGTAGATGCACTTTTTAATTTTGTGCAAGAAACAATAATCTGTCCCTTTAAGCAACAGCAGGAACCTCTCCCTATAGAACTAGGAGATGATTTTAGAACAATAATATGGCTCTCTAAGCAACAGCTGGAAGAAACTTTCCCTATAGAACTTGGAGATGATTTTAGAACAATAAGCTGTCCCTCTAAGCAACAGCTGGAACCTTTCCCTATAGAACTTGGAGATGATTTTAGAACAATAATCTTTCCCTTTAAGCAACAGCTGGAACCTTTCCCTATAGAACTTGGAGATGATTTTAGAAGAATAATCTTTCCCTTAAAGCAACAGACTCTACCTAGTCCAGTCAGATCGTTCTGTGCAACAGGATGAGGTCTGCACTCTGTCCCTCAAAGCAGCAGTACTAGTATCTCTACCTAGTCCACAATCAGATCATTCAGTAATGCAGGATGAGATGTTCTATAATATCTCCAATCTGTCCCTCACAGAGCCAGCAGCATCCTCTCCCTAAACTATCCTGAGAGCATATGACATGCAGCACGGTGACTCCAGCCCCATATAGAGGCTGTGTCACATGATGCACTGGCCAATCACAGCCATGCCATTAGTAGGCATGGCTGTGATGGCTTCTAAGGGCAAACCAGTGAAACACTTGTTGATTGGTTGCCCTTGGCAGCTAGTCAACACGTGGAATCAAATACCAGAACCCCGAACTCGAACCCAAACTTTTTTTGAAATGTCCGGGTTCGGGTCTGGGTCCTGGACACCCCAAAGTTCGGTACGGACCCGAACTTTACAGTCCGGGTTCGCTCAACTCTACTTATGATATTCATTCTTCAAACAGCAATGAAGGAAAAGGCAGAGTATTATATTTATGAATAATGGGCCATTCAGCCACCATCATAAACAATAATGCAAATGCAAGTTAACTGAATATAACTGAGCACAAAAAAACTTTCAACTTGGGATGAAACCAATGTCATCTGTGTAATGCGTGGAAAACAATTGTTTATATACACATAAAAATATAATAGAAGGAGCATACAAGGGGAAAAAAAAACAGCCTAACACAGCTTTCATTTTATTGTCTATTCCCTTAATAGCCTCCTACACTTATAATTATCCTGCTTTGTTATAGAAGTAAGTGACAAATAGACAGGTCATTAAACTTTCCTTTTCAGATCTTCACAAGAATAACAACTTTTTATTGGCCCCAGTGGGTTTTTTTCTCCTCTTCTAATGTAACAAATAAATATAGAAAAGAGGCAATTAATGCAATTCCAATGTACAATGAATATGATGGCTTATTGTGATTAAATCATAGAAAAACTGATAAAAGGTAGACAAGAAAACTTGTATCCCTACTTATGTCCTTATGTAGCATTTAAATAAGCATAAATATAAAGACTAAAAGTTGGAGAAAGTACTCTCGTGTATATATTAAATCAAGTGGAATGTATTTTCTAGCATTTAAATAATCATAAATGATGTAGTGTATAGTGTATCCATTAAATAAAAAAGTTCTTCAGACTTGTTGGAAGTTCAGTTGAGTAAATTCATTTTTCTTTTTTTTTTAATTAGAAGGGAACTTTAGGACTCATTTACATGGAAGAACAGTCACAGACAGCAGCAAGAGACATTGTTTTGCTGCGGTTGGGCTGACAGGTAGTTGAAGAGAGCCGCAGCTGCTCAACCTGTACAAAGCAATGACAGGCTGACATGATCCGCAGCTGTCTGCTGACCTTTGCATGTATCTGCAACATCTAGACAAAACTCAAAAGAAGAGAGCGCAAGGCCGCCCTAGTGTAACTCTGCTTTAATAAGATTAAGTTAAAAACAGTACAATGGTCAAACCCACAGTGTGTTAAGATGGATACAGCATAAGGATTCCACAGTGGCCGCACTCCTATAACCACCTCAAGATCCCATGGATGTTAAATCTAGCTGCCTGGATCCTGGTAGCACATCCGAGGCTATTCTCCACCACCAAGCTTGACGTGCAATTCCTAATGCACCCGTTCATCTGTGACCTGAGGAAGGAGGCTAAGCCTCCGAAACGCGTTGTCATGGCAAATGTGTGATGTCCCCACTCTCTTCTTCCTGTATCCTGTTTGTGTGTCTTTGAAGAGCAGTGCCAGCTGGAATTGCATGTCAAGTGTCTTCACATCTTCACACAATGTGACTTTGACTATTGTAGTGTTTTTAACTTTATCTTATTAAAGCTGAGTTACACTAGGGTGGCTTTGCGCTCTCTTATTTTGTGTTTTGTCTAGATGTGTTCCTGCCACCCAGAGGATCCATAGAGAGCAGCAGCACCCTTTGACTTGTCTAATTATCACCAATAGCCAGCTGGAGGGCTATATCAAACTGTTGATCAGTGCACCTGCTAGCTTTTTCTTTTGTGTGTATTTTTTATCCTGCAGCACATCGGCTACCTTCAGTTAGGGACTGTGTGCGCCCAGGGTCAGGTATTTGTCCCCAAATGCAGGTAACCACTCAATGTCTGGACACATGCGGACAGTTGCAGCTCCTGTCAGGCTGTCATTGCTTTATATGGGCCTCCAGTCTGCAACCACCTGTCAGTCCACTGCCACCAATATGCTGTCTCTTGCTACTGTCAATGCCTATTCATCCATGTGTATGAGACCTAAAGCAGAACTTATCTGTATCTGAGCACGACAAACTAAACAGGACTATTTAATTTATTTTTAATATTCAACGCAAACTCACCCATCTATCCATGTCTCCAGGCTTTATTTTGTTGAGAAATCACTTTTAACCCCCCCCCCCCCTAGCATTTCTAGGAGCGGCCATTTTGAGCAAGAGCAGACGATTCATGTAGCATCTACTTCCTGGAATCCACCTTCCGTTAGTTTAGGTATGCAGGCAGGAGGGTGTGTCTAACTGAGAAAGCCCCTCCTCCAGATGAAAGAAAAAAAAAATGCCCATGAAAACTCCTGGGATGTATGCAGTGGCAATTCTAGGAACAATATATAGCAGGGGGCACGTAGGATACCAGAGGCAAAACTGAGGGGGCAATACTAATTTTCACCAATAAACCATACCACTGAAAAAACTAAATAAGTATATATATATATATATATATATATATTATATATATATATATATATATATTTAACCACTTACCAACCAGAAGGTTTTCCAGCTTTAGGACCAGAGCACTTTTTGTGATTCGGCACTGCGTCGCTTTAACTGACAATTGCGCGGTCATGCGACGTTGCACCCAAACAAAATTTGCGTCCTTTTTTTCCCCACAAATAGAGCTTTCTTTTGGTGGTATTTGATCGCCTCTGCGTCATTTCTGATCACCGTTATAAACAAAAGAAGAGCGACCATTTTGCAAAAAAAAAACAAATTTCTTACTTTTTGCTAAAATTCAAATCCAAAAAAAATAAATAAAAAAACATTTTTTTTCACCGGTTTTGGCCGATTTATATTCTTCCTCATATTTGTGATAAAAAAAACTACAATCGGCGTTTATTGATTGGTTTGCGCAAACGTGGCCGCATTTACGGATGGTGAGAATTAATTTCTGGGGTTTTTATTTTTTTTTATTTTTTACTAGTAATGTCGGCGATCTGCGATTTTTAGTGGTACTGCGATATTGTAGCGGACATGTCGGACATTTTTTACACTTTTTTGGGACCAATGACATTTATTCAGCGATCAGACATTTAAATGTCCATTGATTACTGTATAAATGTTATTGGCAGTGAAGGGGTTAACCTGGGGGGGAGAGCTAGGGGTTAACTGTGTTCCCTGGGTGTGTTCTTACTGTGGGGGGGTTGGGCTAACATGGGCATGAGAGATCTAACTGATCCCAGTGACAGGGATCAGTAGATCTCTCATGCCCCCACTAACAGAGGGGGAACCGCGTTTACATCGGCGGTTCCCCGTTCTTTCCCTGTGGCCGCTCATCACGGCTCGCCGGTGGACATCGGGTTCGCCCGAGCCGCGGGCACACTCCTCAGGAGTGCGGCGGTGCACGCGCGCCCCCTAGCGGCTGTTCGCAGATGGCCGTCTTTTTACGGCGATTCGCCCTCAACATCCCAACCGCGTGCCGTGAAAACACGGCACGCGGTCGGGAACTGGATATATATATATATATATATATGATTACAAAATGTGAAAATAATGCAACGATACCTTTTTATTGTACTGACCTAACACTTAAAAGACAAGCTTTCAAGAGTTTTCCTTTCTTTCTCAAGTATTGCTTCAGATCTGAGAAAGAGAGGGAAATTCTCAAAAGCTTTTCTTTGTAGTTTAAAGCAATTTCAGCAAACACCAAGGCTGTAAATAATTATCTATGTTAAATATGTCACAAATGAAGACCAAGGAACAGACTCTGAGGGTTTGTGTGTAAGTACCATCATGTACCAATTTAACACAGCCAACCACTTTCTACCTACTTCAAATTGAAAATTAGACTTTTATTTTTTTGCATTGGTGCCAGTAACCCCCAGCATTGGTGCCAGTTTACACAGAAATAACTCCCAGCAATGGTGCCAGTTTACACAGAAATAACCCCCAGCATTGGTGCCAGTTTACACAAAAATAACCCCCAGCTTTGGTGCCAGTTTACACAGAAATAACCCCCAGCATTGGTGCCAGTTTACACAGAAATAACCCCCAGCATTGGTGCCAGTTTACACAAAAATAACCCCCAGCATTGGTGCCAGTTTACACAGAAATAACCCCCAGCATTGGTGCCAGTTTACACAGAAATAACTCCCAGCATTGGTGCCAGTTTACACAGAAATATCCCCCAGCAATGGTGCCAGTTTACACAGAAATAACCCCCAGAATTGGTGCCAGTTTACACAGAAATAACCCCCAGTGTTGGTGCCAGTTTATACAGAAATAACCCCCAGCATTGGTGCCAGTTTACACAGAAATAACTCCCAGCATTGATGCCAGATTACACAGAAATAACCCCAGCATTGGTGCCAGTTTACACAGAAATAACCCTCAGAATTGGTACCAGTGTATGCAATAATAACCCCAATTAATGATAACCCCTAGTATTGGTGCCAGTTTACACAGCAAAAACCCCAAGTATTGGTGCCAGTTTATGCAGCAATAACCACTAGTATTGGTGCCAGTTTATGCAGTAATAGCCCTTAGTATTGGTGCCAGCTTACTCTGTAATAACCCCTAATATTGGTGCCAGTTTATGAAGCAATAGCTCCTAGTATTGGTGCCAGTTTAGGCAGTAATAGCCCTTAGTATTGGTGCCAGCTTACGCTGTAATAGCCTCTAATATTGATGCCAGTTGACGCAGTAATAGCCCCTAGTATTGGTGCCAGTTTACGCAGTAATAGCCATTAGTATTGGTGACAGCTTACGCAGTAATAACCCCTAGTATTGTGTCAGTTTCCGAAGTAGTAACCCCTAGTATTAGTGCAGTTTATGCAGTAATAGCCCTTAGTATTGGCACCAGTTTACACAGTAATAGTCCTTAGCATTGGTGCCAGTTTACACAGTAATAACCCCTAGTATTGGTGCCAGTTTACGCAGTACTAACTGCTAGTATTGGTGCCAACTTACAGAGTACCAGCCCCCAGTTTTGGTGCCAGTTTATGCAATAATAACCCCTAATATTGGTGCCAGTTTATGCAGTAATAATCCCTAGTATTGGTGCCAGTTTACGCAGTAATAGCCTTTAGTATTGGTGCCAGCTTAACACAGTAATAGCTGTCAGAAACTGAGGTTAATAAACACTGCCCCTGGCCACTAATACAGCAATGACCAGTGGCAGTGTTAATTAACCCCTTGCATTACTGCAATGTTGATTAATCCCATCACTCCCCTCAAGGGATTAGTCGTTTCTTTCTATGAGACCAATGCTATCTTTAGCTGCTGCACTCACACTTGTGTTACCTCCATGCTGTTTGGCAGCCGCTCACTTTGGCACCCGGCCTGGATATGACATTATGTCAGAGCAGCAGCAGCGGGCGTGACTAACAGTATAGCTGTTTCTTCGTGCCAAGTGCAGGAGCAGAGAGAGTGCTCCAGTGCTTGCCGTTCCGCTGTCACTCTGCAAGATGTCCCAATCTGACAGTCCCGATGTAGCAGCCTAATTTAGCGGGGGGTACACAGGGGTGGGCAAGGAATAACCTAAGTGGGGCAATTGCTCCCACCTTGATCCCCTGTAGCGATGCCACTTGATGTAGCACATCATTTTGTTCTAGGCCAGAAACCAGGAAACAACTTAAAGTTACTTTAAAGTTATTGTAAAGACTCAGTCTTATTTCTTTTAAAATAACTAACGTGTTATACTTACCTCCTCTGTGCAGTGGATTTGCACAGAGCAGCCCAGATTTTCCTCTTCTCGGGTCCCTCTTCTGCTCTCCTGGCCCCTCCCTCCTATTAAGTGCCCCCACAGCCAGCAGCTTTCTATGGGGGCATCCAAGCTGAGTCAGAGCTCTGTGTATCCATTCAGACACAGAGCCCCGACCCGGCCCCGTCCCCTCTCTCCCCTGATTGACTGACTGATTTTGATTAACAGCCGCAGGAGCCAATGGCGCCACTGCTGTGTCTCAGCCAATCAGGAGTGTCTGTGACATCGAAGACACTTGTGGACATCGCAACAGAGAGATGGGGCTCTCGCTGAGATGGAGATAGAATGCATTAAGGTAAAAAAAAAACCTTCTGCCTTTACAACTCCTTTAACATTGTCCACTTAAATCTGCTTAAAATATTTTTTTTCCAATTTGGGAAAAAACATATTTTAGTGGACTATCACTGGAAAGCTTTTTCTGTATAAGCTCTTCCCACTTGCCAAGTCTATTATAAAGGGACCACCATCTTGAAATCATTAATCCATAGCAGAAATAGAAACCTTATGAGAGAGATTTTTAACACTGGCATTCCCAGGAATTATAGAAAGTCAGTAAGTGATTTAGTCTCCCAGCTGCCATTTAAAACTGAAACAGAACAAAGTATAAGAAGAAAATATTAGTAATAAACAGTACAGTTCAGTTTAGTGCAATTAATGGTGATTTCCTGGGGGGTAACACCTCTTTCACAAGGAGGCTGGCTGCAGCTGGTAGCCCAGGTAGTTGACCACAGGGATCTCTGGACAGTCTTCACAGAGGAGACCAAAGGAGTCTCTAGTCTGGATGTTCAGGTCAGGGTCACTGATGTAGAGGGCTGTACAGTCAGCTCTTCTGTACTAGGCCCGGTCTCCATCAGTTCAAAAGGGGGACCCTGGCACCTGCTGAGTAGAAAGTCTGGCTGAACTGTCTTATTGCAGGCACAATCCTCTTCTGCCTCCCCCTGCAGCGCTGCCAGCTTCTCCTCCCCTCTTTCCCTCTTTCCCTCCAGTTGTACCGCAGGGGGATTGGTCCTAGCACATGTGCCCCTTCCATCTGCTGTCCGGGCCCCCCGGTGTGCCCCTTTCTCCCACAGCACTGCCGGCTTCCCTGCTCCCCTCTCCCACTGGCAGCTGCTAGCTGCTGGCCTTTTCCCCTTTTGAATGAACACAATGAACGATCAGTATCAATCACTCCTGTATCCATTCATCACTGAAGGACAATAAAATGTGTTTACTGTCCTTCAGTTTGTGAATGAGCAGGAAGCCTCAGAGCTCAGCCTCAATCACCTTTGGGGCCCCCTGATTTCTAACAGCAGCCCTGGTTCAGGTAGCTGAAGGAGTCCCAAGATTTTGGTGCAACACAAAGTAAGAGAGAAAGAGTTCAAATTGGCCAGATTCCTGATGAACTTGCCAAAATATTCCTGATAGACCCCCTCTCTCACCGGTGCCTGAGCTGGACAGAAGATTGTTGGCCAAGCAGCAGCTGCATCCACTCAGATACAGCTACAGTTTGGTGTTCTAACAGAGGCCCCCAGATAACAGAATACAATGAACTTGCAGGGGGGATTCGTTCATCCATGCTCTATAGCATGAATGGAGGAATCTGTTAGATTTAAGTGTGTGTGGCGAGCCTGAGATTATTTTGTGCAACTCAGTTAAGGTTAGTCTGGTAAAACAGACTTAGAACTGCACCCACTGTATGGAAATTCTAATATTGAATGATTTGGTATCCTGTATCTCATGTTTACTGGTCTAAAAGAATGCAAAACTATTTTTAATTATTTTTTAGTCCTGAACATAATAAAGAACAAATAAAAAGAAAAAATGAAACAAAAACACTATATTCTGATTTTGTGTTGATATTAGTATTTTTATCATTGTACAGGATTTTTATAGCATTGTTTATGTTATATAGGTAACACCTGCCCTTTCCCTGAGAGCCTGATGGTGACTCGCAGAGGCGGGGAGGGCTTACACATTCCTCAGGGTGTAGGGTGTTGGGTATGGTGGGTGAGGTCAATGAAAAAGACTTTTATGCTTTAAACAAAAGGAAGTTTATTTCTCAACAGGAGAAATAGGGGAGAGAGGGGGACAGGGACACCCTTAGTAACAGTCAATAGGTAGGCAGACTTCTTAGACAAAAATAGGTGAAGTGAGGCAGACAGCAGTACTTTAAGCTGAACCAGCACATCTGTACTTTGTAGGACAGGCTGTCTCCTCTAGTAACTAAGCTCTACTCACAGCTTCAGACACATGGATTCACTTGGATGAGTTCTCTCCTGAGGTCCTTCCAGACACTTTATAGCCTCACTGCTCATGAAGAGTCCCCTCTGGTGCTTCTTCTGGACTCCATCCCTCCCAGAATCCCTTCTGGATCTTTGGCAGGCTTTCATCAGCAAAACTTTGAACACCCGGATAGGCCTCAGACAAGCCCAGCAACTGGCAGCCACATGGATAGGCCTCAGGCTTCAGGCCTAACAGCCAGGAGCTATTTCACACGCACCCACACAGAAGGTCTGGGTGGGATGGACTCTCCTGACTACTTCCAGTTAAACACCTCTCCCACAATGCACCAGCACCAAGCTCATTGGCTGAGAAGGTATTTGTCACTATAACTTCAGTGTACTGTAGCTTATCACTTTCATGTCAGAGGCAGCAGCACCACCTACTGACAAAAAGGGGACGCCACAAACTGGAAGCCATGAGCCATGTAATCCCAAAACACTGTAAATCAGCCAGGATAATTATTATCCAGCACTAAACTAAATTTACCTACACCCCATTCTAGTGGTGAGGGTGCTACATATAACAGTTTGCTCAGTGATTTACGAAATAAAGGGAGACAGTTCAGTAACTGTACAATTCAAGACAAGAGGATTAAGCCCCGTACACATGGGCCGAATGCCGGGCAATATTCGGCGTGTGTGTATGGGAGGTGGTCCGACTGTCGGACAAACAAGCTGGAAAACCAGCAACCGACCAGCTCTCAGCCAATAGCCATCCCCCTGTCTAAACACAATATCTCAACAGGAATGATCGCTGTACTAACCCCGAATCATTAGTACAGGAGCGCCGACAGGAGCTGACGGGTTTTTTTCGTTCAACCCATCAAAAAACTCATAGTGTGTGCTAGGCTTTAGGAGGGTTTGCAGTCTTGCTCTCTATAAGGCCTCATGCACACAGGACATTATAAAAACACCAGCGTTACAGCAGCGCTAAAAATGCGCATTTTGTCACTAAAATCGCGCATTTTACAGTGTTTTGCAATTAGTTTTACCGCGTTCATGCTTTTGGACATTTTTCACTCCCTATAATGTAAAAACGTCTAAAAACGTTGACACTGATGTTTTTTGCCGTGGTTTGCTGCGTCTAACCGCGTTTTGCATTTTTGCAACTCGTTTTTATTGCTCCTGGAAGCACCGGCTGTCGGTTTTTTTCTACTGCTCCTAAATGGTTATGCCTCCAAACACCTCTGACAGTTTATGTGTGCATGGACACATAGGCTAACATGGAAGGGCTTTTAAAGGCAGTTAAACAAAACGTCAAACGTGCACGAGGCCTTACTCTACAGCCTTAGGTGCTGACCTGAGTATCTTATAGCAAGGCTAATTTGGAATGCAGTGACTGTGTCTCTGTCATTTGTGAACTGTGTCCTATTGCTTTTAGGAAAGAAGATTGAATGCATTTGAATGTCATGGACACTGACCAACTTTGTGATGTGCTTGCTGCCCATGATTGCATTCATTTAGACATATCAGGAAATGCCTTTTTAAAACTGTTATGATGTGGTTTATCTATTTCCCATTTATATATTACTGAAATCCTAACCAAATCTTTACAGAATACAAAGACTATGAACATCAGTCTATAACCTCCTAAGCAAAGTTTATAATATGGGCAGCACTTTGGGTTCTCTGGGTGAAAGTAAATTATAATGTTGTTTTAATATTGAGATGTTCTTACAACCGTCAATTATACACATTGTAGGCATATATTGTTGCTGGGAAAATGCAGGTTTTAGCCCAGAGATTCTGAATAAACAATTCTCACATTGATTAAGGCTGGGTTCACACTTGTCCGACAAATGGACCGATATTGTGAGCACAAGTCACATGACATCACAAAATCAATGTTTTCCTATGAGAGCTGTTATAACTGGTCCGACACAAGTCGGTCCGACTTTGAAAAAGGTTCCTGTGCTACTTTGGTTTGACTATGATCCTACTTCAGCCCATTGAATATCATTGAAGTCGGATCAAAGTGGGATCATTGTCTTAACTGATCCGACTTTGGAATGTGACTTGTGCGCTGAAGATCTTGAAGGTGAACTCCACACCAAATTAAAAAAAAAACGTCATTGGTTCCCCCTCCAAGAGCATACCAGGCCCTTCAGTCTGGTATGGATTTTAAGAGGAACCCCGTGCCAAAATTCCTTATATCGCAGAGAAGGCAGGTTAAAAAAGGGGGAGGGGTATGTCTGTATATCAAAAATGATGTACAAGTGAATGTGAGGCATGACATCACCAATGAAGCAAGGATGAGGTGCAATCCTTATGGGTAGCGCTACAAAGGGAGGAAACCAGGGAAAAAATACTACTGGGAGTATGCTATAGGCCCCCTAACCTGGGAGGGGAAGGGGAGGTGGACCTCCTATCTCAGTTTGGAATGGCTGAAAGGATGGAAAATGTCATCATGGGCGGCACAGTGGTGTAGTGTATAGCACTTTCGCCTAGCAGCAAAAGGGTCGCAGGTTCGAATCCCGACCACGACACTACCTGCTTGGAGTTTGCATGTTCTCCCTGTGCCTGCGTGGGTTTACTCCGGGTACTCCGGTTTCCTCCCACACTCCAAAGACATGCTGATAGGTTGATTACATCCTGTCTAAAAAAAATTGCCCCTAGTATGTGTATGAATGTGAGTTAGGGACCTTAGATTGTAAGCTCCTTGAGGGCAGGGATTGATGTGAATGTACAATATATATGTAAAGCGCTGCGTAAATTGACGGCGCTATAGAAGTACCTAAAATAAATAAAAAAATAAAATAAATTATAATGGGGGAATTTAATTATCCAGACATAGGCTGGGTGGAAGGAACCGCACATTTGTCTAAGGCTCGCCATTTCCTAAATGTCTTGCAGGACCATTACATGGGTCAGTTGGTAAATGGAACCAAAGAAACAAAGCATTAATAGACCTACTGATTACTAACAACACAGACCTGATCACAGATGTGAAAATAAGGGGCAATTTAGGAAAGAGTGATCACAGGTCAATTAGTTTCAGTATAAATCACACTAATAGGAAATATAAGGGGAATACTAAGACAATGAATTTATAAAGAGCCAACTTCCATAAACTACGCTCCTTGCTAGAAGATATTACATGGGATAAAATACTAGCCACAATGAACATGGAGGAAAAATGGTTGTGCTTTAAGAACATATTAAATTAGAGTATTAGCCAGTGCATCCCATTGGGAAATAAATTTAAAAGAGCTAAGAAAAGTCCTGGGTGGCTTAACTCCAACATAAAAATGCTTATAAAAGCAAAGGAGAAGGCCTTCAAAAACTACAAAGATGAGGGGCCACCATTAGCATTCCAATTTAAAAAGAATGCAATAAGAAATGTAAGGGTGCAATCAGGGCAGCTAAGATAGAACACGAAAGGCACATAGTGGAGGGTAAGAAAAATCCCAAGAAATTCTTTAAGTATATAAATTGTAAGAGAGGGGGGTCAGATCATATTGGCCCATAAAGAAGGGAAGCTGGTTACAAAGGATGGAGAGATGGCAAAGGTTTTGAATATATTCTTCTCCTCAGTCTTCACGAGGGAAACGAAGGGCTTTAGTAACCAAAACTGTAATGTTTATCCTCAAGGCACGTCACAGGAGGCTCCGTCATGGATACAGAGGATAGAATTAGGAATAGACTTGAAAAACTTAACATCAATAAGTCACCAGGACCAGATGGCTTTCACCCAAGGGCCCTCAAGGAACTTAGTCAAGTAATTACCAGACCACTGTTCCTAATTTTTACGAGCAGTCTTCTGACTGGTATGGTACCAGCTGATTGGAGAAAAGCCAATGTAGCACCAATATTTAAAAAAGGACCAAGATATATCCCTGGGAACTACAGACCAGTTAGCCTAACGTTAATAGTTTGCAAGCTTTTGGAGAGGATGATAAGGGATTATATACAAGATTTTTGTAGTAAAAACGGTACCATTAGAAGTAATCAGCATGGATTCATGAAGAATTGTTCTTGCCAAACCGATCTATTAACCTTCTATGAGGAGATGAGCTGCCATCTAGACAAAGGTAGGCCCATAGACGTAGTGTATCTGGATTTTGCAAAGGCATTCAATACAGTTCTCCATAAACATTTACTGTACAAACTAAGGTCTGTCAGCATGGGCCAAAGGGTGAGTACATGGATTGAAAACTGGCTACAGGGGCGAGTTCAGAAAGTGGTTATAAATGGGGAATACTCAGAATGGTCCAGTGTGGAGAGTGGGGCCCCCCAGGGTTCTGTCCTGGGACCAATCCTATTTAATTTGTTCATAAATGATCTGGAGGATGGGATAAACAACTCAATCTCGGTATTTGCGGACGATAATAAGCTATGCAGGGCAATAATTTCTCCACAGGCTGTGGAAACCTTGCAAGAAGATCTGGACAAATTAATGGGGCGGGCAACTACATGGCAAATGAGGTTTAATGTAGAAAAATGTAAAGTAATGCATTTGGGTGCCAAAAATATCAATGCAAACTACTCACTAGGGGGAGAGCTTCTGGGGAAATCTAGAATGGGAAAGGACCTGGGCGTCCTAGTAGATGACAGGCTCAGCAATAGCATGCATCGCCAAGCTGCTGCAAACAAAGCTAAAAGAATATTGTCATGCATTAAAAAGGGATTCACTCCAGAGATAAAACTATAATTCTCCCACTGTATAAGACTGGTCTGACCGCATCTTGAGTATGCCGTCCAATTCTGGTCACCAGTCCTCAGGAGGGAAGTGCTGGAACTGGAGAGGGTCCACAGAAGTGAAGACACCTGGGAGAGGTCAAGGTCGTGAAGGGAGGACTCCTGACCACTGGTCTTAACCTGCCGTATGAGTTCTACGCCAGTCTGGTCAGAATATGTCACCCTCTTAATATCAAAATAGAGACCTCACTTAGGGAAAAATTACGTACTGTTATAAGAAAATCGAAACAAACGTCGTCGAACCGCTACGTACGATAACGACTCGGACAGTAGATGATCCTGCGGGTCCAGGAAAGGGTAAGATCTAAAGGGGTCTTCGAGAGGGGGATCACTCATCAAACGTAACTATAAAAACCGTGGGTTTACGTAATGAAAT
>BLSH010049319.1:230980-247145 GCA_018402905.1 Glandirana rugosa
TGAACTGATTCAAGGAACTCCCGGGAACCCACTTTCGGTAGACCAGGACCACTGAATAACTACAATTCAAAAAGTTCAGATAAGGATTAAGATAGGAGACATAGGTACTGCCACGGAGGACACTGCACGGAACTCCTATTTGTAATGTCAAAACCAATGATTTCGGGAAGCAAAGGGAGCACTTCTGACTCCTCTTCTTATATAAGTTTTGGAAACGGTAGAGAGGTAGGAAACATTGGTCGAAGGGAGAGGGTAAGAAAAATCCCAAGAAATTCTTTAAGTATATAAATTGTAAGAGAGGGGGGTCAGATCATATTGGCCCATAAAGAAGGGAAGCTGGTTACAAAGGATGGAGAGATGGCAAAGGTTTTGAATATATTCTTCTCCTCAGTCTTCACGAGGGAAACGAAGGGCTTTAGTAACCAAAACTGTAATGTTTATCCTCAAGGCACGTCACAGGAGGCACCGTCATGGATACAGAGGATAGAATTAGGAATAGACTTGAAAAACTTAACATCAATAAGTCACCAGGACCAGATGGCTTTCACCCAAGGGCCCTCAAGGAACTTAGTCAAGTAATTACCAGACCACTGTTCCTAATTTTTACGAGCAGTCTTCTGACTGGTATGGTACCAGCTGATTGGAGAAAAGCCAATGTAGCACCAATATTTAAAAAAGGACCAAGATATATCCCTGGGAACTACAGACCAGTTAGCCTAACGTTAATAGTTTGCAAGCTTTTGGAGAGGATGATAAGGGATTATATACAAGATTTTTGTAGTAAAAACGGTACCATTAGAAGTAATCAGCATGGATTCATGAAGAATTGTTCTTGCCAAACCAATCTATTAACCTTCTATGAGGAGATGAGCTGCCATCTAGACAAAGGTAGGCCCATAGACGTAGTGTATCTGGATTTTGCAAAGGCATTCGATACAGTTCCCCATAAACATTTACTGTACAAACTAAGGTCTGTTAGCATGGGCCAAAGGTTGAGTACATGTATTGAAAACTGGCTACAGGGGCGAGTTCAGAAAGTGGTGATAAATGGGGAATACTCAGAATGGTCCAGTGTGGAGAGTGGGCCCCCCCAGGGTTCTGTCCTGGGACCATTCCTATTTAATTTGTTCATAAATGATCTGGAGGATGGGATAAACAACCCAATCTCGGTATTTGCAGACGATAATAATCTATGCGGGGCAATAATTTCTCCACAGGCTGTGGAAAACTTGCAAGAAGATCTGGACAAATTAATGGGGCAGGCAACTACATGGCAAATGAGGTTTAATGTAGAAAAATGTAAAGTAATGCATTTGGGTGCCAAAAATATCAATGCAAACTACTCACTAGGGGGAGAGCTTCTGGGGAAATCTAGGATGGGAAAGGACCTGGGTGTCCTAGTAGATGACAGGCTCAGCAAAGGCATGCATCGCCAAGCTGCTGCAAACAAAGCTAAAAGAATATTGTCATGCATTAAAAAGGGGATTCACTCCAGAGATAAAACGATAATTCTCCGACTGTATAAGACTGGTCTGACCGCATCTTGAGTATGCCGTCCAATTCTGGTCACCAGTCCTCAGGAGGGAAGTGCTGGAACTGGAGAGGGTCCACCGAAGGGTAACAAAGCTGATTAAGGGATTGGAGGAAGTTAGTTATGAGAAAAGATTATGTGCACTGAACTTATTCTCTCTGGAGAAGAGATGCTTGAGAGGGGATATGATTTCAATGTACAAATACTGGAATGGTGACCCCACAACTGCATAGAGGGTTCTTTACAGTAAGAGCAGTGAGGATGTGGGATTCTCTTCCACAAACTGTGGTTTCAGTAGGGAGCATAGATATTTTCAAAAAACTATTGGATAGGCACCTAGACTACCGCAACATACAGGGATATACAATAAAATATTGACATAAAAGCACACACACAGGTTGGACTTGATGGACTTGTATCTTTTTTCAACCTCACAAACTATGTAACTATGTCATTTTTCAAAAAATGGTGTGGGGGTCCCCACCAAAATCCATACCAGACCCTTATCCAAGCACACAGCCCGGCAGGTCAGGAAAGAGGATGAGCAAGCACCCCCTCCCCCCCCTCCTGAACCATACCAGGCTGTGTACCCTCAACATGGGGGATTGGGTGCTTTAGGGCAGAGGGGACCCTGCACCCCCCCACCCCAAAAGAGCTTGTCCCTATGTTGATGAGGACAAGGGCCAAGTATACTGCTCGTAAGTAAATGTAATTTTTTTTTTTACATTTTTTGCATCTGTCAGCCCATAGTAATGACTAGAAAAACTTTACATGTCCTTAAAATATATATATATATATATATATATATATATATATATATATATATATATATAATATCTAGATTTGCAAATTAGATATTCAAGTTAGTCATAGATGCTAACTTTGATCTGGGGTATCTAGTCATCAATGACCTCTGGTTACGAAAGGAGTAATGGCTAAAATCAAGACTCAAAAAAATCCTTCAAACCTTACACTTGGTCAATGGGGAACATGTATATGGTAGCACAATAAATTACACTGTGATTACAAAACTTTATTAAAATTAAAAATCCTGGCATCTTATGTGGATCCATTTGCCAGTTCAACTTTGGCAAGGAAGAAGGCAGGTGTCACCATTTAAGAGATTTATGCATTTCACGTGTTCTCACGGCTCTCGAAATACCCAAAAAAACTCTCTGAGCTCTACTTGTGTTGAGATTGCTCCATCAGTTTATAATACCTAAATGACAAAAATAAAGGTTAAGCTTTATTTACTATACTTATATTAATAAACAATCTATCTTCTAATTATTTAGAATGTTACTTATGAGAATTATACCAGGGAAATAATTCTGTTGTGAAAACAAGTTTGCTATTGAAGTAAAATGGCTATTGTTCTATGGGACGTGTGGTTTTGCATTAATGACAGTGCTCTGTACTGTTACATATATAACACCCAAGTGTGTTGGGGCAATAAAAACATGTGTCTAAAGCAACACATTGCAAGATCAATTATCACGTACTATTGCTTATTGCATATTAAGGCTCATTTGATAATATACTACAATACTTACAGTATCTCACAAAAGTGAGTACACCCCTCACATTTTTGTAAATATTTTATTATATCTTTTCATGTGACAACACTGAAGAAATGACACTTTGCTACAATGTAAAGTAGTGAGTGTACAGCTTGTATAACAGTGTAAATTTGCTGTCCCCTTAAAATAACTCAATGCACAGCCATTAATGTCTAAACCCTTGGCAACAAAAGTGAGTACACCCCTAAGTGAAAATATCCAAATTGGGCCCAATTGGCCATTTTCCCTCCCGGGTGTCATGTGACTCGTTAGTGTTACAAGGTCTCAGGTGTGAATGGGGAGCAGGTGTTTTAAATTTGGTGTTATCACTCTCAATCTCTCATACTGATCACTGGCAGTTCAACATGGCACCTCATGGCAAAGAACTCTCTGAGGATCTGAAAAAAAGAATTGTTGCTCTACATAAAGATGGCCTAGGCTATAAGAAGATTGCCAAGACCCTGCAACTGAGCTGCAGCACAGTGGCCAATACCATACAGTGGTTTAACAGGACAGGTTCCACTCAGAACAGGCCTTGCCATGGTCGACCAAAGAGGTTGAGTGCACATGCTCAGCGTCATATCCAGAGGTTGTCTTTGGGAAATAGATGTATGAGTGCTGCCAGCATTGCTGCAGAGGTTGAAGGGGTGGGGGGTCAGCCTGCCAGTGCTCAGACCATACACTGCACACTGCATCAAATTGGTCTGCGTGGCTGTCGTCCCAGAAGGAAGCCTCTGCTAAAGATGATGCACAAGAAAGCCCGCAAACAGTTTGTGAAGACAAGCAGACTAAGAACATGGATTACTGGAACCATGTCCTGTGGTCTGATGAGACCAAGACAAGATAAACTTATTTGGTTCAGATGGTGTCAAGCGTGTGTAGCGGCAACCAGGTGAGGAGTGCAAAGATAAGTGTGTCTTGCCTACAGTCAAGCAAGGTAGTGGGAGTGTCATGGTCTGGGGCTGCATGAGCGCTGCCGGTACGAGTGAGCTACAGTTCATTGAGGGAACCATGATTGCCAACATGTACTGTGACATACTGAAGCACCCCCTTTAGACACTGGGCTGCAGGGCAGTATTCCAGCATGATAAGGACCCCAAACACACCTTCAAGATGGCCACTGCCTTGCTAAAGGAGCTGAGGGTAAAGGTGATGGACTGGCCAAGCATGTCTCCAGACCTGAACCCTATTGAGCATCCTCAAACAGAAGGTGGAGGAGCGCAAGGTCTCTAATATCCACCAGCTCCATGATGTCATCATGGAGGAGTGGAAGAAGACTCCAGTGGCAACCTGTGAAGATCTGGTGAACTCTGTGCTCAAGAGGTTTAAGGAAGTGCTGGAAAATAATGGTGGCCACACAAAATATTGATACACCGTATGACCAAGTAGTACATGGTTACCCCTCCAAATAATGATTTTAGATATTTCTAGTGGTGGGAACGACTAGAGCATACATTACATTTAATACAAATGTGCACTTCCAACTTTGTAGTAACAGTTTGTGGGAGTACCTTTCCTGTCTCAGAATGACTGTGCCCCGTGTACAAAGGCAATGCCTTAAAGACATGGTTTAATGAGTTAAATGTAGAATAATTTTGGTGGCCTGACCTCAACCTTAATAAATTAAATAGGGTGAAATGGAACTTCAATTTTGAGTCAGGTCCTCCTTGCCAACATCAGTACCTGTCTTTACAAATGCTGTTTTGGTTGAATGGGCAATACTTCCTACAGACATACTCCAAAATCTTGTGGAAAGCCTTCCCAGAAGAGTGGAGGCTGTTGTAGATGCAAAGGGAGAACAGCTCCATATTAATACCCATGGTTTCTGAATAGAATGTCCAGCAAGCTTACATACAGTAGGCGTGATGGTCAAGCAATTCAAAGATTTTTTTCAGTATAAAGTGTAATATCCAACACAGAGGTGCACTTTAGTTGTCTCCTTAGATTGAATCCAGTAAAGGGTAGCAGGAGGAAATTGTTACCTCTTATCTCTTACATCTCTAGACCAGTGTTTTTCAACCGGGGTGCTGAGGCACCCTGGGGTTTTGCAAAAAGTCCCCAGGGGTGCCTAAGGAAAATGACAGAAAGCCATGTACAGTCCAATCATGAAAGGGTTCCTCTGTTAACTTCTGTGCACAGAGAGGTAGAAGAGAGCACATTTCGCACCTCCTCCTGGCTCTCTCCTCCTCTATGCTGTCACCTGTACTCTTGCCTGCAAAACTGAAATCTTTTTATAAGGATGCCATTATACGTGTTATTGAAAACCTGACAGGGATTCTGCCCCTTCCTCGCATAATCTGAAGCTTAAAAAAAAGGTTTTGGCTTGGGATATACTCTAACCACTTGATCTCCAGAAGATTTATCCCCCTTCATGACTAGGCCATTTTTTGCGATACAGCACTGCGTTACTTTAACTAACAATTGCGTGGTCGTGTGACGCTGTACCCAAATAAAATTGATATCCTTTTTCCCACAAATAGAGCATTCTTTTGGTGGTATTTGATCAACTCTGTGTTTTTATACGTATATGTTCTATATACAAAAAAAGACCAAAAAAAACCCCCAATTTTTTTACTTTCTGCTATAAAACATATCCAATAAAAAAAAATTTAAATTCAAATATCTTCATCAATTCAGGCCAATATGTATTCTGCTTCATGTTTTTGGTAAAAAAATTCCCAATAAGCATAAATTGCTCGGTTTGCACAAAAGTTATAGCGTCTACAAACTATGGGATATTTTTATTTATTTTTATTCTTATTTTTTTGTTTTTACTATTAATGACAGTAATTAGTGACCTATAGTGGGACTGGAATATTGCGGCGGACAATCTGACTGTACACTGTCACTGTACTAATGACCAGTGGCGGCCCATCTATAAGGGGCGCAGGGGCGCCGCCCTACTAATCCATGCGCCTGACCCCTAATCTACATGCAGGGCACTGGGTCCATGGATTTCAATGTTATTCTTTTTTTTTTTTTGAAGCACATGATTAGAGCCTAAGGCTTTAATTGACTTCAAAAAAGGGTGGGCTCAGGGTGCAGAGCACTTCACCCCGAGCCCACCCAGTTGTGTGAAAATAGTGAATTAATATTTGCTATTGTCTTTCTGATTCTCCTCCTGGCCAGTCAGGAAGTACCCACTTCCTGTTTGGCCGGGGGGAGAAGCCCAGACTCTTCTCCTAGAGAAGCTGGAGCAAGGAGCAGCATCCCTACCCTGGATCCTCGTCATCTGCCTCCGTATAGTAAGGCCTCTGATTGCCTCTTCCCATTCATTTCCTGGGGGGGATGTGGCGCCGGTCCGAGTGAGGGGGCAGGTTGGTTTGCCGCCCCTCCCCAAAATATTGAGCTTCATCTGCCACTGCTAATGACACTCCCTGGGAAGGGGTTAAACATCAGCGGCGATCAAAGTGTTAACTGTGGGAGGTGCTTTTACTAGGGGAAGGCATGAATTCTAGTCCCTTTGCAGGAACACAGGATCTATGCCTTCCCTCCTGTCAGAACAGCAATCTACGATGTGCAGTTCTGTCTCTCTGGCTGATGATTGGCGGGTGCCGGAGGGCATCAAGTCCGTGGTACCCGCCAATTGGCTCCCACTGTGATTACACACATTGGGAGCAAGCCGACAGAGGCGTGCATCCCCTACGCAGAAGTGCGGGATCAGGTACAGTATATATACGTGATACAGTGCACAGCTGCCACCCTGTAGCAGTAAAACTGCTATAGGGCAGTTGCTAAGTGGTTAAAAATTCCAATAAACTTGAATAGATGTGATGGAGTTTTACAAACTGTTTGCATTTTAGCTGAACACAGAGGCTAACCAAATATGGTGTGGCTTTATCAGGTAAATCTGGGTGGATATCGATGGGAAGCTTAAAACTTTTCTAATTATGTAAAGTACAATGCTTGAAGGTAACATTACTCCAAGGAAGATGTTGAGCTTAACTGGACATGCATATGGCCACATTCCCAAACCATGGAAAGGAGGTAAAGAGAAAAGTACACCTGACTTATCCATACTTTTTAAGTCGAATGGTTTAAATGAAAGTCTCCTTCAACTATTTAAAGAAGAGCTGTACTGTCATTTTTATATTCATTTGTAAATCCCAGAAATATCTGGAATTTTCCTCTGAAAAGTCAAGTAACGTTTCCAACCTCCTTCTCCACTTGCCCCGATCAGGCCATAGTATGGGAAGCAGCAGACTTATGTCTGTCTTATGTCTTATTACTGGGCAGTGGTGCGGAATATAACTACTGGTAACACCCTGCAGCATCAGCATCACTATTTTTTAAGAACTAAAGGGCGGCATGTTTATGACAGCCAGCCTGGACAGCAGGTGGCAATGTAATGCCGAGTGCCATACAGCTTGAAATCTGGATGAAGACAATAATAGAATTAAGAATTCTGATTATCTCTGAATGGAACTGGAGAAATGACACTTGCGACTTCTGAAATAAAAAAAAAAAAATCACCAGTTCTGCTTTAAAGTGGAACTAAACAAAAAAACAAAAAACATCAAAATGGCTAGGAAGTAGAGGTTTTTATCAGTGTGGTTAACATGCTGGCACTCCTAAATTTGGCCTGGACATCAGTGAGGATTGGAAAGTGGGGTAATATCTAAACCTGGAGAAATCCTTACACTGACTCAATGAGGAGTATGCTCATGGTAGCACAGCAAATTAAACGTTTTAATATTTTTAATATTTAATTATTAATATTGAAAGCAAAATCCTGGCACCTTATAGGGTTCAGGTGCAGGTGCAATTTTGGCAAGAAGGAAGGCAGGTGCCACCACTTAACAGATTTACGTATTTCACGCGCTCTCACCGCTGTCAAACCCTTCATACTCACAAACTCTCTGAGCTGAGCTCTATTTTGTTAAGGTTGCTCCATTTGTTTATTTTAGCTAAATGATGATGTAAAAGAAGTGATTCATTTACTATTGTAATAACAATAAAAATTATTTTAAGAAATTTAATTGAAATAGCTATTGTTCTTTTGGATGTGTGGTTGTGCATTCATGGCAGTGCTCTGTCAAGTGACATAACATAGCATTCAACGTATTGGGAAATTTAAAACACACGTCTAAAGCAACACATTGCAAAATCAATTATTGCGTACTATAGTTTAGTGTCTCTGTACATTTTGAAGCTGACATGATAATACAATACGTATAAGGACCTGTGGGTGACCACAAATATACTGTATGGCCCAAAGTATGACATTAAAAACAATTGTTAACTCCCAACCATTTCTTTGCTGCATGACTGTGCCCCTGTGCACAAACTAGGTCCATAAAGACATGAGTTTAATGTAAATCAGTGGTAGTCAACTTTATAGAGGTGGAGATCTACCTAAACAATATGGAAGAAATCAAAGATCACCGGGCACAGTGTCATCTCCTCCCACCTGATTTAAACCTCCAATTTCCGTACTACCGTGTCGCAATCCCATGCATTGCATGGCAAATCATGGGTATAAATCAGGTGATGAGAAGACAACATATCTCCTACTCACCACCTGTCAAACACACTTTTCAGAGGAGCAGGAGTGCCTCCTACACTTGTGAATGAGCCCTTAGTTGCAGCGGCACCTTTAGGGCTCCTTCAAATGTAAAGTTGGTGGGTGGTAAGTCGTAGCCTTACCTCCCCCAGTCCCTACTCCCTATAGCTGCTGAGGCCCACACATGCCACAACAGGAATTAAGCCCCCTGTTGCTTTTGGTGGGTGCTACCACCTGCCAATCGTGACCCATTCAAGTAAATTGGGTCACTCTGCAAGTGCCCCACAACTGTATGCTTTTGCAGGGTTCAATGGGTTAAAGTGTCAAGGTTGTAGGGCACTTGCCGAGTGGGCTCATTCACTTAAATGGGTCATATTTGGCAGGTGCTATACTCACCAACCATGACAGGGCTTTTAACTTCTGCTGCGGCTGCAACATGTGTACACCCCTGGCCACTGCAGCTAAATGGGGTGTGGTTGGGGCGGGGGTGATAAAAACATGTCTTAACTAAGGGGTTTTACCACCCCCCCAAACTGAGAATGTACTTGAACCCTTACTATTCTGAACCCCATATAATGCTGCTTTCACGCTGATGTGCTGTGGTTTACCTGCTTCGCTATGCTTTGCTTCTATTATATCCTACAGGTGCGGTGCACTTTCTCAAAGCGCACCAAAACTCTTGCATTCAGAAAGTGCAGCAAGCCCACAGGATATAATAGAAGTGGCTAAGCACAACACGCCCGCAGGTGCTGGTAGATGTCTGGAAACGTCCTTCATTCACTCTCAGAAGATTTGTGTATCACTTTAGCTGCCGTAGGCTCCAACATCAACGGATATGAACTGAAGGTTTGCCTCAGCCAATGCCAGTAGGACAATGGAAAAACACTTTTTATAATTTAAAATAAGAGATCTGGACTAGTTCCGAATTTTCACCCTGATGTGTTTTCCATCAAGGGCTCTGATGCAATTAGGAAACTGTCTCCCAAATTTCTTACGCAATCTCTTCCAACATCTCTTCTTCTCTTCTCCCCGCTGACACCTGGCAGAGAAAAAAAAAACATTGCCGAATTAGCTGGCAATAGAATATTGAAAAAAAAAATTGCTGTATGGCCTCCCAATCCATACAAGGCCCTTGGCAGTGATGGTGGGGATCTGTGGACACCCCCAGATCCAGCTCCCCCCCATGTGACATAGTACCCCTACCCATTCACTCAAAGAAAAAAACAGTGTAGTGTAAAAAAAAAAAAACAGTGCCAGTTATTGACAAGTCCTTTATTAAAAAATAAAAAAAAATGTCCCTGATGTAGATTCATCGTCAATCACGACGCCCGCTGCACCGCTGGACACAAAAGAAGAAAATAAAAAACACTCTGCCCATGACGAAGGCTAACCGCCGACTGCCTGCTCCGCTGTCTGACAGTTGTTAAATAGGTAAGGGGCGGAGTTACCCGGTGATGTCCCCTGGTGGCACCCCCCTTGCGATATCACTGACCTAGCATGCACCATTCGGTGATGTTAAATGGGGGCCTCCAGATGCCAATAAGCACCCTGCTGGCAGACCCCCACAACCACCGCCCAGGGTTGTGGGAAAGAGGCCCTTGTCCCCATCAACATGGGGACAAGGTGCTTCAGGGTGGAGGGCAGAGCATCCCTGCCCCAAAGCACCCTCTCATGTTGAGGGCATGTGGCCTGGTATGGTTCAGGAGGGGGGGCGCTCGCTTATCTCTGCCTTTCCTAGCCTGCCAGGCTGCGTGCTCGGATAAGGGTCTGGAATGGATTTTGGGGCAGGCCATGCCATTTTTTTTCTTAATTTTGGCATTTTTGTTCTTCGCCGGCAATGACTTGCAGCTAGAAACATCAATTTAAAGTGGTGTTCCACTTGTTTTTCAGTTTAGTAAAAGTCAGCAGCTACAAAAAGTGTAGCTGCTGACTTGTAATAAACAGACACTCACCTGTCTCAAGGTCCAGCGATGTGGCTCCCCGAACCCTTGCTCGTCTCCCCCTCCTCTTTGTGGCGCCATCATAGCAACTGTGGGCACCCGGCTATGACAGCTTGCAGATATACGGCTGGGTGCGCATTGCGCATGTGCACTCTCCTAGTGGCCAGGCAATCTTCTGGGACCTGTGACATGTCCCAGAAGATTGCAGAGAGGGAGGGGCCACCTAGGGGAGAGGAGGAGTCGCCTAGGTGGCGAACAGACGGAAGAAGGAAGTGGGACAGGAAGTACATGTTAAAACCAGGTACCCCCTTCACCCCCCCCCCAAAAAAAAGGACATGCCAAATGTGGCATTTAAGGGGGCGAGGAGTGCTTAAAGCGGAAGTTCCACTTTTAGGTGGAACTCCCCTTTAAATATCTTTTTTTTATTCTTTATATATGTGCCACTTTACAAGCAGACTAAGGGGACCTCCCAGGTACTATATTTAAAGGATTTTTTTCATTTTTATTGTTTCACTTTAAGCATCATTAAAATCACTGCTCCTTTAAAAACAATGCTTTGAAAAAACATTTTTTTGCATTGATCCATGTCCCCCAGAGCAGTACCTGACCCCCCTTACCCTTTTTATGGCCAATAACTTGGATATAACTTTTCAAAATGGGAACTTTTGATTTTTCGTGTTCGAGTCCCATAAACTTTAATAGAGTTTGTGGCTCAGGTCTGAACTTTTTCCCTGTTTGGGAGTTGTGGTGGAAACCGAACCAGGGGATATTCAGCCCATCACTTCTATTGACATCTTCAGCTTGAGCAGTGGATGGCCTTGCACTGACAGTTAATGGCAGTGCGATGATGTGTGTGATACAGCTAGAAATCTAGAAGAAGCCAGTCAAGGAGTCAAGTATTCTGTGAAGGAGCTCTTCAGCGCAAAAGATTTAGGACAATAGTCGATACTGAAGATAAGTGAAAAAAAATTAAAAGGATTTCCACTTTTAAGCAGAACGATGGCTAGGAGGGGGAGAAATATTATAAATGGCAACCCAAAGAAAGAGGAGAGAAGATGCCAGGGGTGAAATTGGCGGCAGAAGTAATTGAGCAGCAATGGCTGTCAGCTCGGAAATAGGGAAGACTAAAGCCTTGTACACACAATCCGATTTTCGGACTGGATTTTTCATCAGACAAAAGCTGGATGTGCAGGCTAGAAATTTTTATTCGTACGACAACACAACGTACGATTTTCGTTCCGTTAGTATGGTTTTCGAAAAAAATCGTACGACCGAGACTACGCATACTCAAAAAGGAAAAAAAGATGCAAAAATTATTTAAAACATTATGTCACTTCTGACGTTGAGTTCAGGCTGAATGACAATTTTCGGATAGTCAGTATGCTTTACAAAAGCATGGACACGCGCCTTTGACAAGAATCAGAAGCGCGGTCGTATGACAATCAAAGCGTGTGTACGAGACTTAAGGAATATGTCTCGCATAATGGGCAATTATACTGTGTATACTTCCACATTATGGCAGCAGCTACTGATTTGTTTATTTTAAAGTAGAGAAAGGATGCTCTTCAATGAAATAAATAAATTAAATGCAATTTGCTCCAGAAGACAGATTGTCTATGTATAGATGTGTGCTATTAAATTTATTTCAGTAATATAACAAATTGAAAAAAAATTCAGCATTGGAAAATTCTATAGCTCTACAATAACAAAAATTCATGTCAATAGCACCTTTAGAAATATATTTACCTAGAAAAATGGTGATGTGATCAGTACTTCTTTTTCCCACGGTGTCACATTATGATGTCTTTGCAAATCCACTACCTTAGAAACAGTAACTTGTAATTTGTTGCATCAGAGCCATGTTGCTTTCTGAACCATTTAAACTTTTACAAATAAACAGTGTCTGCTGTAACCTTTTAGCTCTGCTTATAGGAGTTTCACTTTTTTAAAGTGTATGTATAGACAAAACTTCTTTTTTCAGTGTTAGATGCAATAGGGAAGGGTTTGTCCTGCAGACACAACAGGAACTGAGAGGAAATATCTATGATGCAAAAGCGGTTCCTCTCTTTGAGTATCTGTCATAACATTATTTTTTTTAAAAAAGTATAAAGTGTATCCCTGCAATACACACATTTGCCCAATGTTGTATCTATTTTAAGACCCTACAATTACAGAAAAATGCAAAAGAAAAGTTGTTTATTTCTTAGGAATGCACTCGGCATCTTGCTGATAACACACAACATTTTTGTGGGATGTCAGCCCTCCCAGTTGTTTACTAAATTGTTAAAATTTCCACACTACATCCCCATCACTACAACAAGACAAATTATTCTGTAGTCCAAGATAAGAAGTACAATGGCTAATTAGACCCATTGAGATTACTTAGGAAGTGTCACCTTACTGCTTTTCCAGATAGACTGTTTTGTTAATGTGCACCTAACAGAGGGAATGTGGCAGTTTTCCATATAAAAGAACTTCCACAGATTCCCACCAGGTGCGACCTTATGATATGGGAAGTGAGCTATCGGTTGACAGTTAATGCGCAGAATGAGCATAGCCGCCTTTAACGTGGGGCAAAAGGGCCAGCTGCTGCAGTCATTGTTGTGGGGCCCAAAGTAGTTGCCCCTTGAGCTTGCGCTTCCCGCAAATCGGGGTCCCATTAGGGCCAACTCGGAATGTATGATCTGCGCTAATATACAGAGAAAACAAGTAGCAGCTAGCAAAGATTTACTGATCAACAAATGTAATAAATAAAAGTCCAAAATGCAGCGCTAAAACAACAAGTCCATAGATAGAAATGCAATGTGAAGTAATCCGAACACCAGCTTCAATGTAAAGTAGGAGAAGGCACACCGCCCCACCGTGTCCAGCAAGTCTCCTTACCAGATTTTAATAACAAGTGAGCATATAACAAGATCCTCCTGCGATCACAGCTGTGGGGCTCCTCACACAAGCATTCATAGCAGAACTCCCGATCTCCAACAAACAGGATCACCAGAAGCACACTCTAAAAGAGTTCCCTTAACCTCCCTGGCGGTGTGATTATTTCAGATTTTTTGTGCTGAAAGCGGTACGATTATTTTGCATGAAAATTTGGCATTTTATATTGTAGGCCTGTAATTCTTAGGAATAACTCACTTAAATCTGTCCAAACAACAGTCTAGTAGACATCCCGGGTATGATAAAGCTTGAAAAATGAAATCATAAATTATAATATAATAAATAACTAAAAATAATTATCAAAAATAATAACGTAATAGTAATAAAATGTATTCAATAATGTAATTAAATCAGAAACACTGAAATTTGCTCAGTTGCAGAATTGTCGCTGTCGTCACTTTCAGTGTCTCATGATAAATTTCCCCAAAAATCAGTATCACTCAATTCTGCAAATGATTCTTATTTACTATCGCTGTTCTCTAGCTGATCAAAAACTACTTTTGACGCAAAGGGACACTTTTTGGTTGCTATGGACATTCTCATGTTTCCAGGCAGAAAGAATGACATTTATTATATAAAAGTACATGCAGGGCTCTGGGCAAACCACTAGGGACAAAGGGGATGTGAAATGATTTCATACAGTAATGTAATCTGTAAGATTACAGTGTACTGTATGTATAGTGTGTGTTTCACTTTTTGAATTTCCCGCCGGTCTCCGTCCCCGTGCGACACAACGCTCACATGGAACGGAGCCCGGCACACAGGAGTCATCTGGCGGAGGACACAGCCCGCAGACACGGCGGGGGACATCGCTGGATCCAGGGGACAAGGTGAGTAGCGTTGCCTGGATCCAGCAATGCAATCCCGAGTGTGGCTCGGGGTTACCGCTAATGGTACTGAAATTCCACCCCGAGCCACACTCGGGATTACCGCCAGGGAGGTTAACTCTCCACCAACAGATACCATGGTGAATAGAGAAAGCAATTCATAGTGAAGCCCGTAGGAGTTCCTTACAGTGTACAAGTAAAAACAGGCCTGTTCATAAAATCATATTCCTCGGTCTTAGAGAAAAGAATAGAATGAAAAGAAAATAATAGAACAGAAAAGAAATGAATAGAAAAAAATGGGATAAAATAGAAATAATATAACCGTCTTCCAAAATTTGAATTTCAAATAGAATAATTTAGATTAGAATAGAATAGGAAAAACAATAGAATAGAAAGAATATAACCATCTTCTGAAACTTGAATTGCGAATAGAATAAATTTGAATTTGAATAGAATAGATTAGAATAGAATAGAAATACAATACTAGATAAAAGAATAGAATTGAATAGAATAAAATAGAAAGAATATAACTTTTTCCAAAACTCGAATTTCAAGTAGAATAAATTTGAATTCGAATGCCAATTTGAATTTTTCGAATTCGGTCGTATTGAATTCACTTCTACCGGATTCTGAAAATTTGAAAGGAATTAGAAGATGAATAAAGGAAACAAATTACGAAAACAAATTAAATGAGTTTAGCTAATTTAACTAAACTAAATTATTTAAATAACAAATCGAAAAGAAACAAAACAAAACAATTTTTTTTTCGTTCTGCACATGTCTCAATATTTTCTCATGCTCTGTGAGCTGAGGAATGGGAGCCTGCTATGCTGGGATTCGTAGTGCCATAGAGCAGCCTTTTTCAACTTGGACGCCTTCAGGTTTCTTCAGAGGTGCCTTGGCAAAAATCCTAAAAAAATACCCAAAAATTGTATACAAGCCAGCAGGTGGACCAAGCCTGCCTTTTAGTTACACAAAGTCACAGGTTTCATTATGCACAATTACAACCTTCCAGCCGTCAATGTCCTAATAACTAACAATGTCATTAATTGATAAGGAGGACGTCAGGTGCCTGCATGGCATCTTTGTTTGCCCCTCTCCTGTCTCTCTCCATCAGCAAGGCGCAGGCATCCTCAAACATTCACAGAAATGACTAGGCATGATGGGAATTGTAGTTCCTGAACAACTGGAGGGCCATAGTTTGAGGACCCCTGAGCAAGGGGGTCACATTAGCTGACTGAGGGAGAGGAGCGTTGCAATACTAGTCAGTACCAGTGTGCAAAAGTATAGATGCTTTGGAAGAATAAGTCACGTTGGGTGTCCTGCATGTGTGGATGTTGATATGTTACGTAAAACTATTCGGTTAATTTTTTACATTTTAGAATGGGCTGCCTCGAGACTGTACATCATTTTAAAGGGTGCCTTGACTGACAAAAGGTTGAGAAACACTGCCATAGAGAGTCTCTCCTTTCTCTCTCGCTCCCTCTTTTTCTCTCGCTCCCTCTTTTTCTCTCCCTCGCTATCTCTCTCCTCCCTTTCTTTCTCTCTTTTTCCCTCTCTCCCCCTCTCCCTTCCCCTCCCTCTCTCTCCCTCCCTCTGTCTCATCCCTCCCTCTCTTTCTCTCTATCCCATGCTCTCCCATTCTTTTGCTTTTTTTTTTCTCTATCTTTGCCTCCCAACACACTATTTTCCCCCTTACTCTCTCACCCTGTTCTCTCCCATCCCCTTTTCTCCTTACACCCCACACCCTTCCGTCTCTCTCCCTCCCTCTCTTTCTCTCCCTTGCTCTCTCTCCCCCTTTGCCCCCCCCCTCTCTCCACATTCTCTCTCCCCCCCTCCCCCCCCCCCTCTCTCTCTACTGCAGT
>BLSH010049319.1:249310-262505 GCA_018402905.1 Glandirana rugosa
CTTTACCGAGATCGGTATTGCGGGGGGTCAGACTGACCTCCCACACCACCGATCGCCGCGATGCGTGCCCCCCCGGGAGCGCGGCGGCTTGTTATCCTGAGGACGTCATATGACGTCCAGTCAGGATAACTAAGCCACTTCCCGGCCGTCATTTTGCATACGGCGGTCGGGAAGTGGTTAAAGTGTCCTGTTTGTTTATCTAAGTATGACTTCTGGTGATATATTGGAAAGAGTAATGGCTAGCTGCTATGTTCACTCTATCTGATATCTGTGGACTTCTTCTTTTTGGGGTGTAGTAAAAGATAAGGTTTTTGAGCAGAAACCCACACAATGGCCGAATTGAAGAAGCTCATCTCAGAATCATTTATGGACATTTATGCTAACTTGAATTTGTGAATTATTGTGTGTCACAGTGCCGGGGGCAGGATCCAGAAATGTAGCAACATCGATGGAGGGCATTTCGAGCACCAAAAAGACTAGCATCACAGTGAACAGTGTCATAGTGTCTGGGGTAGGTTCTAGGAATGTTGCACCTAAGAGACTAAACTTGACCCAATCAATACAGCATACCTACTTATGGTCATATCTTTCTCAATACAGGTAAAAGAAATAATAAACAAATGAAAATAAAAAATAAATACATTAAAATAAAATGCCAAGATCCAGTTGGTAATGCATTAATATCTATGTTAAATGGTGTTTACTTCTGCTTGGACTTTGGCTTTAGGATCTGCATTTTAAATAACCCGATAATGCTTTGTTAATGATTTTACTTATTCGAACATTATAAAACACATTTGTCAACACAGTCATTTGCTAATGAAAGATGGAGCAGAATCAGTTATTTTAAAATGACTCAGAAACTTCCACTTGACCTCAGTTTGGAGAAGCTTCCTTTTTCTAAAGTAAATCTGTCAGTTATATAAGGATATAAATATAAAAACAGGACAACCGAATGGCAGAGGAGAGACGGATCAGCATCTAAAAACAAAGAAACACATTGAAGGATGAGGTGAGGGAGGAAACTTCAACTTGTATGTTGATAGAATGGTGTCAGCTTAACCGACAAGTGATACGCCAACTTTAGAACACAACATATAATGTATGATTAGAGAAATGTTATAAGTCTGCAATAATAAGGAACCATTGGGGTGTACCATATGGACACATATGACCACAGCTGTACATTTTTACCCTGAGTTCATTGGAAGTTCACCATCATAACATTTGCCAACTGTGCATTTATATTTTTCCATTAGAAAATATAAACAGCACACAATACATACACAAGTTGTTCATGTTGGTGGCTTCCAATGACCTACACTATATTGTCAAAAGTATTGGGACACCTGCCTTTACATCTGGAAGAAACTATAATGGCATCCCAGTCTTAGTCCGTAGGGTTCAATATTGAGTTGGCCCACCCTTCTGGAAAGGCTGTCCACAAGGTTTAGGAGTGTCTATGAGAATGTTAGACCAGTCTTCCAGAAGTGCATTTGTGAGGTCAGGCACTGATGTGGACCAGAGGCCTGACTCGCAGTCTCCACTCTAAATTCATCCCAAAAGTGTTCTATCGGGTTAAGATCAGGGCTCTGTGTAGGCCAATCAAGTTCCTCCACCCTAAACTCGCTGAACCATGTCTTTATGGACCTTGCTTTGTGTACTGGTTCAAATCATTTGGTGGAGGGGGGATTATGGTGTTATTAGGAAGCCGCATTCATGTTTTTTACTTTCATGCATAGAATGCATGAAGGTTAAAAAAAAAACCTTCTGCCCCTAGAAAATGAACATTGATAATGGTCTGTATGTGACAGGGATACACTAAAAAGTTATTTAGCTGGGGTTATAGTTCATGAGTTCCATAACAAACAGGACTCAACTGAATGCTAGAAACTTGGTGCTCTGGTAGTGTAGATTTAGTGTCATACTCAGTTGAAGTTTCTTATTTGTTATGTGATATCCCCTCTGGCACTGACTTTCCTTCTGCTGAGGTCTTCATCTTCTTATGGAACCTCTTGCTTATACCCAGGTCTTCTTCTAGACTCTCACCCTGTTCAGCACATAGCTGTTTTTTTTATAATTCTTTATTAGGAATTTGCACGCTCTCCCATTCTTTCTCTATCTTTGCCTCCCAACACACTCTTTTCCCCCTTACTCTCTCTTTCTCACCGTTCTCTCCCATCCCCTTTTCTCCTTACACCCCACACCCTTCCTTCTCTCTCCCTCCCTCTCTTTCTCTCCCTTGCTCTCTCTCCCCCTTTGCCCCCCCCCTCTCTCCACATTCTCTCTCCCCCCCTCCCCCCCCCCCTCTCTCTCTACTGCAGTAGGGAACAGACACAAAAAGATACACTCAGCATCTTTCCAAAATAACTGTTCTGTTTTATTTGATGCAATTGAAGATTTTTATACACATGATTATGTAGGTATCACATTAACATTACAATTGTACTTGTATGGTTACAAGGGGCGTAACATAGGCAGGCTAATTCTAATCAAGACTCGAAAGAATGCAAACATGTCATGAAAATATTATTAGTGACGTGTGCACAGTGAGTGTAGTGTGCAATACATAGGCAAACCATACAAAATAAAATACAATTTTATACAGAATTAACAATTTCCTTAACACCAGAAATTCAGGGTTTTTTTTTACATTCAGCTGTCAGCGGGAAATCCCGCTGACAGCTGATGACTCATTGGTTCTTAAGGATATGGCGGCCGCCAGCTCCTTAACAACCATGCTGTTTACTGGTTGTTAAGGGTGATGGCAGCTCCATTCTTAACGCATATTTACTAATGTGAATAAATATGCCGGCTACAGCCAAAGGTAAATTACTGCATGTTTTCAATACTAAAATACCGCAAGACTTTATAAAATAACTCATACAGTATTTTAGTAGCATGTTTTTGTGAATGCCTAAAAACGTTTTGAAAAATGGTAAGCAGTATTTTACCCCATTTTTTAATGTGCTCCATACCGCTTTGTGAATGGAGCCCATTATTCCATACATTTATGCTATAAAAAAATCACTAAAATAGAATGCATGTGAAATGAAAGGAGCTAAAGGAGATCAACAGAACGAAGATGAAAAAAATAAATAAAATGAAAACAGAATTTTGTGGGGAAAAAACGTACAATTTTTTACGATATACAAAGCTTTAGCAGACTAAATGTAAACTAATTTCATTTTAATTTCAACCAACAGACACACAATAGTCAGTCTCCATTACAGCCAGTAACCAAAATAAGTCATTATTGTTTAACACAGAGCGGTAATTAGGACACTTTTACTAGCTCATCTTACCAAACTTTATGATGTTTCCCATGAAAATTGTTTATTATTTTTCTATTACTGTAACTGGTTTGCAGTAATCAGAAGTCATCATGGTGAATCTTCTATAGCGCTAACAATGAGGGGAACATATGCCAGATGTCTAAGTGAATGCAAGTAAGTGCTTTCTCCTGCACTGCAAGCTGCGTATAAAACTAACACATCATTACATTCAGTAAATTGACACAAACTCTCTGCAGTGCCTAAATAAACACATAACTCACTGCTCTATCGGAGTTCATCTCATTTTTCAAAATTTAGTGACATCCTGTGTGATTTCCTTAGGAATAGTATGTGGTTGCGTGAGATTTTTAAACTATTTCCAAACATTGTGAGTTTGTCAGTTACATCTGCAATGCATTCTTTTTGTTCTTTTGGCATTGATGTAGCATTCATGTAAAAGAAATTGCTGCAGAACCTTGCAGAAAATTGTGGCATTAGACGAGGCAGGTGAAAAATCTTGCTTCATTATTGATATGTATCTACCTAAGCCTAAAAGCCCAAATGTATTACATTGATGCTTACCAGTCCCTAGATGTGGTGGCTGCATTCGTTTTCTTTTTCTAGGCTTTGTTTTCTTTATTTTCATCTGCTGATCTTATCCTGTTCAAGGATGGCAACACACACACTTTCTGTATCAGGACAGCAAAAACAAGACAGGACTATAGAATCCTGACCCTCTCCTATTGTCCATACTATAGAGCAGTGTTTATCAACCAAGTTTCCCTGGCACCCTGGGGTGCCATCTGGATTGCCCCAGTTTGCACTGGATCAGCGCCTAAATTGCCAGATGGAGGTGGGCTGGCCACCAGCACCATAACAACCCATGACATTCCAGGGCCAGGACACACCACGTCACTTATTGCTATGGTGGTGGCAGCCAGGTCCCGCACCATGGCACTGCATGACTTTGATCCAGCACAGGCTACATTCAGGAAAAAACAGAAGCTTTTTCCAGACCACCTCCACCTCCTGTCCTGTGCTGGGCTGCTGGTGCCAAAAGGTAGGGCTCTGATGTAAAGAAGGGGTTGTGAGATTAGGGGCTCTGTAATGAGCAGACTGTGTGATTGGGGGGCTCTATGATGAGGCAGCCAGTGTGACTGGGGAGCTCTGTGATCGGGGGACAGTGTGATTAGGAGTCTCTGTGGTGATGGGGAGGCCCTCATGTGATGGGGAGACTCTGATGTGATGAGGATTTACATATAGAGGACCTATCATTTATAGGAGAGACTGTGGTTTGATGAGGGGCTCTTGTTTATAAGGGGGGATATTTGGGGGAGGACTCTGATATAAGGGGAACTCTGATGTAATGGGGTAACCTATGATGTCAGAGCTTCTGATGCAAAGTTAAAGTTATTGTAAAGGATCAATTTTTAAAAAAAAAATAACAAACATGTCATACTTACCTGCTCTGTGCAGTGGTTTTGCACAGAGTGGCCCCGATCCTCCTCTTCTGGGGTTCCTCAGCGGCGCTCCTGGCTCCTCCTGTTCTCCGACTGTCCCCTTTCCTGGGGGAAGCCATGCGGGCGCGTTCCTGAGTCCTGTTTCTTCGTCCATTGACACAGACAGTAGGACTCTGCCCAGCCCCCCGGCTCCCACGTCACTGGACTTGATGGACAGCAGCCGGAGCCAATGCTCCTGCTGCTATCGATGTAGACAATAAGGACCGGAGCCTGCGGCTGGAGTTGCTAGGCTCGTCCCCGGCGTGGGAACGATCAGTCAGGTAAGTAAAAGGGGGGCTCTGGGGGCTGCTATAGTAGAAAACGTTTTCTACCTTAATGCATACTTTTAAAGGGTGCCGCAAAGAAAGATTGAGAAAGTCTGACAGAGGTACAGGGCTCTGTAGACTTTAGAGAACATGTAATTAAACAGTCTACTAAATCTACTAAAGGAGGAGACAGGAGCACAAGGGACACATGGTATTGGCCATAAGTAATGTCTGTGTATTCTGATGAGGGGGAGTCCCTGTGAATTTTTCTCAGCTTAACCCACTAATTGAAAAAAAAAAAAAAAAAAACACGATATCCAGGAGATCTAAGAGCAAAGTTTCAAATAAAACCTGGGATCACTGATTATATCTGAACTCCAGACACAAGGGATATGCAAGTTCTGTGTAGTAAGCTACCTACTCTAGTGGTGGTCAACATTCTTGATATAGGAGGCCTCAAGCATGGCCCCTGATATAACCAAAAGACCGGACATTATATTTAGTAAATGAACTACTACAGAAAACTGTTTGGAGACTGCAAACATGCTACAGGAAAGAAGCAGAGACTGAGGACGTGCTATAGAAGTTGTTAGAGACTGGGAGCATGCTTCAGGAGTCAGTCATAAACTCGAGACACATTATACGACACTGCTAGAGATCACTGCTGTTATAGCCCCTCTACAAACCCGTGCTTCCATATTTTGTGATACCTACAGCCCCCTTTAAAATCACCCAGCCACTGATAAAATAAAGATAAATGAAATTAAATACATTTGAACATGGTACATTTTCATTTCATTTATCTTTATTTTATCAGTGTCCCCTTCTTTTTACAACCAGTACTTGTGTATTCAAGCTAACAGGAAAATGCTGTTATTACATGTATACAACAGTTTATCTGAACAATTCATTGTTATGTGTAATATACTCTTGTACCACCATTTTTCCCCTAAATAAAAAAGTTTGTAAACAAAAAAATAAAATTATCCAGCCTAGTCAAGTATACTACAAACCTAGTGTCTGCAGAGCAGCACAATAAGTGCTAATGGAGCACAAGTTGGACACCAGAACCCTGCATTGTCTTGCTTTGGCCAAACAAAATTAATCCCTCCTTCCTAAGCTTCTCACCAGCCTCTGTTGGTCCATGGACAGTGTAACTGTACCTGCCTAGGCGGTACCTATTCCTTACGTCCTACGTCACATTCGGGTGTGCAGAGCGAGTTGGTGGAACGCAAACGAGGTGTACAGGAAGTACACAGGACTTCGTCTCAAGCAGTATTGCGTCCCCAACGCTCGACCAGGCACTGTGACATTGGTGGACTTATAGGACTTTGTTGTTAGTGTGATACATGCCATTTTTAACTTTAAATTAATTTTCGTATAACCTGCACGTGGCTAATAAAGCAAGGTTATATTATTTTACATATCACGCTATTGATCTTCTTTTTTCCTTATACGGATGATGAGACCTATCCCATAGCAGGATCAACATTAACACCTGAGATACGTCTAAGCGCTTTACCCCTGTAGGGGTGGCGTTCTCCAGTAAGCAGGGGACCTTGAGGGGAGCACGTGTGATCTGCACCAAGTAGCCCATGAGTCATTCTGACAGCTCATGAATATCACAGGATCAGAGTAAAACAACTTATAGCACCGTGCACTTTGGGGGATTGGACTATTGGTATTAAATGTGAATTGCTGATACAAGGACATTGGCTATATTTATGAACTTTGCTATCAATACGACTTATTATATCCAGTTATAAACCACCTAGTGGTTGAAAGTCAATATTGCAACCATACTTGTCTCCTTTTAAGTTTGCTGGTTTTTTGTTTTCAATGATTTTTATTGACAACACGAAGGTTTCAATTACATACAAGGTAACAGAACTGTTGGTTATACAGCATACATGTCCATATGAATAGTCACGACTCTACAGGTTAACAGTATCGCATTGATATTGACTCATTATCTTTTGGATTTTCCTTGTGGCCGAAGGATCTGGGCAACTCTTGTGGGAGGCAGTGTCTAGCACCCCTATCGGGATCAAGCTGTGCTGTGACACTATTGTTCCTATTTTGCCTTTCATCGAGTCAAGGTATCAACACAAGTGTGTATGGTATAACCTAGGGGTTAACATATTTTATAGTAAACCTTTATGTATGTATTGATATGATTGCAGAAGGATGTTTCGCCTTTGTTTTCTTTTTACGGGGGAAGTAGGGGTAGGGGTAAGGTCATGGGATGGGGGGGGAAGGGGGGTACACTGTGTACCAGGGGTCTGAGAGCAAGGGGGTGTGCATGAGTTGTCCTGACTATTTGTTAACTAAGTCTTCATGTCTTAGTAAATAATTTGTACCATTTGGTCCATGGTTCCCAGAGGTCCAGGGTATGTGTTACATTGTCCGAAAGAATTTTTTCAAACGTGAAGTGTGTCTGCACTTGATTTATAACTTGTAAGCTTTGCGGGGGGGTTGTGTTTTTCCAGTGTTGGGTTAACGTATTTCTGGCAAAGTTTGCTGGTTTTTTACACCTCTTTAATCAATGTCATTTTTATATTTAATTTTAGACCATATATTTCACATATCTTTTTACATATATATTTTTCTATTCAAGGAAATTGATTATTATACAATGCACTTTTACACTTTAGCTTAAATCACATCAAGTCTTAGGAGCACATTTCTGATAATTTGTTTGCACATATGTATCAAAACTTATTTGCACATTTTTGACTTTGCACATTTTTTGCACATATTCACAATTTCTACGCTAGATTTTAATTTATGCACTATATCAAGGTGTATGGGTCTTCTCATACGAAATTCCATTAATTTATATGCGCAGTGTCCAGTCATTTTATACATATTAAATATACTCTTGTACCACCATTTTTCCCCTGAATAAAAAAGTTTGTAAACAAAAAAATAAAATTATCCAGTCTAGTCAAGTATACTGCAAACCTAGTGTCTGCAGAGCAGCACAATAAGTGCTAATGGACCACAAGTTGGACACCAGAACCCTGCATTGTCTTGCTTTGGCCAAACAAAATTAATCCCTCTTTCCTTAGTTTCTCACCAGCCTCTGCTGGTCTATGGACAGTGTAACTGTACCTGCCTTTTCATCTTCTTTTATTGCCAATGTCTACTGGTAGTACTGAGTACTGGCACTCAAACTCCATCCTCTGCTCTTCATGGGGCACAAGGGGATGCAATTGTGTTCCCTGTGTCGGCAATGGACATACTTAGTGTCAGATGATTTTTCAGGAAGTTTAGGTTTATGGAGTTTTAAGTGTGGATCAGTAGATTGCATTGTAGGTATTCTGGTGCAGCATATTTTAGAATATTATTTGTTAACTCCAACTTTCTTAGCATATATTTGTTTTCTCATACAATATTTTCATCAGTATAGCTGCATGATAATATGCATCTTGCTGTAAAAATTAGAATGATAGTATAATTTCAGTATGAAAAGGTTATTGAAAGAAGATCTATGGCTGGCCTTTAAGTGACCCCGTCAGCATAGGTCATGGGCCTGTTTGTTGAAACAATGGGGTTGATTTACTAAAACTGGAGAGTGCAAAATTTGGTGCAGCTGTGCATGGTAGCCAATCAGCCTTCAACTTTAGCTTGTTCAATTAAGCTTTGACAAAAAAAAAAAAATGGAAACTGATTGGTTTTGATGCAGAGCTGCACCAGATTGTGCACTCTCTAGTTTTAGTAAATCAACCCCACATCCCCATTGCTGCCCGCTGCAAATATTAGACCAGTTGGATGGGTGGAATACCCCTTTCTCTCCCCACGCACAAAGGTTACTCCTCTTGGCATATATGTCCTGTGGTGACCACTGACACGAGGCAAGAATACACATCACAAATAGTTTAAGTAAACGTTTTCCATAATGTAACAATTCCAAGATCAATGTGTCTGTCCAGTTTTACAAAGGATGATAGTTAATAGTATTACCCCCCTGCAGCATATGGCAAGAATTAACGTTTACAGTATAAATCTGAATGACGAGTAAACATTGGCCTCGGAATGTGAAGACTTTTTCAGCAGGAATTTTATTTCCATCAGTGGCATCAGGCAGAACTTGATTAGCCAAAATTTCTTACATATAGTTTGCATGCTAGCAGCTGTGTAGACATTTCCCAGCCTGTGCAAAATGCTCCCATATGGATAATGCAGATTTGATTAATGAAGCAATGCACAATTATTTTCACTGTAGATAATGTAAATTGTACGTTACGCTTAAAACCTTCCATAGCATTGTACCTACCTACTTGTCTGCCTCTCTATTCACTTTGTATATGTATTTTATTTTCAAATGGTTAAATTATACATTGCTGCTCTTTTCTCTGTTCCTCTCATACACTAAATAGGTTAATAATATATTTATACATTACCTATAAACCTACCAGTGATAGCTGGTGAAGTTTTAGGATGGGGGGGGGGAGAAAGTCAATGTACCAGCGTCTCCTGCAGGCTGGCTGGGCTGACTTTTTTTTTCTTTGTAGCCAGCGGGGAGGCGGCGCCCAAGCACACCTTATACACCAGCCGCCTCTGAGACCTACTGTACCTATTTGTTCTCTCACCTGTTAATTTATCTCCATCTCTGAGATTCTCTGTCCTCCAATGACTTAGGCCTCATGCACACTGGGTTTAGCTCTGGTGGATGGTGCTCTGGTGCTTACCTGCTGGTGGAGAGCACAGGTGTTCCTGGAGGTTCCACTGCTAGCAGTTTGTTAAACTTTCTGAGAGGCTCACAGCTGCTGGAGTGGCATGGTGCACCTAACAGGATGATTGTTTAGGGCAATATGCACCCAGGGGCGAATACCTGGATTTCAAGAAGTCTGTGTTCTGTGCATTCATCCTTAGGTGTATACTGCCTTAAATGTAAGAACCGCTAGGTTCCCGGTCCAGCCCCATCCAGCCAGTAGCTGTCAGCTTCTCATAGAGTTTTACAGGCTGCTAGCAGTGGGGCTGGACAGAACATCTGTGCCCCTGTCCCACAGCTAAGCACTAGAGCCCCATGCACCAGTGCTAAATACCCTTTGTGCATAAGGCCTTAAAGAAGAAGTAAACCCAGATGGGGGTTTACTTCCTCTACATTCATCTGCAAAGTAGATGCATAATGGGCTACTATTATATGCCACTTATCTGCAAACAAAGCCTGTGACATCCAGCGCTGTCCCCTGTGCTGGCAGCGTCCATCTTCAGCCACTATTCCTTCCGGGGTCGCGACTCCGGCTCTGTCACTGCATGAGCCGCCAGTCACGGCACGATCACAGTGAAGGAACGGCACAGAGGCCGTTTCTTCACTGCGCATGTGTCAAAATGACGTTGGCAATGCTAGTACACTGCATATCTCCTGAGCCGTACAGGTTTGGGAGATATGCAGGGCACCTACAGGTAAGCCTTATTATAGGCTCACCTGTAGGTTAAAGTGGTTGTCATGAGTTGACAACCACTTTAAAGGATAACTAAACCCAAGAACAAAAATGCAATATATTGCAGTTTACAGGCCTTAGATGCGGTGGCTATATTTGATCTCTTTTTTTTCCAAGATAAGAACATTTTAAGCAAGTGCAGTACAGTGTCCTTCTTTCCTAGCCATCTTCTGTAAATTACCAATTGCCCTGCCCCCATGTAATGGATATGAAGAGATACAGACATATAGGTACTCAAAGTAAACATGTCACTGTAATATAGTGAGATTCAGAGTGTAGAGGGAAAGGATGGCCTAGTTTACACTTTTGGACAACATTAGCCAGTTTTTATTGGGAGAGGTGCTTTGAATTTTTGTGTTAACAATTTGATAAAAAAAAAAATATTGTAAAGAGATACCCTGTTGTGGTCCCTGATTGTCACTTATTTCTTGTTTATATAATATGTAAAGGATTAGAAGAACCCTCTGTTAGGTTTTAATCACTGGGCACACCCTAATCACCCCATGCACCACAGATTCCCCCTGCTGAAAAAATTAAAAAATAAATAAATAAAATTGTAAAAAAAGTAAAAAATAATACAAAAATAAAATAATAAAAATAAAAAAACGACTGACACCATCACTGTCCTACTGACAGCAACCTCACCTCTGCTCTGCTGACACATTCACTGCTCTACTGACACCATCCACTGCCCAACTGTTATTTTATTTATATATATTTATTTATCACACATACATACCCACACACACCCGCATACAGTGGGTACGGAAAGTATTCAGACCCCCTTAAATTTTTCACTCTTTGTTATATTGCAGCCATTTGCTAAAATCACTTAAGTTCATTTTTCCCCTCATTAATGTACACACAGCACCCCATATTGACAGAAAAACACAGAATTTTTGACATTTTTGCTTTTGCTTTTGATTCATTAAAAAAGAAAAACTGAAATATCACATGTTGTTCAAACACCCCGTGCACAGCACACTAAGTGAATCCACCACCGTATAATGAGGGGGCGGATTCACTTAGTGTGCTGTGCACGGGGTGTTTGAACAACATCTGACAAGTTTATGCCTATTGAGGACTTATTTTCAGCGCGGCTTTATTATTGATATCTTGCAAATTTACTTTCTAGCCGCTGCTAATTTATTTTTGGACTGTAGCGCAGTTTATTATTATTTGTGAAATATCACATGGCCCTAAGTATTCAGACCCTTTGCTCAGTATTTAGTAGAAGCACCCTTTTGATCTAATACAGCCATGAGTCTTTTTGGGAAAGATGCAACAAGTTTTTCATACTTAGATTTGGGGATCCTCTGCCATTCCACCTTTCAGATCCTCTCCAGTCCTGTCAGGTTGGATGGTAAACGTTGGTGGACAGCCATTTTTAGGTCTCTCCAGAGATGCTCAATTGCGTTTAAGTCAGGGCTCTGGCTGGGCCATTCAAGAACAGTCACAGAGTTGTTGTGAAGCCACTCCTTTGTTATTTTAGCTGTGTGCTTAGGGTCATTGTCTTGTTGGAAGGTAAACCTTTAGCCCAGTCTGAGGTCCAGTCTGAGGTCCTGAGCACTCTGGAGAAGGTTTTCGTCCAGGATATCCCTGTACTTGGCCGCATTCATCTTTCCCTCGATTGCAACCAGTCGTCCTGTCCCTGCAGCTGAAAAACACCCCCACAGCATGATGCTGCCACCACCATGCTTCACTGTTGGGACTGTATTGGACAGGTGATGAGCAGTGCCTGGTTTTCTCCACATATACCGCTTAGAATTAAGGCCAAAAAGTTCTATCTTGGTCTCATCAGACCAGAGAATCTTATTTCTCACCATCTTGGAGTCCTTCAGGTGTTTTTTTTAGCAAACTCCATGCAGGCTTTCATGTGTCTTGCACTGAGGAGAGGCTTCCGTCGGGCCACTCTGCCATAAAGCCTCGAATGGTGGAGGGCCGCAGTGATGGTTGACTTTCTTTTTTTTTTTTTTTTTAAACATATTTTATTGACATTTTGTTAAAGTACAGAGTACAAAGATCACGGAACTAGAATCATATCAAGGTAAGAACCAAAGAACTGGCTCCATATCGGAGCGTACAGGGTTGTCCTGGAGGACGGATGATTAACAAAGATCAAATGCGTAGGCAATAGATAAGGTACATTCGATGTGCTAATAAAGAAACAAAGAAAAAAAAACATATGCATACAGAAAGTGGGTTAGTTGTTTGCCTAGTGAAGGTAGTGTCTTTCAATCTGTGTCCAAGGGGGGAGTTGGGGAGGTGTGGGGGAGTAGGGGCACCACACAGAGTAATAGTGAACAACTTCGGGTTAGTGGTTGACCGTGTCGTTGGCCCGGTAGGAGTGCATAGAAGTAGTGCTGGGGCACCAGCTAAGAGCAGGTGTTGTGGTTACGAATCTTGAGTTTCCCCAGAGAATTGGATAAATCGAACCTGTGTCTAACTTTCTGTGATGGAAGTGATCCGTTTGTTGATTGGGTGAAAGACATACGTATACAAAAAAAAAGAAACAAAGAAATAATCGTGTAGCTTACATGGAATAGATAACGGATGCGTAAACTAGAAACAATTAGTAGGCAGGAGGTCCTGTTGGGACATGCGAGGCTATACCTCGGTCAAGAAACCAAGAATGGAACTATACTAAGATCAAGGCACTAGAAACATGAGACATGAAATTGTTTTACAGTTATTTTATACAAATT
>BLSH010049319.1:262515-272854 GCA_018402905.1 Glandirana rugosa
TAAAGAAACAAAGAAAAAACATATGCATACAGAAAGTGGGTTAGTTGTTTGCCTAGTGAAGGTAGTGTCTTTCAATCTGTGTCCGAGGGGGGAATTGGGGAGGTGTGGGGGACTAGGGGCACCACACAGAGTAATATTGAACAACTTCGGGTTAGTGCTTGACCGTGTCGTTGGCCCGGTAGGAGTGCATAGAAGTAGTGCTGGGGCACCAGCTAAGAGCAGGTGTTGTGGTTACGAATCTTGAGTTTCCCCAGAGAATTGGATAAATCATTTTTCAGGTACCACTCTGATAGTCGGAAAGGTTCCATGAATTTATTCATTTCCGACTGATCAAGTGACTGTTCTTTGAAATTCCTCCATCTTGCAAAGAACTTCTTGGAGTGTGTGAATTTGAGGTTAATGACATCTTGTTTTTCCAAGAGAAGCAGGGAAAATAGTCCCTGCTTGACTTGGCTCAGACTTGGAGGAGACTGTTGTATCCAGGCCTGCATGATGGATTTTCTTGCTGTCAGAAGGCATAGGTGAGTCCAGTTCGAAGGGGAGGGTGGCGGAGAAGAAGTTGGGGATGTCGGATGGAGCCCACTGAAGAGGCACAGAATAGGGTCTTTAGGTATGGTGCTGCCACTTACTTGGCCTATGTAAGTGATAAGGTTGTCCCAGAATTTGGAGATCGAAACACATTCCCACAATCTGTGGTATAGTGTTGGTCTAGTGTTTTGGCACCAGGGGCAGATTCCTTGGCGAGGGTTCCCGGGAGGGTAGACCATTGGAAGGTAGGCTCTGTGCGCGATTTTAAATTGGGTTTCCCTCCAATTTTCGGCCTGTATTAGGGTACATACTTTTTTGTAGCCTGTGAGAATCAGCTCGGGGGCCAGTGGATTTTGAAGTATTGGGCTCCATTGTTTGTTAATGGTTGACTTTCTACAACTTTCTCCCATCTCCCGACTGCATCTCTGGAGCTCAGCCACAGAGATCTTTGGGTTCTTCTTTACCTCTCTCATCAATGCTCTTCTCCCCCGATAGCTCAGTTTGGCCGGACGGCCAGCTCTAGGAAGGGTTCTGGTCATCCCAAACGTCTTCCATTTAAGGATTATGGAGGCCACTGTGCTCTTAGGAACCTTAAGTGCAGCAGAATTTTTTTTGTAACCTTGGCCAGATCTGTGCCTTGCCACAATTCTGTCTCTGAGCTCTTCAGGCAGTTCCTTTGACCTCATGATTCTTATTTGCTCTGACATGCACTGTGAGCTGTAAGGCCTTATATAGACAGGTGTGTGGCTTTCCTAATCAAGTCCAATCAGTATAATCAAACACAGCTGGACTAAAAAGAAGGTGTAGAACCATCTCGAGGATGATCAGAAGAAATGGACAGCACCTGAGTTAAATATATGAGTGTCAGAGCAAAGGGTCTGAATAGTTAGGACCATGTGATATTTCAGTTTTCCTTTTTTAATAAATCTGCAAAAATGTCAACAATTCTGAGCTTTGGGGTGCACACCCTAATACAATAGGCTGCGCACACCTATGATCTGTGTCCTCATTGGGTAGATTCACCTGTTCTTTTTGTCCAGGTGAATGCTGCCACCAGAACAGAAAGTGATGGGAATCCCAAAATCAAAAAAGGTTTCACCTGAACACAAATATAAGGGAAATGTTCCAATGCGGACACCTCTTCCGGTGACACCTATGAGAGAATTTACCATGACTTTAGAGAGATTTTCTCTTTTTAGGGTTGGATCTCCAGGACAGAAAGTGAAGGAAATCTCCCCAATGGGACACAAGCGGCATAAAATAAAATGACAGGAGGTTCAACCCTTCCCTACTCTATTCAAAACTAAAATGAACAGTTTGGGCCCTACATATTTACAGTATATTTACTGCGGCAGTGTGGCGCTCTCGTGCCCGCCGCACTCTGGAGGAGTGTGCCCGCGGCTTGGGCAGACCCGATGTCCGCCGGCGAGCCGCGATGAGCTGCCAGAGGGAAAGAACGTGGAACCGCCGATGTAAAGACAGCGGTTCCCCGTTCTGACAGGCGGCATCTAAGAGATCTATTGATCACTGTCACTGGGATCAGTTAGATCTCTTATGCCCTGACAGCCCAGCCCCTTCACAGTTAGAACACGCCTAGGGAAAACAGTTAACCCCTAGATCGCCCCCCCCCCAGGTTAACTCCTTCACTGCCAATGACATTTACACAGTAATCAGTGGATATTTAAATTTCTGATCGCTGTATAAATGTCATTGGTCCCAAAAAGTGTGAAAAATGTCCGACATGCCCCCCCGAATATCAAAGTCCCGATAAAAATCGCAGATCGCCGCAATTACTAAAAAAAAAAAAAATGTAAAAACGCCAGAAATTAATTCTCATGGTTTGTAAATGCAGCAACTTTTGTGCAAATCAATCAATAAACGCCGATTGCGATTTTTTTTTTTACCAAAAATATGAGGAAGAATACAAATCAGCCAAAACTGATGAATACATTTGTTTTTTTATATTTTGTTTTTTTTGGATTTGTATTTTAGCAAAAAAAAAGAAATATTGCTTTTTTTGCAAAATTGTGAAATGATGCAGAGGTGACCAAATACCACCAAAAGAAAGCTCTATTTGTGGGGGAAAAAAGGACGCAAATTTTGTTTGGGTACAACGTCGCATGACCGCGCAATTGTCAGCTAAAGCAACGCAGTGCCGAATCGCAAAAAGTGCTCTGGTCCTACAGTGGGAAATCCTTCCGGGGGTGAAGTGGTTAAAGATCATTAACCCAATTTCTCTAGTTACCCAGTGTCGTGTGTATCCTAATAGCTCCAGAATATGTATCCAGTTGTCGAATGATGATTGTACTGTAATAAAAGTTCTGGTGTCTTCTTTTCTCCTTCCCTAAGTGCACCTCCTCCTGTGATAATCACTCTGCTGAGAACATATTTAGTCATTTATACCCATAGCATATACTGTACGAGTCAAGGACGTTGTTCATCAGAGAGCTGTGTTCTTCATCTCGCATTTCTTCTTAAGCTTAATTAGAAAAGTCTGGGGACAAACAATTCTTGGAAGAGATTTTGGTTCTGACTTCTTAGTTCAGTTATCCTCTTCCCAGCAGTGCTGTAAAAAAACGAGTAAGATGTTAATGGTGATATTCACTGTTGCATGTGATAATAGAATGTTTTTATCTACAATGTAAGGGCACAGCAAAGTCTTGTTTTCAATTTATTCACAGGTAGTAATGAGAAGGAATACAGATGAGCAGAATCTTTGTGGTTCACATAGCTGATGCAGGGCTGGGAAAAGAGATCCCATAGCTCGAATTATATGTCATTGGTTTTCTACTTTTTGTACAGGTTTATTGGATCTTTTCTTGAGTTTTTTAAAATTATGAAATAAACAAGCCACAAATCTCAGCAAATAAAGCTGTGTGTGTGATAAAATGTGTAATAAGAGGTTGGGTTCAGTTAACCGCACGTCAAAATGATCAAAAGATCCAGAGATACAGGATGCTGAAGTTATATGCAAATACCAACTTATCAAGCACATTGAGCTTGGTCATGCTCCTGCCTGAACCTTCTTAATGGTCAATTAAAGTGGTTTTCTTCCTAGGTTCTAATGTAAAAGCCATCTACTAGCAAGTCTGCAGTTACACAACTTATCCAGGGAAAATAGTACAATTATACACAACCCCATTGGCTCAGAAGAGAACTAGAGCACTGTCCAGCCTAGGTTACAGCTCCTGGACTGATCTGAAGCTGGAGAAAGAAGCTGAGTGCACAATTCAAATTTTGCTCAGTATAGGTATTGTTCTTTAGGCTAGATTCACACCTAGGTATTTTTATTTCTTTTTGCATTTTGCAAATTTGCACTGCAGAACGTGTTCCATAGGAAACTATGTTAAATGGACTGTAGTGCAAATCTGCATAATGCAAAAAACACTAAAAATGCATAGATGTGAATCCAGCCTTAATGTGATAAGCTGGCTCACTACTCTATTTTATGGCTAGGGAGACAGGAAAGGAGGGATCAAGCTCACAGTTTATAGGAAAAAAATGATATTTGTATATAATTCCAGACAGTGTTCCATGTCTCTGGATCTTCCTGTTTTTACCCCATAATATATTGAGTTTGAATTATCCAGGTTTGTGATAGATGTGTTTTTGAAGTGAGTGGTGCTAGTTTCTGAAGGGGTCAGACATTCATTCCTACCTATGTTGGTCAGTAGGAAAATTCAGCATGGAATATCATGTATATATGTTCAGGTTAGTCTCTTGATGCTTCTGAGAAGGATAGCTGTGTCTTGGTCTGGAGTCCGGCTCAGAGGCCAATAGCTATAGCAGTGGAGCAGCACCTCCCGGCAAGCAGGACAGATATACAGGCAGGTTACCCTGGCTGATGATACAGGTTCATCTGAGGTGCTGGGTCAAAGTACTAACTGGTATCCGCCAGAGCTCCTGATAGTAGTGAAGGATTTTGCTGCATGATAGTACTAGGTCACAGTCCTCAGGATCGCCCCACCAGGAGGTAAGTATGCTGGGATCCAGGCAGGAGGAGAGACAAGAGCGAGATATTGGCTGCAAGGAGTACAATAATCTGGCAAACAGGAAGTGCAGAGACATGGCTTAAACCAGGAAGTCCATAGGAGGAGCAAAGAGTTCAAGGTTCAGGATCATTCAAAGAATTGTCCAGGAAACTGTCCAGCATTCCATTTGGCTCAGCAAGAAGAGTCATTGCCAGAAACTCTGGAGATTCCAGGTTCAAGTCTGGGCCCTAATAAGCTGCTCGGAAGCTAATTAACAAAATGTTAATTGTAGCTTTGATGTGAATTTTCGGACATTTTATCTCTTCCTGGCCCAACTAACCATAATATTATAGTTCTTCTATGTTGACAAAGTGTTGCGCTATCAAAAATAATCAGTAAATTTATATCAGATTATATGAGTATGACATAAACATATAAATGTCCAATGTGAAAAAGCAGTCCCACAGGGATGGTAATGAAAAAGCAAGTGGTTCCGACAGCCAGAGATCGAGAACAGGCAGGTCCCTATAGCAACGCTTAATGCTTCCGTTAGCCACCAGTAACTGTACCGGCTGCGTGCAGGGAGCGCCTTCTCAGCACAGTTTGTTTTGCAATGTTGCTCGCAAATATGCGGCCGCTCGGTGCTAAGGCCCACCTGCTGAGAGACAAAACTGATATTTCAAAATGTTTAATGAAATGACCTACAAATCTATGTTTCTGAGAGGTTTCATGATGAAAGTTTGTAGTTTAAGGTTCCTTGGACATGGGGCGGTCTATATGCAGTGCATTCCTCCTGTTACTCTAGTGCACTGGGAGATATTGGTGCAGTGTCCAGCCTCGCTTCAGGCAGCCTTTTAAAGTCTAAAGCAGGCTGTTCAGCTCTGGCCAGCTGCAAACTGACATAGACTTTGGCAATCTGCCTGCAACGGGGGTGGGCACTGCACCTATATCTCCCAGGTGCACTAAAGTATCAGAAGGGATGCACTGGAGATGGACAGCCCTGTTTGCAAGGGGCCAAACAGATACTTCTTATTGGGTATTTAACCCTTTTCGCGCCTAAGAGTAAAACAAATCTTAAGCCTAAACCCAATTTTTCAATTTTGACATGTGTTAGTAAAACCGTACATATCATCACAACTACTTTGTGCATCCACGTGGATTATACCGTGTTTTTTTAATGACAAATTGAGCTTTTATTTGGTTGTAAATGGTAATGGATATCTCCTGATTTTTTTTATTATCAATGGAAAAGTGGCCCAAAATAGTAAAAAAATATATATTTTTTTAAATTTAGCTGCATATTTCTTACACCTACCATAATCTTCCACCAAAGAACGACTCAATACAAATCCTCGTGCTTCTGATGATCGCAGCGATACCACATATGTGTATATTAGTTGTTGTATGTTAAACAATAGTGGGCATTTTGCTTTTTTTTTTTAAATCCTACGTAAAACACGCTGACACTGATACTGTTTAAAAAAAAAAAATCCTGTCCAAAAAATACTGACCTTGACATTGACCTTTGACCCTGACCTTGACCCAAACATTAAACCTGGCATTGCTCTAGATCAAACCTTGATCTAGGTTTTTTTATGCTTTCTACGCACACTTTCTTTTTATATCTCTGCAAGAACAGAGATGGATACAATGCATCTTTCTTGTCCATTCACAGAGACAGAAGACAATGGGGGCAGGCTTCACAATGACTGACCACTGTGATAGGCAATCAGAGACTATCACAGCGATCAGATGACCTGGAACCGGTCGTTAGAACAGGGCCCGGGGTTCTTGTTGAGACCCCGGTCACTGTGCTTGGAGTGCGCTGTGCGGCATGCTCCCAGCACAAAGGGAGGTATGCAAATATGTGGCCAAATCATTAACCAGTTCAGGTCCGCCCTATAGGAGTTTTACTGGTACAGGGTGGCACCTGTGTGCCAGATCACGTACCTATACATGATCTGACACTTCCAGGTAGGGGGTGCTCATGCACGCCGCCGGCGGCTCTCTTCCTCTTTGATTACACACAGTGCAAGCTGATCGGCAGGTGCACGGTACCCAATGTCCTCGAGCACCTGCCGATCGTTAGTCAGTGTTAGGCCTTGTTGTAAACAAGGCAGATCGCCATTTTGACAGGAGGGAATGCATGGAATTTGTGTTCCTGCAAAGCAGGAAATAAAATCCATCTCTTCCCCTAGTAAAAGCGCCTAACACAGTGTACTAAAACAATGGCTAGGCACTGATCACTGTATTAGTGTCACTGGTCCCAAAAAGTGTTCAAAGTGCAAGTTAGTGTCAGATTGTCCTCCGCAATATCGTGCTATAAGGACCCTTTCACATGGACGTGTGTGTGGGGTCCATTTTGCTCAGCGGGGACCGCTCCGCTGATCCCCGCTGAGCCAGCGGATGACATATCCGTCTCCGCTCACTGTGCAGAGACGGATCTGTCAGAGCTCCGCTCTCCTCTATGGGAAATCCGATCCCCAGACGGATGAAAAGATAGGAAGAGAAAGACAGCGGCGCCTCTAAGTGCAATAAATTAATTTATTAGACACAGATAAACATGGTGATGGTATGCACTCACAAAATTAGCCAGGAGAAATGCATGGAAACAAAGGTTCATCTGCTGGATCCCCGGAGTGGAGGCACGCTCCAGTGGCCTCTGGCTGGGGCCGGAGTAAGACACGCTGGTGGTAGGCAGCGCAACTGTAAGGACTGAAGCCGTCAGTGGAGGAGCGCGCTTCACAATACGCAGACGTCACATCACATCCGGGAGTACCAGACAGGATGCGCGCACGTTCGGATCATCCGTGATCCTTCTTCAGGCACAACTAGGGCCATCTTGGACAAGGGCGGCTATTTATGTCCAGCCAAAAGGACATGTGTGGGCAATGGAGAAATGTTAAATCAGGCTAAACGGCACCAAAAGCATGAAAAGACATGTCATATAGTACGGGACCATAACATAAGAGGTTATTTTAAAAACAGTTGTCATAATAAGGTCATAGTTTATCACCATATTCAGATCAGATATTTAAAAACAGTCTATAAGGTACACATTAATAAAAAATAAAAAATAAAATTGTATAAGTATATGACTCATATTAAATTGCTAAGATAGCATATAATAGATAAATAACCAGCCAATATAATCATATACCAACAGCCTATAACAATGGGTGGACCAATGGGATGGAATGGAGCAACAGTGGGGACGTTTTTTATCTTAATGCATTAAGATAAGGTACCCGCTCCCCCCAAATAAGTGCCAAATGTGGCAGTGGAGGGGGGGAGGGTGCAAACATGCAGCGCTTCCCCTGTTGGGTGGAGCTCCACTTTAACACCATTGCGCCCGGCCAATAGCAGAATGACTGCGTTGGCTTTAGCATTCTGAGTGGACTTCATGTCAGCGGCACGCTCTGTCACCAGCTGTCAACCAACAAGTATAAAAGTGATCCCATGGCGAATCTGCCGCCGGGACCACTTTTATCAAACGCAGAATTGCCCATAGTACAAAAAGCTATCCATAACAGCTGTATTTAATGTCAAAGTAATGGTGTAAATGTACTATGGGCTGTCTTGAAGTTTAGAATCACTTTAAATTAATGATTATATATTTTTTAAAACAGTGACTGCTCATAAACAGACTAGTGACAAAAAACAACCATGACTTGGATTTCCGTGGAAGATTGCAGAATCCTGAATTTCTGGTTAATGCTTGGACAATAAATGTGCCTTGTGTCTAAGGCAAATAGTCCCATGTGCAAATGAGCCTAAGCAGTATTGGTTGGCAATCTTAAAGCTCAACTCCATGGAAATTAAAAAAAAAAACACCCATTTACAGTAATTTTACTAAATCTGGGATTAATACTGTAAATGTTTCCCATGAATTTTATTGTTTCCCACTTTGGCAGAAGACTGCATGAACCGATGCGCTCATCCTAAGACACAGCAAGGGAGGAACCTTTACCCTCTAGACAATATTTCAAACCAAAACTAAAAAATAATTATATATGGTAAAGTCTGTCTTATTAGCAAAAACAAATATTTACCTTGCTACTTGCCCGCCCAAAAAATGATTATTAACTATTAACCAATATCTCAAAAAATATATATATATACTTGATACCAATATAGCTTATACTAATATTAACAATGTGGGATATGCAAATTGAAATATTAAATTCATAGATTCATAACACAAGATACTGTGCAAAAAAACTTTCAAAAATATGTATTTAAGAGTCAATAAGTTCCATATGCATGGAAAAATTATAAAAAAATGATTAACATATACGTGCTATGAACCAAAAAAACAACCCGGTTCACTTTGAAGTGATAACAGTCTTTATAGTCATCCACCGTGCTGTATGTAGCCATGTGCTCCCTCAAGAGTGGCTGATAGTTATGGTCCACCTGCCCGCTGCCCTCATTCACACAAATTTCACACACCCGGAGTCACTGAACAGACCGGTACTTTGTTTTGTTGTTTTATTTAGGGGTTTGAACTTTGATAGGGATAGGGATGACTGTGGGATGCCCAGTATTTGAACATGGGGCCTACTATATACACCCCCGGTATATACTCTTCTTCTCCTCCAGCACACTACTTGCTGACCGTTACTCTTCTCCTTTCCTCTCTTCAGAACACTACTTGCTGACCATTACACTTGTTTCCCTGGTCCGAATGGAAATTTATCAGACATCCATGACACCTCCTCTTCACCACAGCTAGTACATGGTGAGGCCTGCTGCAGCCACGGACAAGGCCTCAGAATCACCCTTTGTGGCTAAGAATCGCAGGTTTCCTTCCCTTAAACCGCGGACCCTCTGTTGTGTAACTAAGTACGTTGGTGCTAGCTGGGCCTTGGATGTACTACTACTCCCAGACCCATCCGGCCTGTCCTGCAGTCTAATGGCTCTCCTTCCCCTTGGTTGCCCCCCCCCCCTGACTTCTACAGACTGCTCTCTATCCTCCCAGACTATATGGTGGATTCTTTAAAGAGTCTCTTCCCATGTATAGAACACTCACATTTGGGCTGAAAAATCAAGCATCAAGCAATGTGAGTGTTCTATACTATTTCAATATTGAAAACAGCCATACAATATTGTGCAAGATATTGTCTTCTCATTTCTATGTCCTGACTGTGGGGAGACGGTGGAGAGCTATGTTTAACCACTTCAATACCGGACGTTTATACCCCCTTCCTGTCCAGACCAATTTTGAGCTTTCAGCGCTCTCACACTTTGAATGACAATTACTCTCTCATGCTACACTGCACCCAAACAAAATTTTTATCATTTTTTTCACACAAATAGAGCTTTCTTTTGGTGGTATTTAAGAACCTCTGGGTTTTTTATTTTTTGCAACATAATTGAAAAAAGTGCGAACATTTAAAAAAAAAACACTTTTTTTTTAGTTTCTGTGATAAAATTTACCCAAATAAGTGTATATTATTTGGTCTGTGTGAAAGTTATAGAGTCTACAAACTATGGTGCAAAGCATTGAAAATTGATCACACCTGATGCACTGATGGCCTATCTCATTTCTTGAGGCCCTGAAATGTCGGGAAAGTACAAATACCCCCCAAATGACCCCATTTTGAAAAGTAGACATTCCAAGGTATTTAGAAAGAATGTTGTACTTTTTTCCCACAATTCTTGGGAAAATTAAGAAATTATTTTTTTTTTGCACAAAATTGTCAAAACAACAAGTTATTTCTCACACGCAGCATATGCATACTTCCAATTACACCCCAAAATACATTCTGCTACTGTCCCCAAGTATGGCGATACCACATGTGTGAGACTTTTTCACAGCCTGGCCACATAGAGAGGTC
>BLSH010049357.1:11235-27498 GCA_018402905.1 Glandirana rugosa
GGGACCGTACTACACCCGCCCCCCCCCTCTCTAGCTCATCTTCTTTTACACCCCCCTCCCCCCTCCCTCCCACCCCCCTCCCGCTTCCCCTCCCCCCCTCAGCAGGGGTTCCGGACATCATGCCAGGGGGGAACACATGCCACCAAACTGGTGATGCGGGTTTTCGCTTCACCTCATGGAATGTAAGAGGCCTTGCTACGCCCGAGAAACGCTCCAGGCTACTAGCAGAGCTTAAAAGGTTGCGCTCGCAGGTAGTGTTCCTCCAAGAGACCCATTTCAAACAGCAGATGATCCCTAGGGTCTCCAACCGAGACTTCCCCATTGGGTACCATGCTCCCTCACCCATAGCACGCTCGAAAGGAGTCAGTATCCTGATAGCTAAATCAGTCCAGTGGACGTACCTACAGGAACAAGTAGACCAACTAGGGCGATATCTCTTGGTGAAGGGGAAAATAGGAACCACCACAGTGACCCTGGCCAACGTATACCTACCAAATTCTGGCCAACTCGGCTTCTTGCGGACCCTAATTCCGGTCTTACTGGAGTTTCAGGAGGGTATTCTGATACTTGGAGGAGATTTTAACTTCTCCCCAGAGCCCCTGCTGGACGTCTCTAGAGGAGCTTCACACCTCTCGTTTTCATACTTGAAAAGGCTAAGGGGAGAATTGCACAACCTGCAGTTAGTTGATCCCTGGCGAATAATGCACCCCAGGGATAGAGATTATACTCACTACTCGGCGGTCCATCAGTCATATTCCAGGATCGATTTGTTTATGGTCCGACACGGAGACTTACCCCTGGTGACGACCACACAGATTGGGGTGATCTCCTTGTCGGATCACGCCCCGATCTGCATCACGATACGCATAGGGGAGACACGGGCCAACCCACCTACGTGGAGACTCAATGAGTCTCTACTTCAGGTCCCGGAGATCCGACAGGAGATCTCCCAGGCTCTCTCTGAATACTTTGCCTCTAACTGTGACCCATCCGTTTCACCGGCGACGGTCTGGGAGGCCCACAAGTGCGTAATCCGGGGGGTCCTCATCAGGCGAGGTGCACAGAGGAAAAGAGAAAGGGCTAATCAGATCAATGAGCTCCTGACCCAGGTCCGCGCACTGGAATTGCAACATAAAAGATCCCTGGCGTCGGCCCATCTTATGGAGCTGACCAAGGCTAGGGAGGCCTTGAATGCGCTTCTCTACCGGCAAGTTATAGGCCGGTTAGAGTGGGCACGGAGATCGTTCTTCGAATTCTCTAACAAACCTGGGGCGATGCTAGCCAAGGCGCTGCGAGGCCCAAGGAAACGAACTTACATACCCAATATAATCAATAATCATGGAGATAAACTCCACTCCTCTAAGGAGATTTCCCAAGAATTCCATAATTTCTATAGACAACTGTACAACCTGAACCCTGATTTTTCTCAGGACGAAGTGGCGGCGCGCACGGACGCGGCGAGGAGATATATCGCGGACTCTGGGATGCCATCCCTGCCTAGGGAACTGGCAGACAAGCTTGAGACAGACATCACGGCGGACGAGCTTAAACTGGCCATGGCCCAGACGAAACCACATAAAGCACCGGGACCGGATGGTTTCACGGTCTTCTACTACCAAACATTTGCTCATACTCTCACACCTCATTTCTTGACTATGTACAACACGCTAAAGGAAGGGGGCACGATGCCAATGGATGCACTGAGAGCATACATCACACTCATCCACAAGGATGGCAAAGACCCAGCGCATTGCGGCAGCTACCGCCCAATTGCCCTTCTTAACGTGGATCTGAAGCTGTTCTCTAAAATCTTGGCGAACAGGCTCCTTCCGCACGTTCCGTCGCTCGTACACTTCGACCAAACAGGCTTCGTGCCAATGCGCGAAGCACGGGATAACACTATCCGGGTGCTTAACCTCATACACACTGCGCGCAGAACACGAGAACCGTTCATGCTTCTCTCTACCGACGCGGAGAAAGCATTTGACAGGGTGGCCTGGCATTTTATGCGGGCCGCCCTGTCACACATAGGACTCGGTCCTCACATGCTCAGCTGGATCCTCTCCTTATACTCGTGTCCGTCGGCAGCCGTACGAGTTAACGACTGGTGTTCAGACTTTTTCTCCATGGGGAACGGGACTCGCCAAGGATGCCCCTTATCCCCGATTATCTTTATCTTGGCCCTGGAACCTTTTCTTTGTTCAATCAGAGGGAACCCTGACATTGCGGGACTGCGGAAATCCTCGGGTCATCACAAAGTAGGGGCGTACGCAGACGACCTGATTTTCTTTGTTACTTCCCCGGGAATTTCTTTGCCTAATATCCTAGCCGCATTGCGGACATATGGGGAACACTCGAACTATAAGATTAACATGTCAAAGTCCGTGGCTCTTAACGTCACGACCTCCCCCTCAGAGGTCTCTAGATTACGTTCGTCATTCGCGTTCAATTGGACGAACACCTCCATTAAATATCTGGGGGTCCATATTACACCAGACCCGGCTGACTTATACTCTGCCAACTATACGCCCTTACTTCATCAGTTGAAGGTCGAGCTACAGGGGTGGCACTCCCTGACCCTGTCGTGGTTCGGACGCTGCGCAGCAGTCAAAATGACCATACTCCCGAAAGTGCTATTTGTGATGCAAGCAATTCCAATCCGTATCCAGTCAGGGTTCTTTAAACAACTTCAGGCGATGTTTCGGGACTTCATATGGTCACGTAGACCGTCGCGGATCCGACTACACACCCTGTCACTCCCGAAACTGAAAGGGGGCCTTGCGTTCCCTGACCTGCTCAGATATTTCAAAGCCATCCATCTCTCCAGGGTGGTGGACTGGCACTGCAATGCGGAATCTAAACAATGGGTGACGATGGAGAGGGAGGATTCCCCCCTTCCCCTCGAGTCGTTGCCATGGTGCCGAGTCCCACATGCCGGTGAAACGGCGGACCATCCGGTGATCGACGCAACACTGGAGGTGGCGGGTTCGGTCCTCCGCTCCTCGTCCCTAGCCCCACTACCATCGCCACTGACTCCGGTTGTGGGCAATCCAGCCTTCACTCCAGGGCTTACCAGCCGGGGAGTTAGAAGGCTGGCGCAACGGGGAAAGTCAAGAGTGGGCGACATCTGGAAGGAGGGTGCCCTCCCCTCTCTGGGAGACATTGCGGGACTGGTGGACCCCCCATTAGACCCCTTCAGTGCCTTTCAAGTTAAACATTTCCTACAGGCCTTACAGAAGGACCGGTATTGCCCCCGTGACCTCACTTCTCTAGAGACAATATGCAGTAATGGGGAACCTACCAGACACACACTCGCCCTTCTATACGGGCTCCTTTCAGAAACCCCTGCGGACGCACCTCCGCTTTTCATCCGTCGGTGGGAAAGGGATCTACACATCCAACTCACCCCTTCGCAGATTGACAAGATTCTTCTCCTGGCTCACAAATCATCTATGGCAAGTCTTTACCAGGAGGTTGGGTATAAGATACTCACCAGATGGTATAGAGTCCCCCATGTGCTCCATCAGATGAATAGGTCCCTACCAGACCTATGCTGGAGGTGTGGTACAGGGGAAGGCACGATCATTCATATTTTTTGGGCCTGCCCCATTCTCAGGCCCTTTTGGGACGAGGTAGCCTCTACAATTAAAAACCTGACAGCAGTCGAGGTTCGTGATGACCCGGCGGCTTGCCTTCTTCACCTCTCAAAGAGACCCATCTCGAAATACAAAAAATCTCTCACGATGCAGCTTCTCAATGCTGCAAGAGCATGCGTGCCAGCCATGTGGAAGCAATCTCAACCCCCGACTAAGACCCTATGGTACTCCAAGGTGAACCACATACACCGAATGGAGGAACTGACCGCCTCCTTATCCAATACTGAGGAACAGTTTACGGAAAAATGGAGACCCTGGAGATATTTTACTGGCACGGAGACATACCTGCGAGCCGTGACAGGACCTACCCAACAGTGACATTGAGCCTCTCATAGTCTGAACGGATGGCCTGGGGCCCAACTTCTTGACCTGACCCCCCTGGCTTGAGGGTCTGAGACCTCCTCCTTCTCACCCTCACACCCTTTCCCCATCCCCTCTCCTCACCCTCCCCCTCTCCTCTACCTCCTTCCTCCTTTCTCCCCCTCACTTAGCTACCCTCCCCTCCTCCCAGACTCTGGTCCGGGGGCTACCCTCTACCTTCTCTACATCTCTCTCTTAATTGGTGTAGTTGACACACTCAACAGAAGCTATGCACTCCGTCCCCCTTGATGGGGATGGCCGAACCCGGGTATTCATCTCGAATCAACACCATACTTCTAAGGATCTAAGGGTTCCCTACATATGTAAGATAACACACTTGAAGGCATTTTGTATCTGTCAAGTTGCCATTTATGTCATGATAGATAATCGCAGTAGCCATGATGTGGTCTGTCTTACGTACTTGATATCTTCCTGTATCCAGTTTATCCATGTTACCACTATATGTGCACTCTGTATGCAATAACTTGGCTCAATAAAGAGAATTTAAAAAAAAAAAAAAAAAATTCTGGAGGGTAGCCAGCATCTCCGACTGTAAGGCCAGACAATCTTTCATGACCTGAGCGGTCTCCTTGCCTGTCAGTTTATGGATACACTTAACGCAAAACGGCTTTGTGTGACCCTGAGGCAGTTTATCGTTGCAATAACCACAACGTTTAGCGAGGGACGGGGTCTTTATAGCTCTGGTGGCCGACCCCTGGGCTAGGCGTACTGTTCCTGGAGAAAAACAAAAAACACATCCAGACCCGGTTAGATTTAACAGGCAATGGGACGTTCCTGACAAGCCCCCTCTCAAGAACGCCCCACATGTCCCGAACTGCCATCAGTGGGGGTGGGGGTAAGGAATAGGGCTGCTCCCCTAACCTTCCCCCTCCCCCTACTGCAATCAGGTAGACTCACCCCCCGTGGCCTCCTCGATCGCTGAGGGCTCTTCAGGCCCGCTTTCCTTCTCCATTCGGGCCGCACACTCCAGGAGCCGTTCTGACAGTCAGAAGAGAAACCCTGGACCCCCTCTCCCACCATCTTCACGTGTGTCAACACGCCGCTGGCCGCCGCCATATTGCCGGAGTCCCAGATATGGCCTCTATCGGCAGAAGTGACATCAGCCGCGTGCGCACACATGGGAGCCTCCTCGGCACCTGGCGTCCTGTTCCGCCGTTTGGAGAGCCTCGCCGCTCATGCCGCTCCGCCGGGCCGACACACAGGGGCCCTGAATCTGCTGAGCGGCCCAAATACTGACAAGCTCCACCGCCTTCTCACCGTCAGCGAGATTGCAGCCAGCCTAACCAGCCCTACAGATGGCCTCCCCATCCCCTCAACACTTTCAGGTAGGGAAGGAGTGGGACTATGGTCCCTAGGGTTCTGGGAAAGCACCACTGCTCCCAGAATCCCCCAGCTTAGGGGGGGAAGAGGCGGGGGCCCCTGCCGTCCCTTCCGGCTGCCCCCCCCTGAGACTTACGGTAATCCCTCTGGGACTGGAACGAGCTTGCCCCCACCCGGCATCCACCACTGGCTGCCCCAGGGTCGGTGTCCGAGAGGAGGATCTGAGCCCCAGGCCTTGATCCCATGGAAGAAAAAAAATAATAAAAGTTTTGCTGCATCCCTGTGGGAAACAATAAAAACTGAGGGGCATAGGGAGGGTGGGGCCTTTTAAACTCTGTTCTTGATTGTGTTTCCTGTCCAGGTGAGACCAGTCATCTCTCAGCTGTGCCATCCTGGAAGAATGACTTGAGAAAGCAGGCATTCTCATCCTGATTCACAAAAATTTCCCAGGTGTAGTCATGTCTTCAGATACAGACGCCCAAGGCCGTATAGCCACAATACACATTAAACAGGGCCACAAAGACCTAAATATCACCAGTGTATATGCACCAAATGGTCCTGAAAAACATTTCTTCATGGATCTCTCCACTCATCTACTTAAACACCCTCAAACCCCTCATGTAGTGGGAGGCGATTTTAACTGTCTCATGCACCCAACTGATGACAAATCCTCTCCCAAACCTCACTCTGCCTCTATCACTGCCCACCACACACAATCATCCACTCAACTTGCTGACACAATGGACTCGCTACGCCTAACTGATGTATGGAGACTCCAACATCCGATTGATAGAGAGTACATATTCTACTCACCATAATGTGCTGTCTAGGATTGACTACCACTTTCGCACTGAATCTTTATTATCTCAGGTGGCAAGTACGGACATCCATGAAATGGCCATATCCTACCATACCCCCATTTCAATGACTATTAATGATTACAACCCCCACCCAAATGTACACTTATGGCGCTTCCCAGCTTTTCTTGCAAATAACTCAGACTTCCATGCATACATCTCCAAGGCACGGGAAGACTATACTCTCAAACTCTGACCATCAATCTAACCCCAACCTCTTCTGGGAGGCTGGTAAAGCATTCCTCAGGGGCAAAATATTTTCATATTCTGCCTCTTTTAAAAAACGGACTTTGACCAAATTTAGGGAAGCTAGTTCGTAACTCAAACTAGCCCAACACGCATTAGCCTCTTCCAATACCCAGGTAAATAGGGAAAACTGGCAAACAGCCAAACACCACTTTGACCTCTGGGCAGACACATTGGAACTTTCTCAACGAGCTCTATCAGATGCCTCACACTACAAATTCGGCAACAAGGCTGGTAAACTCTTAGCCAGACTATGCAAAGGTCCCCACAAACCCACACACATCACCTCCCCAAGAGACAAACAAGGAAAAATACACTCCACTCCCCAAGATGTTGCCTAAACTATGTTAGACTTTTACTCATCACTATATGCCCCGGACCCTATAAATTCCCCTAAAGCACAAAAATTCCTAGATTCTTTGAACCTACCCCAAATTTCCTCACAGCAACTTTGAATTTTAAATTCCTCAATATGTAGCAAGAGCTCCTTGATGCCATTCAACATACATCCCCCAATAAAGCCCCTGGTCTGGATGGCTTCACTGGCGAGTTCTACAAGACTCTAAAAGACGTTATATCCCCTACCCTACTCAGTCTTCAATAGCATCTGGTCTGGTCAATGTGAATTGATGTTGACAGTTGTATGTTATTTCCTTAAAATGACAATAAAATCTCTTGGAAAAAAAAAGCATAGAACTCATTAATTAGCCTTAATGGGTTTAACTGGGTTTTGGCCTCCCCCTATGTGGCTAGGCTGTGATAAAGTCTCAAATACAGTATTTGGCATTCCCATACTCAAAAAGTGTAAAAAGTACATTTTAATTTTCTTACTGCATTTTCCAAAAACTTGTGGCAAAGAAAATGTAATTTTCATAATACTCGCTGTGCCTCTTAAAAATAGGTTGGATCATCAGTTTTTTTACAATGTGGTCATTTTTTGGGGATGTTAATACTGTCCTGGCACTCCAGGTCTTCCAAACATGTGATAGGTAGTCGGGAAATGAGATGTCCAATTTATGACCCTGGAAACCTTGAAGGTGTTCCTTGGATTTTGTAACTTTCTGTGTGGCTAGAATGCAAAAAAAGTCTCAAATATATTGTATGTTCATACTCAGGAGGAATAGAAGAGGGTGTTTTGGGGTGTAATTTTAAGTATGTTCATGCTGTGTGTGAGACATTATCTCTTTATGTCTTATTAACTGACAATTGTGTGTAGAAAACAAAAAAAAGTTCAACATTTTCTAAAAACGTATGGCAAAAATGATATTTAAAAGACTCAACATACCTCTAATTATATATTTTGGAGGGTTAACTTTGAAAAATGCAATCATTTTGTGTGCGTTTCTCATTTTCTGGCACTTTGGGGCCTCTAAAAATGTGATAGGTAGACAGAAAAAGCCCTTAAAAGCTTGAAGGTGCTTTTTGGATTTTGGGCTCCTCTATGCCCCTAGGCAGAAAAAAATGTCTCACATACATGGTATCCCATACTCAGAAGTAGTAGAATGTGTTTTGGAGTGTAATTGTAAGTATGCCTATGCAATGAGTGAAAAAAAAACTTGTTAAAAATTACAGCTTTGTGAAATAAAATCATATGTTTATATCTTTTTACCCTTTCCAAAAAAAATGGCAACATATGACAACTTCAAAAAACTCAGCTTCTTTCTTACTTGCCAAAATTCGGTAATTTGAGTATGTTTGTTCTCTCCTTGCATTTTAGGACCTTTAAGAAATGTGTGTTCAGAGCATCAGGATTGATACATTTCAAATATGCTGTATATACCATAATTTGTAAACTCTATATCTTTCACACTAACTAAATAATGTACACTTACTCTTTTTATTACCAAATATACATTTTGATAGCAAGATGCATTTTGCCCTAAATGTACAAAGAAAGTTTATTTGCAAAGTTTTGTAATAGAAACCTAGGGAAACAATTTGTTTTTAAATGTTTTGGTCTTTAATTAATTGGTCATTAATAACCACCAAAAGAAAGCTATTTGTCTAAAAAAAAAGAAAAAATAAGTGACAATACTTTGTATTTATGACACTGCAAGCCGATACACTGACATTCATTTTTTTCCTCACAAATAAGAAAAATATTTTCAAGGAGAAAAAAAAATGTTGTCTGATAGGAATGAACAAATACATGTAAATGTTTCTAACCCCAGCGCTATCATACACACAAAATAAAACCCTTAATTGATATGTGTAACCTGTAAATGTGTGAGAATTGTGAACAAATTGAAATCGCTGCTGTTAAAACACCAATGTGTGTTGCCACAAATTAGCATACAATATTAAAGATAATGTAGTGTGGCGCTGTTTGTACAATAAATTAAATAAATAAAGTGTTTAAATAATAAATTAATCTGTGAAAAATAAGTCTACCAAATATAAATTGTTCTTAGTATATGAGTCCATATGTATCAAAATATACACTAACATCTTCTATAAAAATCTTCACTTAAAGTGCTTCCATTAGTGAATCTGACATCATGTGAATTAAGTAATAAGGTAAAAAAACACCATGTGCTCCCTTCAGGGCCTCCTGATGAAGTCATGTGATCGCAATGTAATGTGTAGGACACGAGTGGAGCTTTGGACCAGAAATGACGTGCAAGGAAGTCCGGTATTGGGTTTTCAAATGGTTTTAAAGGCTTTTTTTTTTTTTACATTTTAATTGTGAGTGTATTCATTTTAATAAAATGTGATGGTTTAAGTTATAATATAGTATAAGAGCCCTTTATCTATGCTTGTCATATTGAGGATACCATCTATATGGCCATATGGAGTATTGAGGATCTTTAAAGGAGCAGTGCCCCTGTTATCCTGGGAAGTACCTATCCATGTCCTAAGGGAGACCCCAGTGGACGGAGATGGAAGTGGTCCCTAATGGAGTGCTTAGACATCCAGCAATCTACTTATCCACTTGCCGACCTCAATACATACTATATACAGTATATATCAGCCATCACCCCAGAATTTTCTCCCCTCCCACTGATCGCCGGTGTTTCTCAGGCTTACCGTTTTTACCGGTGCACTCAAGAAACAAGCCAATGGTGTGGCTGGCTGGTCACAGAGCCAATGAAAGACTAGATTGTATTTGATCTCCTGTATGGCTTTGGAGGACTGGAGCAATGTCATGACAGAACTTCCGATCGAGGGTGGAAGTAAACATTTTTTTTTAGAGCAAAGGGTCGATTTATTTATTTTTTGATCTTTTGCTTTTAAACCTAAAGGAGAGATTTGGGGTCTTTTTGACCTCAGATCTCTCCATAAAGAGGACCTATCATCCTTATTTCTATTATAACAGATGTTTACATTCCTTGTAATAAGAATAAAAATGATCAAAATAAATTTAAGGGACAGTGTAAAAATAACAAAAATAAGAAAAATAAAGCCCCCCCATCCTCTGTGCCCGTGTGCAGAAGAGAACACATACGTAGGTCTTGGACACATATGTAAATGGTGTTTGCACCACACATGTTAGGTATCACCATGAAGAGTGAGAGCAGTAATTCTAGTGCTAGACCTCCTCTGTAACTCTAAACAGGTAACCTGTAAAAATGTTTAAAGCATCGCTTATGGAGATTTTTAAGTAATGTAGTTTGTCGCCATTCTACTAGCGTGTGCAATTTTAAAGCGTTACATGTTAGGTATCTATTTACTTGACGTAACATCATCTATTGGGGTATATATAGTTTTGGTCCTTTTTAAATTCATTAACCACTTGCTGACCACCTCGCGTAGATAAACGGTGGCAAAGTGGGTCTGCTGCGCAAATCGCCATCTATAAATGGCGATTCACGCAGCTGCAGTTGCAGGTCAGCGTGCATGAGTGTGGCCACGGGTCAGGCAGACTTGATGTCTGCCGGCGACCCGCGATCGCCTAATACAGAGGCAGAACCGGAACCGCCAATTTAGAAACAGCAGTTCCCAGTTCTGTCAAGGGACATAACAGTGATCTACTGATCCCTGTAATTGGGATCAGTTAGATCTGTCATGTCCCTGCCTGCCCAGCCCCCACACAGTTAGAACACAGTGAGGAAACATATTTAACCCCTTCATTGCCCCCTAGTGTTAACCCCTTCCCTGCCAGTGACATTTATACAGTAATCAGTGGCTATTTTTAGCTCTGATCGCAGTATAAATGTCATTGACATTGCATTACCACTCTGGTAAACAAAGAAGTTCAAAAGAAATATACCCTTGTCACGGGCAACTAAGGAGGGGACTGGGGATCATCCTGTCCTCCCTAGCCTAGGCCATTCTGTCCCCCCCTCTTTTTTTCCCCTTTCTCCCTATCCCCTTCTCTACCCCTCCTCACCACCTCCCCCCACCCTTTTCATACCACATGAACCTACACCTGCTTTTTAGCTACAGGAAGGTTTTGGAGGAATGAGAGAAGGGTGCCAGCTGTCTCTCATCCCTCTGATCCAAGAAATATACCATGCTAGGCCCACTGCCAAACGAAGACCTATATCAAGTCACACACAGCTGGACTGGGATTAAACTCAAAGTGACCAAAAAAATTGAAGTACTGAAGAGAGCACTAGTTTAGAACATGCATGAGGTATTGCTCCAACAAAGCCCTGTTCAACTTATTCATCAGTTCATCCTGTCCTTTAATACTATATTCTTTATACTTCTAATTGTAAATTGTAATGTGCCTTATATTCCATGTTGTAACATTCTGAAACCTTTTTCAATAAAATATTTTTGAAACATAAATGTCATTGGACCCTAATAAGAGTCAAAAGTGTCCAACCTGTATGGCGCAATATCGCAGTCCCGATAAAAATCGCCACCATTACCAGTAAAAAAAAATAAAAAAAATAAAAAAAAGCCATAAATCAATTCTTATAGTTTGTAGACGCGATAACTTTTGCGCAACACAATCAATAAACGCTTATTGCGATTTTATTTACCAAAAATATGTAGAAGAATACATTTTGGCCTAAACTGATGAATAAATTAGGTTTTTTTTATACTTTGTTTGGGAACATCTTTGCACGACCGCGCAATTTTCAGTTAAAGTGACGCAGTGCCGTATCCCAAAAAGTGTTCTGGTCAGGAAGAGGGCAAATCCTTGTGGGGCTGAAGTGTATTTTTTCCAAAAAAATTGCATTTGAAAAATCACTGCACAAATACCTTGTAACATAAAAAATTGCAACAATCCCCATTTTATTCCCTAGGGTGTCTGCTAAAAAAAATATACAGCATAATGCTTGGGGTTATAAGTATTTTTCTAGCAAAAAATATTGATTTAAACTTGTAAACAAAAAGTGCCAGAAAAAGTTTTGCCTTCAAGTGGGCATATAAGATGTATACCCCCTAAGTAGAGGTGAGAGTTCTGGGAGCCTTTTTCAATTCACATGGTAAAATATTCACTAATGGAGAGCACTCTGGAACAGATGAAGCAGTGTGTTAGTTCTTTATGTGATTCTTTTCAAATACATGTCAGGTAAAGCTTTGCAGCTTTCAGAAAGATAATCTGCACAACACAAGTGACAAAAACCTACAGTCCCACAAAGAAAGTCTGTACAATTTTCAGTTAATGGGGCTACAATGTGACTACAATAAATGTTAAAATATTATAATATTGTTAACATCAATATTCCTACAGTGTCAATGTTTTTAGAGAAAAAAAGATTGTTGATGCTAATTTTACTTGCTGTTTGGAATTTCTTTTGAATGTACAAACTATACGAGCAATAATAATCCCGCTACTAGTGTATTTAACAGTGTCTTTGTCAGAAATACATTTCAAAGCTACTGAATAAATTATGAATTGATTCTGATTAACATATGGCGATGCATCACTGTATATAGTTTTACTTGGAAGTTTTTAAATAAACTGTCACAGCCTGAAATGTTAATCAATTTTATATTATTTTCAAAATCACTTTTCACCTGCCATGTGAAAGCAGAAAGATTTCCATTTTCGTCTACGTTTGATATTTAAACAGTGATTAATCATTTTACACTACACTGCAGCCTCTGCAAAATTCTAATGATCTATTGTTCTAAATTAAATCTGCTAATTCTCATTTAAAATTCTTGAGAGTCACAGAATGCACAGTCATGGCTACATAGTACAATAAATAGTACAATAAATAGTTATGTCTGCAAGTATTGCACACATTAGTTTGAAATGTGGAGCTTTATCATGAAAATTGGTAAAGAACTACAGTAAACAGATTTTGTAGCCTAGGCATTAGTGTAGGTCCCACTTTTACCAGATGTGCTTAAATACAATTTATATACAATATACTGCAGACTATAGCAATTTTTAATATTTGCCTCTTGTTCTTGCAATTTTTAGAAGAAAATTTCACCCAATTTTAACAAAACAAATGAAAAATAAGCTTAAAATGACTCATAAATTATTTTATGGGGTATAGAGGAATGGCTAGTCTAACTTGCATTCCTCTGGGTTTGCTTAATGTTCATCTTTTGTCTGAACCTGTGTCCAATGCTCGAGTAATAAAGTATGTGTTCAGGCAAAATGCTGTTTTACTGTGTGCAGGATGCCAGTGATAAGCACTGGACAAGACATATATTTCCCCATTATTTGGGTTATGGTTCCTTTAATGGGGATGACTGTATTGCAGTTTTGGAGTATTCAGGGGTTCTCACCTATAGGGATGGGCTGAACGGACCCCTGTTTGGTTAGCACCAGAACTTTCGAACATCCTGCAAGTTCGGACCCAAACAAACAATGAGTCCCACTGAAGTCAATGGGACCCGAACGTCAAAAACCAAAAGTGCCCATTTTGAAGGCTTATATGCAAGTAATTAGGCATACAATTGTTAGGTTGCCCTAGGGAACATGTATTAATGAAAAAAAAGTTTGTAAAAAATGCCATTTTTAAATGAGCAGAGATTTTAATAATGCTTAAAGTGAAAAACATGCAAAATGACATTTCCAAAGGAAAAATTGTTTATTATCGCGGCTGTAGTGTATTGCCGGCTCGCAGCAATATACAAAAAAAAAAAAAAATCACTGAAAAAAATTGCGTAGGGTCCCCCCCAGTCCATACCAGGCCCTTTGGGTCTGGTTTAGATTTTAAGGGGAACCCTGCGCCAGAATTTTTAAAAAATTGATGTGGGGTCCCCCCTAAAATCCAAACCAAACCCTTATCCGAGCATGCAACCTGGCTGGCCAGGATAGGGGGGGATAAACGAGTGCCCCCCCCTCCTAAACCATACCAGGCTACATGCCCTCAACATGGGGAGCATGGCTGCTTTGGGGCATGGGGGGGCTCTGTGCCCCCCACCCCAAAGCACCTTGTCCCCATGTTGATGGGGACAAGAGCCTCTTCCCCACAACCACGGGCTGTGGTTGTGGGGGTCTGTGGGTGGGGGGGCTTATCGGAATCTGGAAACCCCCTTGAATAAGGGGGTCCCCAGATCCCGACCCCCTCCAGTATCGGGTACAATGTACCCCTACTACTTCACCAAAAAGTGTCAAAAAAGAAAAAAAAACACAGGAGATAATTAGGCATAAGTCCCAGTTGTAATCCATCTTCAATCATGGCAAGCGACGGACCCGAAAAAAACCCGCCGACTGAGCTGGGCTTGTTGTGAGTGTTTGTTTATAGTGAAGGGCAGGGCCACCCGGTGATGTACGTGCATGACCCGCCCCCTCTCACTTCACTTGATGTCAGAAGGGGCGGGTCACCCGCTTACATCACCAGGCGGCCCCGACCTGCCATATAAATAAACTGTCATAGCAAAGTGGGCAGACTGCGCGTCATGCATTATGTGGTGCTCCACGGCAGTGAAGTCGCCCTATAATGTTGTAGGTCATTCGGGGGGGCTGAACAAATGGCCAAACTGCCCGTTTTTCAGCTGTCCACCGAGCAGGTGAACAGATGTTCAGCCCGAACTTATGCTCAGGCCAAACCGTTCACCCAACCTTACTCTAAGCAGTTGTAAGGGATTCTGGGAGAGTCAACTTAAAGAAGAGAGGACTGACTTACCATGCTCTTGGGATGTTACCCATGGGATGGGTAAATCCTAATTTGGGACCTGGAATTCAGAGGCTTGGAGAGTTTTTGGGTGGGAAAGAGCCTCCAAACTCTGATTACTGGGACTTTTATCCTGACCGGTTAAGCAACATGTAAGAGAGACCTAAAGAGGAACAGGAAGCCGTCAGTAGGTGTGTGTGAATTGGAGTGTGCAGCAGGACACAATGAGGAGTATGAGTGGTGGATTGCTTGTGGCTGGGGCTCTGCTTAATAGCTGGAAACCTAATTTTGGGGACCCTTGAGGCAGGCGGGGATACAACCCTGTTAATGGACAAAGATTCTCTAGGATTAAGCACCATAGGTGGGGTGAAAATATGTAAGAAGAATGTTGTCAGGAGGAGTTTAGGCTGAAGCCATATCTCCACTGCTCTGTATTGTAGCTGGGCTCTGGTTTGTGTTGTTTCCACCTTCTGTCTTCTGATTTGCATCAGCTAGGCAGTGAGTGAGAGAGAAGTGGTAGCACTCAATGGGTTAAACTCAAGTAGTAAAAATTTGTAACTCCTAAGGAAAAGTCACTGTACAGTGCAGCATGGTGTACAAACATTACATCTACCATCAACAATAGTAGTCATGTGAAAAAAAAGGGATTGCAAAAACCTCATTCAAGGACATGGGGAGACCTCCAGGCATGTGAGGAGCCACTGATTGCCCGGACTGTGTATCAAAAAGCAGCCGCTGTCACATAGGTGCTGCTCCACTATGTGTCCTCCATAGACAGGAGCCCATAGGATAGGAGCCTTGTAGGTAAGCAGGATGGTGGTGAACCTCCGCCTTCAGCTGGATAGACACAGGAAGACCTCCGTGCAGAGAATTGAATCATGTGATGGATCAACTGATCCACAGGGCTGTGATCCAGACACCAGATGGGGAATCAAGCAGGCTGAGTCTCCTCACGCTGTCAATCAGCAACAAGTTCTTCCAAGCCCTGTACCCCCTTGTGAGTTCTGTTCTTGGGATGATCTGTAAGTACTAGTTCAACCAATGTTTTTGGAACATTCAAGAATCCCCCCTCAAGATTTGTATGAAGGGTTGAATATATTTATATATATGATTTTTTTTATTATGTACGTGCAGTGTATTTTTGCATCTATACTCCTGATGAGTGAAGGTGATTCATGAAACGTGTGTAGAGTTTTTCCATCCATGTGATGCTAACACAGTTCAGCTTTTATTCAACATGTAATTTGTTGTATGTATATGTATTACTATGCATTATCATTAGAGTTGAGCGAACCCGGACTGTAAAGTTCGGGTCCGTACCGAACTTTGGGGTGTCCGGGACCCGGACCCGGACTTTTCAAAAAAAGTCCGGGTTCGGGTCCGGGGTTCTGGTAATTTTAATGAAAAATTAGAAAAATGCTGTAAAAAAGCCCAGGAAGGTCCTAGAGGTCTGCAAAAAGAAGGAAAATGTGGGTAAGGGTGGGACAAGTGCCCTACAAAGAAATGGGGACAGTGAAATAACTTTAAATATTTTTAAAAAAATAAAAACATAAAAATGCAAAAATGGAGATCATCTTCAAAATGGGTCTGAAAAGTATTAATTAACATTAGAGGCCATAGAACTGTTCTAAAATCATCTTCAAACTGTGTCAAAAAAGTATAAATAAGCCGGAAGTACCCATATCACTGTTCTGCAAAATGTGTGTATCACTTTAAATCAAACCGGAAATCAGTGAACATCTCTTCTGCACAAGTATTTCAAGTCTGTGTGTCACTTTAAATCAAACCGGAAATCATTCAACAGCTTTTATACACATTTTTTTTTTA
>BLSH010049357.1:29011-43812 GCA_018402905.1 Glandirana rugosa
TATATATATATATATATATATATATATATATACACACACATGATCATTTTAGAAATAACATAGTTTATGTCGAGAGGTACCAGATCTTTAGGTATTATGTAATAAAATTTTTGTACTCGTGTTATATATTACCCGACTGTATTACTATTTCTACATAGTACCTGAATATGTAACATATTCTACTATTAATCTCAACTCGCTTGAAGATCTTCAGGCCCAAGACGACCAAGCCGGCTTGAAGCCCAGTTTCAGGCCCAAGCCCAGGCCTGTCTTGGGCTTGAAACAGGGCCTGGGGCTTGGGGTAACTTTAGTTACCTCTGGGCCTGATCCGGGACAAAGTTCGGGTTCTGTCCGGACCCGAACCCGGACTTTGACCCGAAGTTCGGCCGAACCAGCAGAACCCGGACTTCTAGAAGTTCGCTCAACTCTAATTATCATCTTATACAATGTATAAGTCCATGATACATCTTTATCATTATGTCAGCCCATTATATATTGTGCTCATGTTTTTAAAATAATGTATTATGGATTTCTAGACCATGGAGAGCTGTATTTGATACAATAAAGATTTTACTAGTACACACACATATATATATATATATATATATATATATATATTTATTATACACGCACATACATACTATACACACACACTGTCCATGCACCCATTTTTTGCAGCAATTAGCCTCATTCAAAATCCTATTCGTTCTTTTTTTTTTTAAGACATAAACTTTAAAATAAATCTATTAGAATTGAATTATGGAAGCTGCAATTGCTGAAGCATTTAGAGGGTTACAAGTGACTTGCAGTTTGAGGTGTCAGCTGCCTGACTTCACAATTTTTTCCCCAATATCCCATGTGTTTGAGGCCAGTAGATGAGAAACAACAACTATCAGGCATCCAGAAAGTGTAAAGCTAAATAAGATTATGGATCTTGTATATTTGTATCCTTAGTTAATTGGTCTGTACTGTTATAATATTTAAGAACTAAACATTCCTGCCCAAGCCCAACCTAGAAGGACATTTCCAATTTTGTTTTAAAAGTCAACATTGTAATTTGCCTAGAACATTTATTGAGTTGGTAATTTAAATGTTATACCTTGTTTCACACACACTAAGATTTTGAGAGGTCTGTATAACTTTTTTTTCACATTAAAGATTTAATGAGTTATTGAAATAAAACATAACAGTCTACATTGTATGTAACATAAGCATATACAGTATGTATAGATGGGACTAAAAAAATAAAATAAAAATAATGATACATCAGAATTGGTGTAACAGTAGTTTGTAGACTATTTAAAGTGATCCGCAGATATGAAATTACTGCAGATAAAAGGTCATATAAATTGTAGTATAGATCTGAAGATTAACAAAGCAGGTGATAGATGAAGCATACTGTACATCATGCAAAGGGTATAAACCATTTGTTTTTCATAAAAGAAGAGTCCTCAGGTTTTAGATAATATTGTTTGACTAGACTTAGAAATTTGTGCTAGTCGGAATGAGTTAGCATATTTCTTAATCTGTTTATAGATAAAAAAGAAGGTCTAGAGGTCAGAGTCTGTAAGAAGCCATTAAGGTTTCATATAAATCAGGTAGTGATCGCTGTCTTTAGTGGAATACTTCTATTTGCTTAGGAAAGGATATTGGGGAGATGGGAATTTCAGTCAGTGAGTTTTTGTAATCATTGGAGAGAGTGAACATATACCAGTGTCCCCACATTTTATGAAAGCTAGTAGTGGATTCTTTCTGCTAGCAAAAGAAAAAATTGCGCTGCTTTAAATACATGTGCCAACAATATAAAGGGCTAAATAGAGTAAGGTGTCAACCACAACCGTGCTATTTGATGATGAACAGCATACAATTAATAAAATGAAATTGTATGCTGTCCATCATCACATAGCACAGTTGTGGTTGTCACCTTACTCTATTCAGCACTTTATATTTTTGGCATATTTGTTTAACCACTTCCTGCCCACCGTATAGGAAAACGATGGCAGCAGGGAGGTTCTATTGCTCTGGGAGGACTATGATGTCTTCCCAATCTCAAAGTGCTGGCACACTCACAGGGGCACGCAGCATGATGATTAGTGGCACACTGTATCCTTGGGACATGGCACATCCCCGATCTTAGTAATGAGCTGATGACGTGGCTCTTAACCCATGTGATCAGCTACTGTATGTTCAATCACAGCTGATCACATGTAAACAAGGAAATCCCAGTTATCAGCTTTCCTCTACTCACACTGACAGTGTGTGAGGAGAGGAGAGTCAATCAGTGGCATTATTTCACAGGAGAGACCTGCACAGATAATCAGGGCACTGACAGCGTGAGGAGAGGAGAGCCGATCAACAGCATTTCCTCACAAGGGAGACCTGTACAGATAATCAGGGCACTTAATATGAGTACCCTGATTATCAGTGCAGCCCCAAACGTGCCCAGCAGTGTTGCCAATCAATGCCCATCAGTGCTGCCTTTCAGTGCCCATCAGTGCCTGCACATCAATACTGCCCATCAGTGCCACCTATCCATACTGCCTATCAGTGCCCATCAATGCCCAACAGTGCAACATATCAGTGCTCATCAGTGCTGCATATCAGTGCCGCCTATCAGTGCCCATCAGTGCTTTCTCATCATTGACACCTCATAAGTGTCCTTCAGTGCTGCCTCATCAGTGCCTATCAGTGCCACCTCATCAGTACAGCCTATCAGTGTCCATCAGTGCAGCCTCAAAAGCTCACATCAGTGAAGGAGAAAAATTACTTATTTACAATAATTTAGCAAAAAATAAAAAACCCAGTGGCAATTGAATACCACCAAAAGAAAGCTCCATCTGTCTCAAAAAAATTATAAAAATTCCTTTTGGTACAGTGTTGCATGACCGCACACTTGTCATTGAAAGTGTGACAGCGCTGAAAGCTGAAAATTGGCCTAGCAGGAAGGGGGTAAAAGTACCCAGTATTGAAGCGGTTAAAAGAGGGCATTTGTGTCCTCTCTTTTGCTAACTGTTTCAGCATCATTTGCTGTAAGGAGCGCAGCTCCGGTTTAAGTGTTCATTTACACAGGGAACAAATATCACTATATAGTGGATTCTTTCTGCATAGCTGAAGTTTTTTCAATATCATAAATTATGTTGACTAGAGTTGAGCAAACCCGAACCGTAAAGTTCGGGTCCGTACCGAACTTTGGGGTGTCCGTGACCCGGACATTTGAAAAAAAGCTTGGGTTCGGGTTCAGGTATTTTATCCCACCTGTTGTATAGCTGCAGGGCAGCCAATCAGCAAGCGTTTCACTGGTTTGCCCTTAGAAGCCATCACAGCCATGCCTACTAATGGCATGGCTGGGATTGGCCAGTGCATCATGTGACCCAGCCTCTGTATAAGCTGGAGTTACGTAGTGCTGCATGTCACTTGCTCTCAGGCTAGTGTAGGGAGAGGATGCTGGCAGCGCTGTGAGGGACAGATTGCAGATATAATAACATCTCATCCTGCATTACAGAACAATCTGATTCTGGGCTAGGTAGAGATTACTATTACTACTACTGCTTTGAGGGACAGATTGCAGATCTCATCCTGCATTACAGAACGATCTGATTCTGGACTAGGTAGACTACTGCTTTGAGGGACAGATTATTGTTCTAAAATTGTCTCCTACTGCTATAGGGTCAGGTTCCTGCTGTTGCTGTAAGGGACAAATTATTGTTCTATAATCATCTCCTAGTTCTATAGGGAGAGGTTCCTGCTGGTGCTGTAAGGGACAGATTATTGTTCTAAAATCATCTCCTAGTTCTATAGGGAGAGGTTCCTGCTGCTCCTGTAAGAAGTTCTGCAGAATAGACATTTAGACCGGCCTCACACAGCCATTGGTATACTTGTTTTTTTGAATAGGCCTCAATATTTTGGGGGCTATCCAATTAGAAAAAAAAAACAAACAAACAAAAAGTGTTGGCTACCTCCTCCTCCACAACCGCCACTTCCACCTACACTGCCACGGTCACGGCCTAGTCAACCTCTAGGCTCCTACTCCACATCCACCCCCCCTTCCCATTTTTATTTTTTTATTTGATTTTAAGTTATTTTCCCTATCCCCATTTTTTGTAGGGCACTTGTCCTACTCTTACCCCCATTTTACTTCCTTTTGCAGCCCTCTAGCACTTTCCAGGACTTTTTTACAACCATTTTTGTGCCGAAAAGTTCGGGCCCCCATTGACTTCAATAGTGTCCGGGGTCAAGTTCGGTACCGAACCCGAACTTTTTCGCGAAGTTCGGCCGAACCCGAACATCCAGGTTTCCGCTCAATTCTAATGTTGACCTTTAACAACCAGTCGTTGGTAGCTGGAACCTGTGTTGATTTCCAATGATATGGGATCAATGCTTTTGCTGCGTTTAGGAGATGTCTAGCTAGTGAGTTTTTATATTTTTTGTAAGAATAAGAATTTACATAAAAGACAGCATGCTGGGTCAGGCTTAAGTTTGGAATGGATTATCCATCTTTTAATGGGCTGTCAGTATAGTGAAATTAGGGGGCATGTCCACCATTACATTATTACATATTATTACATTATATGTAATAATGTGCCTTTTTCTAGCTGACAATGTCAACATAGATTTGATGCAGATGGAGACAAGTTTTTAACTTAATCGGTGTAATGTACCATTGTGTACATATTTCAAAAGAGGTTTCTTGTATACATGTGCTTAAGGAGCATTTATAGGTAAAATGCAGGCTTTCTGCTACTGCTCATCTGTAGAGTTGAGCGAACCTGTAAAGTTTGGGTCTGTACCGGACTTTAGGGTATCCGTGCCCCGAACCCAATCCCGGACATTTCAAAAAAAGTCTGGGATCGGGTTCGGTATTAGGGTATTTTTTGGCACCTGTTGAATAGCTGCAGGGCAGCCAATAAACAAGTGTTTCACTCGTTTGCCCTTAGAAGCCATCACAGCCATGCCTCCTAATGGCATGGCTGTGATTGGCCAGTGCATCATGTGACACAGCCTCGATATGAGCTGGAGTCACGTAGCGCTGCATGTCACATGCTTTCAGGCTAGTGTGGGGAAAGGATGCTGCCGCCGCTGTGAGGGAGAGATTAGTGTTCTAACATAATCTCATACTGCATTAGAGACAGGTTCCTGGCGGTGCTGTGAGGAAAAGATTAGAGTTCTAAAATCATCTGATACTGGAGTAGGGACAGGTTCCTGGTGCTCTGAGGGAAAGATTAGCGTTTTAATATCTCATCCTGTATTAGAGACAGGTTCCTGGCGTTGCTGTGAGGGAAATATTAGCGTTCTAAAATCATCTGATACTGCATTAGGTACAAGTTCCTGGAACTGTGAGGGAAAGATTAGCATTCTAATACCATCTGATACTGCATTAGGGACAGGTTCCTGGTGTTGTGAGGGAAAGATTAGCATTCTAATATCTAATCCTGCATTAGAGCCAGGTTCCTGGCAGTGCTGTGAGGGAAAGATTAGAATTCTAATATAATCTGATACTGCATTAGGGACAGTTTTCTGGTGCTGTGAGGGAAAGATTAGCGTTCTAATATCTCATACTGCAGTAGGGACAGGTTCATGTCAGTGCTGTGAAGGACAGATTAGCGTTCTAAAATCATCTCATACTGGTATAGGGAGAGGTTCCTGTCGGTGCAGTGAGGGACAGATTATCGTTCTAAAATCATCTCATACTGGAGTAGGGAGAGGTTCCTGTCGGTGCTGTGAGGGACAGAATATCGTTCTAAAATCATCTCATACTGGAGTAAGGAGAGGTTCCTGTCGGTGCTGTGAGGGACAGATTATCTTTCTAAAATCATCTCATACTGCAGTAGGGACAGGTTCCTGTCGGTGCTGTGAGGGACAGATTAGCGGTCTAAATCATCTCATACTGGTGTAGGGAGAGGTTCCTGTCCATGCTGTGAGGGACAGCTTATCGTTATAAAATCATCTCGTACTGCAGTAGGGACAGGCTCCTGTTGTTGATGTGAGGGACAGATTAGCGCTCTAAAATATTCTCATACTAGTGTAGGGAGAGGTTCCTGCTGCTGGTGTGAGCGGTGCATTTCTTGCACAAATATAAAAAGTGCGTCTATGTTGCTGTTTTAAAAAAAAAAGTATACATTATTCTTTTTTTATTATTAATAAATAGTGCTACATACTACATTTGCAGCTTGCTGTGCATTTCTTGCGCAAAAAAGTGCGTTTACATTGCTGGTTTTAAAAAAAATCATTTATTATTCTCTTTTTTTTATTATTAATAATAACCTTCCTCAGTTGCGAGTAGCCGACAGAACCTTCATCGTTATATGGTAGGCCTGAATGCCGCTCAACGAATGGTGAGGCCAGAACAAGTACAGGCGAAAGTAGATTGGGTGGCTGACAATGCCTCCAGTTCCTTCACATTGTCTCCCACCCAGTTCCTTGATGAAAGCTCAGAGTTGGCACCTGAACCCCATGACCATCTATCTTTCACCTCAGCCCCTTGTAAATCAGCCAAGCAGTCTGAGCCCCAAGTCATGCAGCAGTTTCTTATGCTTTGTGATGACTCTGCTGGTGTGCTTTCTGTGGGCCATCCACATAGCCCTGCCCCAGAAGTGGAAGACATTGAGTGCACCGATGCCCAACCACTTCTGTTTCAGGATGAGGACATGGAAAACACCACCACAGCACGTCTCTGATGAAGAAACACAGGTGCCAACTGCTGCAGCTTTCCGTGCAGACTGACAAGGAGGGCAGTGGTGAAGGGTGGGTGGAAGATGTGGAGGATGAGGTCCTAGACCCCACATGGAATGAAGGTCATGCAAGTGACGTGTGCAGTTTGGAGGAAGAGGTGGTGGTCGCACAGAGGCACCAGCAAAGCAAAAGAGGAAGCAGGTTGCAAAAGCGGAGTGGCCGTCCCCTAGACAGAACGTCTGCTACTACCCATCGCACCCAGGGGCCTAGCACACCAAAGGAAGCTCAAAGGAGTTCCCTGGCGTGGCAGTTGTTCACACAATGTGCTGACGACAAGACACGAGTGGTTTGCACGCTGTGCAATCAGAGCCTGATGCGAGTCATAAATATTCTAAACCTGAGCACAACCTGCATGACCAGGCATCTACATGCAAAGCACAAGCTGCAGTGGAATAAGCACCTCAAAATCCAAGAAAGGTCTCAGCCTCTTCCTGCTTCCTCTTCAGCTGCTGCCTCGGCCTCTTCCTCCACCTCTACAGTGACAGTGTCACCTGCCACCCAGCAAACAGATGATGTGACAGCAACACCACCATGTCCGCCACCGTCCCCAAGCATTTTCACACGGTCCCATGGAAGCTTACAGCTCTCCATCTCCCCAACACTGGAGAGAAAGAGGAAGTACCCCCTACCCACCTGCGATCCCTAGCCCTGAATGCCAGTATTTCAAAATTCCTGGCCTTTGAAATTCTGTCATTTCGTCTGGTGGACACGGACAGTTTTAAAAACCTGATGGTGGTGGCTGTCCCACAGTACGTGGTTCCCAGCCACCACTAATTTTCCAGACAAGCCATCCCTTCCCTGCACAAACAAGTCGGGGACAAGATCAAGTGTGCACTGCGCAACGCCATCTGTGGCAAGGTCCACATAACCACTGATACATGGACCAGTAAGCACGGACAGGGACGCTATATCCCGCTAACTGCACACTGAGCAAATGTAGTGGCAGGTGGGCCTGAGGTCGGCTAGCCGTTTGGTGCATGTCCTTCCGCCACCGAGGATTGCAGGGCATTTCTCTTTGCCTCCTGTTGCCTCCTCCTCCTACTCCTCTTCCTCCTCCTCTACCACCTCCTTACCCGGTCAGCATAACACCTTCACCACCAACTTCAGTACATCCAGGGGGAAATGACAGCAGGCTGTTTTAAAACTGATATGTTTGGGGGATAAACCCCACACTGCGCAGCAGCTTTGGACGGGCTTAGAACAGACCGATGAGTGGTTGTTGCCACTGAGCCTCAAGCACGGCCTGGTGGTGTGCGATAATGGGCGAAATCTCATAGCAGCTCTGGGCCTAGCCAGTTTGACGCACATCCCTTGCCTGGCGCATGTGCTGAATTTGGTGGTGGAGAAATTTCTTAAAAAACTACCCAAATATGTCAGAGCTGCTGCAGAAAGTGCGGGCCATCTGTGCGTGCGTTCGGCGTTCTCACCCTGCTGCTGCTCGCCTGTCTACGCTGCAGCGGAACTTCGGCCTTCCAGCTCACCGCCTCCTATGTGACGTGCCCACAAGGTGGAACTCCACCTTGCACATGCTGGAGAGACTGTGCGAGCAGCAGCAGGCAAAAGTGGAGTTTCAGCTGCAGCACGCACGGGTCAGTCGCTCTGCGGAACAGCCCGACTTCACCACCAACGAGTGGGCCTCCATGCGAGACCTGTGTACCATATTGCGGTGTTTCGAGTACTCCACAAACATGGCCAGTGCCGATGACGCTGTTCTCATCGTTACTATCCCACTTCTAGGTCTCCTTGAAAAAACACTTTGGGCGATGTTGGAAAAGGATGTGGCACAGGAGGAAGAGGAGGAGGAAGAGGGGTAATTTCCACGGTTATCAGGCCAGTCATTCACAAGTGGCTCGGAGTGTGGGTTCCTGCACCAGCATAGGCCAGGTCAAAAAATTTTCAATCCAGGGCACAGTTCTGGAGAATGAGGAGGATGAAGGTGATGAGGAGGAGGAGGAGGAACAGTGTTCACAGCAATGTGGCACCCAACGCAGCTCGTGGACATCACTGGAGCGTGGCTGGGGGGATACAGAGGACACAGATGATACACCGCCCACAGAGGACAGCTTGTCTTTGCCTCTGGGCAGCCTGGCACACATGAGTGACTACATGCTGCAGTGCCTGCTCAATGACAGCCGAGTTGCCCACATTTTAAATTGTGCTGATTACTGGGTGGCCACCCTGCTGGATCCCCGTTACAAGGACAACGTGCCTTCCTTAAATTCCCTCACTGGAGCGTGTTCAGAAGATGCGTGATTACAAGCGCATGCTGGTAGATGCGCTGCTGAGGGCATTCCCAAATGATACCGGGGGCTCAGTGGAAGCACAAGGCGAAGGCAGAGGAGGAGGAAGAGGTTGCCAACGCAGCTGTGGCACCGCCAGCACCTCAGAAGGCAGGGTTAGCATGGCCAAAATGTGGGAAAGCTTTGTCAGCAGCACGCCACAACAAACAGCAATGTCTTAGCAGGAGGCAGCATTTCAGCAACATGGTGGAACAGTATGTGTGCACACGCCTACACATACTGACTGATGGGTCTGCCCCATTCAACTTCTGAGTCTCCAAATTGGCCACATGGCCTGAGCTTGCCTTTTATGCCTTGGAGGTGCTGGCCTGCCCTGCAGCCAGTGTATTGTCTGAACGTGAGTTTAGCGCGGTAGGGGGCGTTATCACAGACAAGCACAGCTGCCTGTCCACAGCCAACGTGGACAAGCTAACGTTTATTAAAATGAACCAGGCATGGATCCCACAAGACTTGTCTGTACCTTGTGCAGAATAGACATTTAGACCGGCCTCACAGCTATTGGTATACTTTTTTTTAATAGGTCCCAATATTTTGGGGGCTACCCCAATTAGAAAAAACAAACAAACAACAAACAAACAGTGTTGGCTACCTCCTCCTCCTCCGCCACTTCTGCCTACACTGCCACAGTCACCGCCTCCTCAACCTCCTACACCACATCCACCTCCATCCACCTCCTCCTCCATTTTTTATTTTTTTTTATGTGATTTTAAGTTATTTCCCTATCCACATTTGTTTGCAGGGCACTTGTTCTACTCTTAACCCCATTTTTATTCCTTTTGCAGCTCTCTAGCCCTTTCCAGGACTTTTTTAGAGCCATTTTTGTGCCCAAAAGTTTGGGTCACCATTGACTACAATGGGGTTCCGGGGTAAAGTTCGGGTCAAGTTCGGTGCCGAACCCGAACATCCAGGTGTCCGCTCAACTCTACTCATCTGGAATATGTATCATCTCATGTTCCCAAGTTTGTTTATACTTGTCTGGTATTTCATTACACAGTTATGAAAGTGAAATCCAAATGTAGAATATAGCAGTAACTTTGCGAACAGGATTTTGTTTGTAGCAAGTATTTTCAAAGTTTGTGAGGGGTCTGGCCAGCGAATTCTTGTGTTTATTGTTTTTTTAGAAAGTGAAGTTGTATGTACAACAACCAGTAATTAAGGGTGAATTTATTGTATTCTGCTTGTAAGGTAAGATAGAGACTAATGAGATTTTTTTTTTCTGTACTCTTGATGGATTTCTCTCCTGTTTGAATCCCTCCTCTAGAGGCAGATATATATACTAAGAGCAATTAAGCTTTGTTATAAATTTGTATTAAAAATTTACATCTCAGGGAGTGCATATGTGCGGGAGCTATAAGATGGACGCCTGAGCTTTTAGCTCCGCACCACTTCGGAGGAACGGCACCTCCAGTGCCCAATTAAGCCACCCAGGACCACCAGAAATGGGACATCTGTGCTGATAAAGCCCCGTGGAACACCCACGAATGAGTGAGCCAGGAGCCAGGTGCGACTTAGGGCTACAATTCGCCAGTCAGGCCGAACTGTATGTACCAAGATGGCTACCACCAACGCAGCAGAACATCCACAGGCAGCCAGCACAGAGGAAACACAGGAATCCAGGCAAGTTGTGGCTCCAGCAATCCTCATATATACCCCAGTTATACATGTGAGTGGACAACAGCCCCTAGCTCCCTCACTGGCCTCCACAGAATCCTTATTAGGCCGCACAATGGAGGACTACACTTTCTCTCCATCCGGGCCTTCCCCTGTTCATCATTCAGAGGCCTATTTTCCAGGAATTGATGACCTGGAGAACAGATCCAGAAGATATCATTGCAGGGTCAGGGGCCTTCCTGAATCAATCACGGATGTCACTGCAACAATTCAGGACCTCATCAAAAGCCTGATGTCCCCCCACACCACCTTGAGCTAGACAGAGCTCATAGGGCCCTAGGACCCCCAGGAAGGATGGATCCCCCAGGGACATCATTGTAAAACCCCACTTATATGCCATTAAAGAGGAAGTCATGTGACTGTCTCCTACCAAGCCACAGGTGACTTGCCAGGGTCACCAAATACAAATATTTGCAGATCTCTCCCCCTCAACCATCCAAAGGAGGAGAGCCCCCAAACCACTACTGAATGTCCTGGCCCAAAATGACATCAAATATTGATGGGCATTCCCATTTGCTGTTAAATTTGCCCTGAGAGGCAAAACTTATTATTTCAAGAACTTTCCAGAAGGCGAACAGACCCTATTGGCCCTCAAGTTAATTTCACAGGAAGCTGAAATTGACTTCGCAAATTCTGCTGCTGGCCCTACCAAATGTCCTCTACCATCAAGTCCACTTACACCAGTTTGGAACAAAGCTAAAAGCAAGAAAACCAAGGACAATAGGCCTCCATAATCCAGTCTCAACTGGCAATCAAGGCCTTGCTCATCTCATTCTCCTCACAATCCTTTTATACCCATTTTCAGGGTTCAACCTGTTGAAGGAGCATTAGCTCATAACTTTCATGGACAAAAGTTCAGTTTTCTTTTATAGTGCATCATGTTGATTTTTCTTTCTCCCAGCTTATCCTTTAATCCCAGGCCTTCCTGGCTGGGATTTTGTGTTTCCTCGACAGTTCAGCAACTGGGACACCAAGACTTCAATTTTCAGACAAAGGAATAAAGTAGTCTTTTACACTATGATAAACACTTTACAGGTTCTGAACAAATATAGAAGCCCACTCAGAAACTTTACATCTTCTTTACCTCGACATGGACCAAAATTTATTGCCTGCCTACTGGTTTGCGGGTCTCACAGTTCCTTAGGCGACTGTGATAACCAGGAGTCAAGCCGAACAAAACCCTAAAAATGGGACTATCTGTCCGTGTCACCAAAGATCCGGGTTTGCTAACACTGAGCATCCCTGGGGCACTTACCCCCTCAGAATTGGGGGATGGAGCCCCGGATATGGTCCTGGGGCTCTCAGACCCGCCACTCAGTGTAGTTGTATTTTTCTAATAATAACTATTTCATTTAGAATCTGAGATCGTTCCCTTGTGTCTCCACCTACTCCATTGTTTCAGTAACCCGTCACCGGGGGACAGGTTGCCAGACCCTTATTAAGGGGAAGGTGATTTTGGTGACGGAGTCTGACAGGAGATTCATCTGTCAGACCCTACCAGTCTCCTTGGGAGATTTTCTAGTTTATTTTTTGGTTACATTAGTCTCTCTTTTCTAACTCTTTCCTTTTTTCTAGTCAATCACCAGGTGTGGGACCCCCTCCCTGACACCTACTCAGGTTTGTCTCCTTCCCCAAGGTTTGCTGATCTTCATCCCAGAGAAGACACTTAAGGGTAAGTGACGGTAGTCTTGTTTGCTTTCCACCTTTACGATATCATGGTTAACCCACATTCTTCTACACCACTCCTTAAGATTACCACACATAATTCACAGGGTTTGAAATCCCCAATTAAAAAGGAGGAAGGTATTTGAGAGCTATCGCTCTCGGAGACTGGACATTGTTCTCCTACAAGAGACCCACTTCCCGGCTCGGTACAGTCCCAAATTTCTTCATGCCCATTACCCGACTTTTTTTCTAGCGAACGCAGACAAATTTCAATGAAACAGCCTACATCCCATTGGCGATTAAATGAATCCAATCTTAATGATCCCATTACAACCAAAGAAATAGTAAATGCCCTAAATAAATATTTTTAGCTAAATAATGTGGAAGACACTTCCCCGGAGACTTTGTGGGTAGCCCACAAGATGACTATCAGGGGCAAAATTATCGAGATAGCAACCCAACTAAAAAGAGAACAGCAGATGAACATAGATAACCTAGAGAAGGCATTATCTTCCCTAAAGAAAGTACACAAAAAAAACCCAACAAATGTGTCAAGTGCTAAGCTTGACACAGCCAGGCTAGAGCTCAACCTGGCCCTAACAGCAAAAGCTGAGAAACAAATTTGTTGGAGCGGGGTCAAGTTTTACGCCCATAAGAACTGAATAGGCTTGATGTTAGCTTCTAAATTCTCCCCGTTTCAAAAATCACACTTTCCCTAAAATTAGAATAGCGGGTCAGCTACCCACAGCCAATCCAAACAAAATTCTAGAGGCTTTCCAAGAATTTCACTCCAAGCTCTACAGCTTCACCTCAGCAGACACTGAACCGGCAATATCTAAATTTCTGAAGGACCTCCCTTTACCCCTCTTCTCATCCGAACACAGAAACATACAAGAAGCCGTCTTCACAGTCGAGGAGATCATAGAGGTCATAAAAAAAAAAAAAAAACTTAAGGGATCGGCCCCAGGCCCTGACAGCCTATTGGTTCCATACTATAAAGCCTTTGCAGACATCCTAGCCCCACACATGGCCAAGTTTTTCAACTCTAAAACTTAAGGTACCCCTTTGGACCAGCAACTTAATACAGCTTACATATCTGTTATCCCTAAACCCGACAAAAATCAGGAGGAAGTTGGCAACAGACCCATATCCTTAGTAAACAATAATGTGAAAATTCTAACGAAGATCCTGGCCAATCGCCTAGCATAATTTCCCTTCTCCAATTTAATTGGGATAAGGGCCCCAAGCAACAAGGTATGTTACTTTCCCTCGACCTACACAAAGCCTTCAACTCCGTAGCCTGGCCATACATCATCTCCCTAATTGAATGTTGGGGCTTTGGCCAGATATTCTTGGGTATCCTCCATGCCCTTTACTCCTCCCCGAAGGCCATGATACACCTGCAGGGACATTACTCCAAACCTATAAAACATAGCTAAGGGCACGAGACAGGGCTGTCCACTTTCTCCCCTTATTTTTGAAGCCTTAGCTGTAGCTATACGTAACAACCCTAATATCCAAGGGGTCTCCTGTGGTCCACAGACCCACAAATGTGGCTTATCCATGGACAACATCCTTTTATGCATTACATCACTGATCACCTCTCTCCCCAATTTATGTAACCTTCTAAGACTTCTCAAGAATCTCTGGTCTTCAGATGAACTTCTTTAAATCCCAAGCTCTAAATATATCACTTCCACTCTACATTATATCCTCTAAGAAAAATTCCTTCAAGTATGAATGGAGTAATTCCCCCATTAGATATCTTGGGATCACTCTTACAGCAAAAATAGAACATCTATACTCGGCCAATTTTTCCTCACGTATAGAAAACTAGAATCGGACTTAAAGACCTGGACAAAGGGAGAGCTCTCTTGGCTAGGCAGAATACACTCAATTAAAATGACACACTTCCCCAGAGTACTATATTTGTTTAGATCCCTTCCAAGAGGAGTCAGAAAGGACCATCTGAGCTCCTTGCAAAGTAAAATCATCAAATTTATCTGGGGAAATTCGTGCAACAGGATACCCAAAAAAACATTATGCCAGCCTATATTTAAGGGAATGGGCCTTCCCAAGCTCTTGTGGTACTTCCAAGCAGCCATATTAGCACAGCTATCCAGAGTGTATTCTAAAACTAGAAAAACCAGATTGGGTCCAAATAGAGAGACAAGCAGTCCCGTCCTACACTTTAGATTTTTTACTTTGGGTCCCCCACAGAGATCACCCACCCATTCTTTCCCTAATCCTCTTGCAGGCTATGGCCATGTGGGACAAAATGAGATCCTCCGCTTCCCTGGTCTCCAATTACCACCCCCTTGCACTTATTTTTCACAACCCTGATTTAATATCAAATCCTTTAAGTGGTGGTTAGACAAGGGACTGTAATGAATGGGCCACTACTTCAATTCAATGGGTCCACTTTCCCTGAGCTAC
>BLSH010049387.1:0-10333 GCA_018402905.1 Glandirana rugosa
ATATTGTAAAGATATGTCAAATGGTTCAGAGCCTCCAACATGACACAATCATATAAAATTGCAGGAGTCTGAGGGACTTAGTGTACCATGTGGTCCTGAACAGGTCACCACCAGGTTTAGTTAGGTTTGGAGTTAGGCTTAGGTTTCGGGGTTGCTTTCAAGATTGACATAGACATTTTGAAACCATTAACCCTGCATGTAGGATATACAGTATCTCACAAAAGTGAGTACACCCCTCACATTTTTGTAAATATTTTATTATTATTATTTATATTTTCATGTGATAACACTGAAGAAATGACACTTTGCTGCAATGTAAAGTAGTGAGTGTACAGCTTGTATAACAATGTAAATTTGCTGTCCCCTCAAAATAACTCAACACACAGCCATTAATGTCTAAACCGCTGGCAACAAAAGGGAGTACACCCCTCAGTGAAAATGTCCAAATTGGGTCCAAAGTGTCAATATTCTGTGTTAATCCTCTTGGGCATGGAGTTCACCAGAGCTTCACAGGTTGCCATTGGAGTACTTTTCCACTCCTCCATGATGACATCACAGAGCTGGTGGATGTTAGAGACCTTGCGCTCCACCACCTTCCGTTTGAAGATGCCCCACAGATGCTCAATAGGATTTAGGTCTAGAGACATACTTGGCCAGTCCATCACCTTTACCCTCAGCTTCTTTAGCAAGGCAGTGGTCGTCTTGGAGGTGTGTTTTGGGTCGTTATCATGTTGGAATACTGCCCTGCGGCCCAGTCTCCAAAGGGAGGGGGATCATGCTCTACTTCAGTATGTCACAGTACATGTTGGCATTCATGGTTCCCTTAATGAACTGTAGCTCCCCAGTTCCAGCACCACTCATGCAGCCCCAGACCATGACACTCCCACCACCATGCTTGACTGTAGGCATGACACACTTGTCTTTGTACTCCTCATTTGGTTGCCGTCACACACGCTTGACACCATGTGAACCAAATAAGTTTATCTTGGTCTCATCAGACCACAGGACATGATTCCAGTAATCCATATCCTTAGTCAACTTGTCTTCAGCAAATTGTTTGTGTGCTTTCTTGTGCATCATCTTTATAAGAGGCTTCCTTCTGGGACGACAGCCATGCAGACCAATTTGATGCAGTGTACAGCATATGGTCTGAACACTGACAGGCTGACCCCCCCACCCTTTCAATCTCTGCAGCAATGCTGGCAGCACTCATACATCTATTTCCCAAAGACAACGTCTGGATATGATGCTGAGCACATGCACTCAACTTCTTTAGTTGACCATGGCAAGGCCTGTTCTGAGTGGAACCTGTCCTGTTAAACTGCTGTATGGTCTTGGTCACCATGCTGAAGCTCAGTTTCAGGGTCTTGGCAAATTCTTATAACCTAGATCCTCAGAGAGTTCTTTGCCATGAGGTTCCATGTTAAACTTCCAGTGACCAGTATGAGTGAGTGAAAGCGATAACACCAAATTTACATAGTTACATAGTTGATGAGGTTGAAAAAAGACACACGCCCATCCAGTCCAACATGTGTGTGTGCTTTTATGTTAATATTACATTGTGTACCCCTGCATGTTGTGGTCGTTTAGGTGCCCATCTAACATTTTTTTTTAATTATAATCGATCCCCGCTGTAACCACTGCTTGTGGAAGAGAATTCCACATCGTTACTGCTCTTACAGTAAAGAACCCCCTATGCAGTTTAAGGTTAAACCGCTTCTCTTCTAATTTTAGCAAATTACCGCATCTTTTTAAATTCCCTTTCACTGAAATGTTTTTTCCCTGTAGTGGGGCCACCAGCACAGTATTTGTATATTGAAATCATATCCCCTCTCAAGCGTCTCCTCTCCAGAGAGAATAAGTTCAGTGCGTGCAGTCTTTCCTCATAGCTGAGATCCTCCAGTCCCTGTATTAGCTTTGTTGCCCTTCTCTGGACCCTCTCTAGTTCCAGCACATCCCTCCTGAGGACTGGTGCCCAGAAATGGATGGCATACTCAAGATGCGGCCGGACCAGAGTCTTGTATAGTGGGAGAATTATTGTTTTATGTCTGGAGTTAATCTTCTTTTTAATGCATGTCAATATTTTGTTTGCTTTGCTTACAGCAGCTTGGCATTGCATGCCATTGCTGAGCCTGTCATCTACTAGGACCCCTAGGTCCTTTTCCGTCCTAGATTCGCCCAGAGGTTCTCCTTTTAGCGAGTAAACTGCATTCCAATTTTTAGCACCCAAATGCATTATTTTACAATTTTTTACATTGAACCTCATTCGCCATGTAGATGCCCACCCCATTAATTTGCTTATATCTTCTTGCAAGGTTTCCAAATCCTGCATAAAAGTTATTGCCCTGCTTAGCTCTGTATCATCCACAAATACCGAGATTGAGCTACTTATCCCATCCTCCAGATTGTTTAAGAACAAATTAAATAGGATTGGTCCCAGGACAGAACCCTGTGGGACCCCACTTTCCACACCAGACCATTCCGAGTACTTCCCATTAATCACCACCCTCTGGACTTGCCCCCGTAGCCAGTTTTCAATCCAGGTACTCACTCTATGGTCTATGCCGACAGACCTTATTTTGTACAGTAAACATTTATGGGGAACTGTATCGAATGCCTTTGTAAAATCTAGATATGCCACATCTACAGGCCTTCCTTTATCTAGATGGCAGTTTACCTCCTCATAGAAGTTTAGTTGACTGATCTGGCAAGAACGATTCTTCATGAATCCATGCTGATTACTGCTACTAATACGTTTCATTGCTAAAATCTTGTATATAGTCCCTTATCATCCCCTCCAAGAGCTTGCAGACTATTGATGTTAGGCTAACTGGTCTATAGTTCCCAGGGATGTATCTCAGCCTTTTCTTAAATATTGGTGATACATTGGCTTTTCTCCTATCAGTTGGTACCATTCCAGTCAGTAGACTGTCCATAAAAATTAGGAACAATGATCTGGCTATCACTTGGCTGAGTTCCTTAAGGACCCTCGGGTGTAATCCATCTGGTCCGTATTAATGTTAAATTTATTAAGTCTATTATTACTAATTCTGTGCTCTGCTAGCTACGAGGGTGCTTCCTGTGACTTGTTAATGAGATTAACATTACTGACTTAGCTACTGAACCCCCCCTTGTTTCCCTTGTGAGGAGAAGAATAAATTCAAAACCTTCGCCATCTCTCCATCTTTTGTAACCAGATTCCCTTTCTCATCCTTTATTGGGCCAATATGATCTGACCTCCCTTTCTTACTATTTATATAATTATAGTATTGATGTTTTTTTTTTACTCTCCTCCACTATGTGCCTTTCATGTTCTATCTTAGCCACCCTGATTGCACTCTTTCATTTCTTATTTCATTCTTTGTAAAGTCGAAATTCTGATGATGACCCCTCAGCCTTGTATTTTTTGAAGGTTTTTTCCTTTGCTTTTATATGCAATTTTACGTTGGAGTTAAGCCACCCAGGACTTTGTTAGCTCTTTTGAATTATTTCCCATTGGAATGCACTGGCCAATATCTTTATTTAATATGTTCTTAACCACTTGCCGACCGCCAACCGCATACGACGGCGGCTGCGATAAAGCGCACTGTGAGCTCACTGTGTTCGGGGAGGGCCAGGGAGCGGGTGCTTCGATTGCCGCTGGCTACCCGCGATGCCCCCCCGGAGCAAAGGAACGGAGGTCCGTGTATGTAAACACGGACCTCCGTTCTGTGTGAGGGGGAAGGGCTGTGATCACAGCCTTCCTGTATACGAAGGCTGTGACCAGTTCCCTTCCCCAGCTAGGACAGTCCCCATACAGTTAGAACACACCCAGGGAACATACTTAACCCTTAGAGCGCCCCCTGCATGTTAACCCCTTCACTGCCAATGGCATTTACACAGTAATCAGTGCATTTTTATAGCACTGATCGCTGGATAAATGCCAATGGTCCCAAAAAAGTGTCAAAATAGTCCGACATGTCCGCTGAAATATCGCAGTACCGCAAAAAATCGCAGATCGCCGCCATTACTAGTAAAAAAAAAAAAAACCCAAAAATGAATTCTCATCATCCGTAAACGCGACCACTTTTGCGTAAACCAATCAATAAACGGCGATTGCAATTTTTTTTATCGCAAATATGAGGAAGAATGTAAATCGGCCAAAAACTGTGAAAAAAATGTTTTTTTATATTTTTTTTTTAGATTTGTATTCTAGCAAAAAGTAAGAAATTTGGGTTTGTTTGCAAAATTGTCGCTCTTCTTTTGTTTATAGCGGTGATCAGAAATGACGCAGAGGGGATCAAATACCACCAAAAGAAAGCTCTATTTGTGGGAAAAAAAGGACGCAAATTTTGTTTGGGTACAACGACGCATGACTGTGCAATTGTCAGTTAAAGCAACGCAGTGCCGAATCGCAAAAAGGGCTCCGGTCCTAAAGCTGGAAATCCTTCCGGGGCTGAAGTGGTTAAACCAGCAATGTCAACGCACTTTTTAATTTTGTGCAAGAAACGCACAGCAAGGTGCAGATATACTATGTAGCACTATTTTTTTTTTTTAAATCAGCAATGTCGACGCACTTTTTAATTTTGTGCAAGAAATGCACAGCAAGGTGCAAATGTACTATGTAGCACTATTTATTATTCTTTTTTTTTAAACCAGCAATGTAGACACACTTTTTATTTTTGTGCAAGAAATGCACCGCTGGCCGCAAATGTAGTATTTAGAATATATATTTTTTAAACCAGCAATGTAGACGCACTTTTTATTTTTGTGCAAGAAATGCACTGCTGGCCGCAAATGTAGTATTTAGAATATTTTTTTTAAACCAGCATTTTAGACGCACTTTTTATTTTTGTGCAAGAAAAATGCACCGCTGGCCGCAAATGTAGTATTTAGATTTTTTTTTTTTAAACCAGCAATGTAGACGCACTTTATATTTTTGTGCAAGGAATGCACCGCTGGCCACAAATGTAGTATTTATAATATTTTTTTTTTTCAAACCAGCAATGTAGACGCACTTTTTAATTTTGTGCAAGAAATGCCCCGCTGGCTGCAAATGTAATATTTTACACAAAAAAAAACATTTTATTATTTGTCTAACTGCAATGTAAAAGCAGTATTTAAATATGCCAAAATGTTGCCAACTGAACTAACAGAACACGATTAAAGTAGTGTCCCTGACACACAAACAGTTGCAAGTGCACTGCAATTGCAAAAATGGCTGCAAACGCCACCTAACAAACAGAAAAAATGCTTAGGTTTTATATGAGGCACTTTGGTTAGCAAACAAAATGTACTCCAGCAAACAAAAATCTCCTCTAGCACCCACCCACCAATAAATCGCTGTTTTTAACAGATTTTCTAAAGCTAATCTGTCCCTCACAGCAGCAGCAGCATCCTCTCCCTACACTAGTATGAGATTATGTGACATGCAGCACTACGTGACTCCAGCTTATATAGAGGCTGGGTCACATGATGCACTGGCCAATCACAGCCATGCCATTAGTAGGCATGGCTGCGATGGCTTCTAAGGGCAAACGAGTAAAACGCTTGTTGATTGGCTTCCCTGCAGCTGTTCAACAGGCGCAAAAAAATACCCGAACCCGGACTTTTTCTCAAATGTCCCGGTTCGGGACATGGACACCCTAAAGTCTGGTACGAACCCGAACTTTACAGTTCGTGTTCGTTCAACTCTAGTTGTGTTTAATCGGTGTATATGGGTCCTAGCAGAGTAAGCAAGATCAGTAGTCCATCCCCAAGCAGCAAATGTGATATGCTTTTTCAAAAAGGGTGTGTGGCCTAAAGCTAAACTCTAGATCATGCTTATAATTACTCTTGGGACATGGTTCAGTAGCTATAGTGACAGCTTTCTCAGTCAATATAGAAAATGTGATCACCTTGAGAATATGTCTTTTGGTCACCAAAGTTTTCATTCAGATTTTCTAGTAGCATGGTAGCCAATCTTACATTAAATTCACAAATTAAAGTCACATGGTGAAAGTGATTTTGAGAGACAGCTCACATGTTACAAAAGCCTGTCAGTGACTGCATGCATTTTATAGCAAACTCTTGTTCTTCCATTGAAGTAGAAGCTGCTCAATAACACAGTTAATTACTCTATCCCTAAAGCTCAGTTTGATATCCGAAAAGCAGGTAAAACCATAACCACACATTCCTTAATTAGCTATGTGAAACACTAGTAGCGAGAAAAATTTCTGACATTGAGAAAAACTTTCAGCAAGATCACTTATCTGTAGCTAACAAGATGCCCCGATATAGCCCCAGGTGTCACTTATAGTGAAAGTTTGTGTTGGAATTTTCTTGCTTTCTGCACGTTTTGTGTTAACAGTTGAAATATTTTTGATATGCCTCTATTGGCATATTTAGTATATTTGCATTTACAATCTGTTATAGAGTTTCTATTTAATTGAAAGTCACTGCTGCTGCAAAGTCTGAGGTTTGTTGCTCTGAAGACATAGCAGTGCATTTCACTATGTCCTTTTGCAGATTGATTCTGAATAGGAGTGACTGAATCATTATAATCATTTGGTGCACTCTCAGTGTTTTAATGAAAAAAAGCTGCAGGGTTTGCATCTCTTTAGAAGTATATAGCCCTTGAGGAGTATATCACCCAAACTAAAATTCCTATTACAGGGGTTAGCTAAAATTTGTATCTTAGTGCAGAGTTCTGGGAAAATCAGTAAGCTAATCACAAAGCAGGAAATGACAAATTGAAATTTACAGAAAATTACAGTGGCTGCTGATCATAATGGAACCGTAATTTATAACGGACTATTGTATATGCTATTTTTTTCCACAAAAGTAGAGTTAGCCTTTCAATACCCTTGGACGCACTCAAGTAAAAAAGAGTGATTTTCTAAGTATACCAAGGCAAAACATTGCTTGGCCATTCTTTGTAGAACTTTTTTTTTTTTCAGTAGTTTTTATTAAGTTTTATAACAGTACAGAGGTTTGAATACAAGAAAAGAAGAGTTTTTGAGCACACATGTTTACATATACATTGTACAACAATAGTAGTAATAGAAGACTTACAAAGACTTAATCAGTATTAATCCTTGACAATGAGCGATTGATTTGTAAGGGAAATTATAATACCTTGTATGCATTATATTTTGCCTGTGCTAATAAGCGCACTTTTCAGCTCTTTTGCATAATGCATTTGAGTGACCTGTGTTGAAGCAGACACAGACGCAGATTGCTTTTCTCACATGGCCGCTCGCAGGGATTGTCCTGCTGATCTCTGCTTTCAGCCTTTATTTATACTGGTCAAACAGAGGGAACAATAGGGCTTGATGGCTTCACAATCAGCCAATCAGCCTCCAAGGCACAGTCACATGACATGAGCTCAATACAAAACCACCAACCAATGACACACTTGTTTATATTCAAACTATACAATAGGAGAGGCATGCATGCATGGGGATGTTGGCTGGCCTGTATGAGAAACAGCTGACAATGAAAGCCATGTGCTATCTTCACAGAGGCCTTCCAACAAATCACCATACATGCACAACCTGCCATTTACAATGAATCAGTATCAAATACAGCTCTATGAACTATACTCCATAGCGATTATGCTACTGTTCCATTAAAGGGTAAATTACAACACAAAGGAATATAGATGTAGATCTCTGCCACATTGATCAGATGCCACAGAAAGCCCACAGATCATTATCCTTACATAAAAGGCAATACTAATTCCATAACGCAAGTCAATCGCCGCCAAGCAGATCAATCAGTACAGAATACAGGTGCCCCCTGATTGACGGTAATACACCTGCACCACAGAAAAGTGCATTGCACCTCAAAGATCCGGGCCGGCGTTTGCTCCAGCGCTTAACCGCTCAGGGCGCCTGCCGGCCGGGATGATCGGGCGGGTAGCGTGTAATTATCAAATGATGGAAGGTTTCCATTGTAAATGGCCTTTCCTCAATATCGGTTAAAGCCATATTCGCTGTACACAGCGAATACCGGTAAACCGACACTGGGAGACACTGTGACAATACATAATAAACATCCTACATTTCTACAACAGTTCCTCCTCTTGTCATATGCTCCCATGTGTCCCTCGATGAATCTTGTCATCTTCTAAACATGAACACCAGTCCAATCAAAAAAGAAAAAAATGAAACATTCAGTCCATCCATTGAACAAAAGAAAAGCATGGTTGACACGCATTCTTTGGGAGGGATGACACAGAGGGAAAGCATGATGTGGGGGGGGTTATAGCGATCGCTGGGATCCTCAGCATCTGGTACATGGGCTGGACTTCAGGGGACCTCTTGTCTTGGCTAGGAAGATGTGGTCATCTGCTTGGACTTTGGTGACTTGATGGATCAGGCAGCAGGAACATCTCATCATGGCATATAGAAGGAATAGAAACAAAACAACATGAGTATATATACCCCTACTTCCTTCAGCCAGGATCCGATGGAAAACAAGAACTCCCCAAAATCTCCCAACCCCTTTAGAAAGGATTCCAACCTTCACTGGCTATAGCTCTGGCTCTCCCTAGCAGGGACCTAACGTTATCCATATGGACTTGGACCTTGTCACTAGTGCCTGTCATCCAGGTACAACAGTCTTCTGCTATGAACTCACAGAAACCCCCCTTTTGCGCTAAAAGATAATCAAGGGTCATCTTTTCCTGTAATAGACTCTGTCGCTGTTCCTGAGAGATCTCCCTCACAGCTTCAACGGTTTCATTGAACACCCCATCCACAATGGATGAGAAATTGTTCAATCCTTTCCTAAGTTCAACCCCCACCCTGTCCAAGCATGAAACCATGCCCAGGCCTTGTTGGAGTTGGTTAACAATTCCCTTTGAGCTGTCCCTGCCATTCTTACCTTCTCTCGCGCCATCAAATCCTAACGATCGGCCACGACGTAAGATGCTGGGACGAGTTTCCCCATGCTTGCATTAGGGGGTATTAACTTATAAGCTATGGAACGGCATAAGAAGTAGTAGGGGCTGTTAGAGTCGCACAGGGGGACTCCAACTGTCCCCTGCATTGCGCAATAACAGGACAGTCTGGGGGATTCCTCCCTCAGTCTGTATGTCACACTTTTCCTACCAACAGATGTCATCTAGTCTTTTGGTGCTACTAGAGAAGGCTGGGGGTCTAATTCATAAGATTGACTGTTATACCTTTCTCACAAACCGTGGATCCTACAAAACGACTCCTCTTACCAAACTTAAAGTTAAAGCACACTTGTGGGCCACTTAGTTGTCCGGATACCCATGCTGGTTTTGTGGGGGAGGGGCAAGAACCAGAGCTAAAGCTGTAACTGTAACTAATTTTATCTTCTAGAAATGTATTGTTAAGTTAATTTGTGTCTTTTTGAGATCTTTGCTACTTTTTTCCTTATGTTTGCTTTTACTAATATGAACATCATATGTACACACATACATATACACGCACACACATATATATATATATATATATATATAAATGTACACACACATACATGTCCTGTACTGCTGCCACTGCCGGGGTATTAAGGCTCGGTGGGGGCCTAGAGTGTACCCAGCAGTGGGTTCTGTTCACTGTTTTAGCTCGTTGGAGGTGCATTTAAAAAAAACAAGTTGGGATGTTTTATTGTTACCCCTGCTAAAATACATTAAGCTAAATGATATAAATAAAAAGATACTCCTCAGTCGTTGATGTGGTTGAGCAGCTTCTTGCAGTGGCCGGCATGGATACAGTTTTCTCATCCCTCAAGCTTTAGGGAGGTCGGTGTCGTCAGTTGAACCTGGTGTGGTCCATGTCGTCCTACTAGGTCACAAACTTGGTTAGAATTAGAGAGGTTAGTATTGTAAGTTTGAAAATTGTCATTCTCACCACCATTATCTCCCCCCTTTTCTTTCTCATTACAAAGAGGAAGAAAAGATGCACTGTTTAGAATGACGCAAAAAAACAAAACAAAATAATGGCCACTGAGAGTCCCACTTTGATCTAATGAAACAAAAAATGCAATTTTTCCGAATTTCCAGCTCCCTTGTCTCCTCAGGTTCACCATCAGGTCTAGCCAGGCCCTACCCTTTTCACCATTAAGTGACACTCGAAAATTAATTTACTCAGGGACACAAAATCTCTGGGAGTAAATGGGATGCACGGTGACACAGCAGGAAGTAGGTGTGAAATACACTTGGGGACACACAGATAGTCTGCTAAGTACATTAACATACCTTAGCCTGGGGCGATGAGCTAGATTTGAAAAGAAAGGGATGGCTGGGCGTGTATTGAATTGAATTACCCATGGGGGGTCTACTTTAACACAACTCTTGTGGGCTGCTTGCAAGTTAAAGTTCCACTTTGACCAAAATAAGAAT
>BLSH010049387.1:17609-33150 GCA_018402905.1 Glandirana rugosa
GAAATTGGCTATAACTCCTTTCCGGTAAATGTTACCTTTGGTGCATATGAGCGCAACTGTTTTTATTATTTATTTGAGTTGGTGATATTATCTCACTAGTTGTTGCTGCTGACACTATCTATCCTAGCGCAATACTGCTCTACTATTATATAGATGCCACAGAAAGCCCACAGATCATTATCCTTACATAAAAGGCAATACTAATTCCATAACGCAAGTGAACCGCCGCCAAGCAGATCGATCAGTACAGAATACAGGGGCCCCTGATTGATGGTAATACACCTGCACCACAGAACGTGCATTGCACCTCAAAGATCCGGGCCGGCGTTTGCTCCAGCGCTTAACCGCTCAGGGCGCCTGCCGGCCGGGATGATCGGGCGGGTAGCGTGTAATTATCAAATGATGGAAGGTTTCCATTGTAAATGGCCTTTCCTCAATATCGGTTAAAGCCATATTCGCTGTACACAGCGAATACCGGTAAACCGACACTGGGAGACACTGTGACAATAAATAATAAACATCCTACATTTCTACAACAGATTATTCATGGGATTTTTATTATATCAGTCTATATTAACCAGTTCTTGTCAAATTTGTCACAGGATAGGGAGTTAATGGCTAGCATGTGTCCGAGAGTGTAGTTTTGTCTGACTATTTTTATCACATCTTGGATTTTAATAGTAGGGATGTTCTTCCAATTATGTTGAACAAATGTTTGGGCTGCTAGAAGGACGTGTGTCACAACCATCCTGAATGTGTGAGAGAATTTTTTATCCCTCTGCAGAGGATAGCTAGTGCTGGGCCCGGTGATGTGATGTCAATGAAGAGATTACTTGGAACACTTGGTTCCAAAAGCTTATTACTAGAGTTGAGCGAACCCGGACTGTAACGTTCGGGTCCGTACCGAACTTTCGGGTGTCCGTGTCCTGAATCCGAACGTTTGAGAAAAAGTCCAGGTTCGGGTTCTGGTATTTTATCACGCATGTTGAATAGCTGCAGGGCAGCCAATCAACAAGAGTTTCACTGGTTTTCCCTAGAAGCCATCACAGCCATGCCTACTAATGGCATGGCTGTGATTGACCAGTGCATCATGTGACCCAGCCTCTATATGAGGCTGGAGTTACAGTGCTGCATGTCACATGCTCTTAGGTTAGTGTAGGGAGAGGTTGTGAAGGACAGATTGTGAGGGACAGATTGCAGTGATAATAACTAGGTAGAGATTACTACTACTGCTTTGAGGGACAGATTGTAGTTCTATAACATCTCATCCTGCATTACAGAAAGATCTGATTACAGAACGATCTCTCATCCTGCATTACAGAACGATCTGATTACAGAACGATCTCTCATCCTGCATTACAGAACGATCTTAAGGGACAGATTGCAGATCTAATAACATCACATCTCCCATTTTTCTTCCTTTTGCAGCCCTCTAGCACTTTCCAGGACTTTTTTACAGTCATTTTTGTGCTGAAAAGTTTGGGTCCCAATTGAATTCAATGGGGTTTGGGGTCCGGGGTAAAGTTCGGATGACGTTCGGTACTGATCCCGAACGTTTACGGAGAGATCGGTCGAACCCGCAGAACCCGAACGTCCAGGTGTTCGCTCAACTCTACTTATTATGCTTGGGCAATCCCAGAAGGGGTGCAGTAAGTGACCTATGTGGCTACAGTTTCTCCAATAGAGGGGTGAAGTGTGTGGGAAGTAGTTTGCCAGCCTTAATGGGGTATATTGCAATCTGTTTATGATTCTGAGCGTCATTTCCCAATGGCTTACGCAATGAGGACCTCTGGATTGTGTGAAATGCGTATTGCCATCTGTGATCACTATACCTAGGTCGGATTGCCATGTTTTCATTGCTGTGGATTTGTGAACTGAGTTTTTATTTTGAATGAGGTTGTAGAATAGTGAAATACCCTTGAATTTTGTTTCAGGGGATACAAAGTAATACCATGCTTTGCTTGACACTTGGATTGTTGGAATGGGGTTAGCACTTATGAAGTGTGATATATGTGTGCATGTGAAATACATATGTGTTGGTAATTTGTTTTCACTTATCATTTGTTCAGCCGTTTTTGGTTTGGAGTCTTTATCGTGTTTTGTGCTGTTTTTACACCATAAATTGCTATTTTTTTTAGTTGATAGCATTGGTATTTTTGCCTCCAATAGGCTAAGTGGAAATTGGTAGTCTACTGTGGTGTTCTATATATTGCCTTGATTGATAAGAAATCCCCATGCTTGTAATGATGCTAATATAGGAGGAGACAGGTTCTGTGTGTGTCACGTACCTGATGGCAGAGTCTGACTTATGCAGTAGGCAACCTTTCTTACAGCCCTGCTTCCAGAACCCCTGGAAGAGCAGACAGGGAGCGCTGGAGCATAGGGGAGCACGAGGGCTGGATTTGACACAGGTGATGGTAAGATGTTTTCCAGAAGTCTGTGCTAGACTGAAGAGTAGTGATGCAGGCCGGGTCAATAACATGCAGGCAAAGCAGTACAGGAGGAGCAGGCAATCGGATTGTCAGGTGCAGGCAGGGTCGTTAATAGGCAGACAGTTTGAGGTACACAGGGATCAGACAGAAGAGTGGTCGTAGGCAAGCCGGGGGTTGGTGCAGGCAGAGTTCAAGCAGATGCGGTTTCAGGCCGGGTCACAGGTAACAGGAAGCTCAGAACGGACCACTCAGAAACACAGTAACGCTGTAGAATGGACAGCAATGATTGCAAGGTGCTGTCAGCTTAAATGATCGTCAGGGGACCGTGCCGGCGCACACGCACACAGGCGCGCGCACAAGCGCTACGTGCACCCGCACATGGGTCACCTGGCCCGGATTTCAGAGGCGGAAGTGGTCTCCTGACATTGCCCCTCCAAGGGCAGTTTCCGGATGCCCAAATGGGCTCTTAGCTCTGGGTGTCTTCTCCAAAAGGACTTGACAAGTTCTTCAGCGTGGATGTGGTTTTCGGGTTCCCATGAAATTTCTTCGGGCCCGTACCCCTTCCATTTAATCAGGTACTGAATGGATCCACCCCTTCTCCTGCAGTCGAGGATGGCTTCCACTTCAAATTCTTCGCCATCCACAAGAATTGGCTCAGGCGGGGCCGACTTTCAACCCGGGAAGGGGTCCTGAGTTACGGGTTTCAACAAGGTGACATGAAATACCGGGTGCACTCACAGGGAAGGGGGAAGGTCCAGCTCGTATGCGACCCTGTTGATCTTCCTTCTCACAGGGAAAGGACTGATTAACCTTGGGCCCAACTTCCTGGAAGGGCATGACAACCTCAAGTTCTTGGTTGCCAACCACACTCGGTCACCCAGTTGCAGGTCCAATTCCCCGCGTCTCCCCTTGTCGAATGCTCTTTTGTTACACTCCTGCGTCTGAGCTAGGGTTTCTTGTAACAATTTGCTATTCCTTGTCAGGAATTCTATGGTCTTCTGTACAGCAGGTACAACACTTTCCGGAACCAGGTTAGGTATGAATGTAGGGTGGGTGGTACCCCAAGTTCGCCCAGAATGGGGACTGCTTGGTGGCTCAATGTTCGGTGTTATTATAGGCAAATTCAGCCATAGGTAGCAGCGAGACCCAGTCATCTTGGGCAAAGGAAGAGTAGCATTGGATATATTGTTCTAGGGTCTGGTTAGTCCTCTCTGTCTGGCCATTTGTCTGGGGGTGATAGGCAGAAGAGAATGCCAGTTCGATGTTTAGGGCAGAACACAAGGCTTTTCAGACCCCACGATCCGAGACAATGTTGACAGGAAGCCGTGCAGTCGGACCACTTCCTTAATAAATGTCCCTGCGGTCGCGGTTGCAGTGGGGGTCCCCTTTATCGGGATGAAGTGGGCCATCTTAGAAAGATGATCCACAATTATGAAGATGGGATTAAATCCTTCAGAAGGGGGTAACTCCGCTATGTGGTCCATCGATATGTGTGACCATGGCCATTCAGGAATGTCTGGTTCAACAGACCCCATGCTTTTGCACAGCTGGTCTTGTGTTGGGCACAGAACGGACAAGAGCTGACATACTTCCGAAAGTCCTTGTCAGCGGAAGGCCACCAAAAGGAGCGTGACAGCAGCTCCGCAGTCTTACGACCGCCAAAATGTCCGGCCAATTGGTGGTCATGGCAAAGTTCCAAAACTGTCAGACGTTGCTGCTCCGGAATGTAGAGTTTGTCTTGGAACCAACACAGTCCATCTTTCATTGCCAGTCTAGGATCAGGGGACATGGTTGATCCGGCCAGGGATTGTTTAAGCCGAGACAGCAGATCTTCCTGCATCAACAGGAAGCTCCGGGCCGGGAGGATGGTATCTGGTGGCGTGGAGTCACCAGGCTCGTCTTATCATAGAGTCCATGCTGACGTAGGCATTGTAAGACGCACCCGACATGCCATCCGTGTTCTTCCAGAGATGCCGAAAAGATGAGGATGTCATCAAGGTAAATGATGACGAACTGGTCCATGTAGTCACGAAACACATCATTCACCAGGTGCTGGAATGTAGCTGGAGCCTTGCAGAGCCCCGAAGGGCATCACTAAGTATTCATAGTAACCGAAACGTGTCTGGAAGTCGGTCTTCCATTGGTCACCCTCCCGGATGCGAATGAGGTTATAAGCTCCGCGAAGATCCAGTTTGGTGAACACAGCAGCTGTTCCAAGTCTTTGAAATAGTTCAGGGACCAGTGGCAAAGGGCACCGGTTTTTAAATGTAATTTTATTAAGGTCCCAATAGTCCATGCAGGGTCTGAGAGTGTGGTCTTTCTTCTCTACGAAGAATATTCCAGCCCCTGCAGGTGAAGTAGAGGGCTGAATGAAACCTTTTTTAAGGTTGTCGTCAAGATAAGCCTTGAGGGCCTTCAGTTCCAACTCAGAGAGCGGGTAGATTCGACCAAAAGGTACTTCTGCCCCTGGTAGCAGTTCTATAGGGCAGTTGTACGCCCTATGAGGTGGGAGTGCATCTGTCCCTTTCTTGCTGAACACATCCAAAAACTCATGGTAGACAGATGGAACTGCTGGATCAGAGTCAGAGTTCAGACAAAGCACTGAAGCAGGAGATCCTGGAGCCAGTGGAAGACAGTTGTGTTGGCAGTAAGAGGAGAGAAACTGAACGTATCCAGTGGACCAATCAATGATGGGGCAGTGTGCCAGCAGGCATGGCGTCAAATGACAGGTGTTCCGAGTGGCCGCCCATTGTCCAGGCAAGAAGAGGAACTTTCTCATGGGTGACCACTCCGGATTTAATGGTGGACCCATCAGCCAAGCTGGAGATGCAGAGGCAGAACAAGATAGTTAGAAACGTCAGGCTTATGAAACAAAAAAAAAAAAAAGAAACGTCAGGCAAAGATAAGAGTCCTCCTGGGGTAGAGTGGAGCTTGTTTCCATGTTTGACCGGACAGGACTTGACAAGATGTCCAGAACCACCACAATAGAGACAGAGGTTATGGGTCAGGCATCTGTGTCTCTCTTCAGGAGAGAAGGAGGGACGTAGAGGTCCGGGTTCCACCCAGACAGGACGAACAAATCCTGCTGCTTCTTCATCTCTACGCTCCCGCAGATGTCGGTCGACCTGGATGGCCAGGTTGATCAAGGCTTCCAGTGTCCGGGGGACACCCAAATGGGCCAGCTCGTCCTTGAGCGGCTCGGAGAGCCCCAGTCTGAACTGATGACAGAGCACTGCATCATTCCAGGATGTATCTGCGCTCCAGCGCCGGAACTCTGCTACGTAGTCTTCCGCCGTATGGTGGTCTTGCTGGAGTGCGTGCAGAGCAGCCTTGGCTGTAACAACCTGATGGGGATCCTCGTACAGCCGAGCAAATGCTAAATGTGCCTGCACATGGGTCTCCTGGCCTGTATTTCAGAGGCAGAAGTGGTCTCCTGACAGTGTGTCCCACGTTTTCCAACTATCGCCCATAAGGAATGCTACTAGGTCCTGTGTGGTACCATATTTTTTTCAATCCCCGCCCATAGTCATGTTTGGTCTGTCTCAAACCAATGTTTGAGTTGGTCCAGTCTAAATGCCCACATATAGTCATATATGTCTACCAGGCCTTCTCCTCCTACTCGTTTTTGTGGGATTAGGTTGGTTCTAGAGCATCTTACCTTTTTACCATGCCATATGAATTTCCACATAAGGCTCACCAGTGTGGGGGGATGGGAACTATTAGCATCCTAAACATGTATAATATTTGTGGTAGGATTGACATTTTGAAGGATGCAATTTTGCCTAGCCAAGATATTTCTTTTGTGGATCTTTCTTTGAGTTGGGCTTCCAGTTTTGCAATTAGGGTTTGAAAGTTAGCATTTGCTAAGGATGTGTTAGGGTAATACCTAAATATTAAGTTGCTGCTAATATTGTCTGGAGTTCCTAAGTTCAAGATTAAAGATTTTGTGAACTTTACCTTGTAGTTTGAGACCTCACCAAATTCCTGTAGTGTCTTGTGTGCCAATGGCAGGGATGTTGATGTGTCCACGAGGATTAGTATGACATCATCCGCATATAAGTTTATTACATGTTTATTGGATGCAAACTTGAAGCCCCTGATTGATGGATCTGATCGCTTCTGCTAGGGGTTTGATTATTAGGTTGAAGATGGCTGGTGAGATGGGGCATCCCTGGCGAGTCCCATTGGATCTACAAAAGACATCAGATAACATGCCAGACATATATACCTGTGCAGATAGGCAGGAGTACAGTGCCTGTATGGCATTTAATATTGCACCTTGTAGACCAAATTTAGACAATACCTCCGACATAAAAGTCCAGTGGACTCTGTCGAACGCCATCTCTGCATCTATTGAAAGTAGCAGAGAAGGCCTCCGGCTTCTCCCAGCATGATGCATAATGTTTATTATCATCCTGGTGGCATCTAAGGTCTGCCATCCCTTCACAAAAGCCATCTGGTCTCGCTTGATAAGGGATGGAAGAAATTCTGCTAGTCTTTTGGCCAGTAGTTTTGCATTCATTTTTATATCTGAGTTTAGGAGAGACATAGGCCTAAAGTTGGCTGGTGTGTTGGGGTTCTTCCCTGGTTTAGGCAGTGTAACTATATATGCTCTCAGCATCTCCTCAGGGAATGTGGCTTTAGTGGTGGCTTTGGTAAAGGCTGTTTGCATATATGGTGCTAAAATGTTGCTGAATTGTTTAAAGTATTCATTTGAGAAACCATCTGGGCCTGGTGACTTGCTGTTGGGTAGTGTGGTTATGATGTTTTCTATTTCGGATATTGAAAAAGGGGAATTTGATTTGCTTATTTGATCCTCTGAAAGGGATGGGAGGTTTATCTTGATGTATTTTTTCTGTTGTGGGTTGTGTAGTAGAGGTGTCTTCTTGCAGGTTGTATAATTCACTGTAGTAGTCAGCAAACTGGTTTGTGGGTTAGTAACTTTGTGGTTCAAGGTAGGGTGTATTAGATGTACGATTTTTGTTTTTATGCGGGCTGCTTTAATCTGATTGGCAAGGTATTTTCCTGCTCTATTGGCATTAGTATAAGAGTTAATTTGTAATTTCCTGAGGTATTTGTCATACTGTTTTGTCAAGAGTCCTCTGAGAGTTTCTCTAAGCTGTGAGAGTGTTTGGTAGTTGTGTTGGGTGTTGATTTATTTTGTAGTTCTAGTTTGTGAATTTTGGCTAATGTATTATTGAGCTTTAGGTTTTATTGTTTTCTTTCTCTCGCTCCTATATGGATGAGTATGCCTCTCACGTAGGCCTTATGTGAGTTCCATAGGATGTAAGGGTCATCTACAGATGTGTCATTGTTTTGGAAGAAGTTGCAGAGATGCTGAGAGATATTGGGAAGAGTTTTCTTTTCTTGCAGTAATCTAACGTTACAGCGTCAGATGGGAGAGGAGTGGGGGGCATCCTGTGCTTCCACTTTTTGTAATGTCCACTTATCAGTTAGGAACATGTCTATGTGTGAATAGGAACAATGCCTATGAGAGAAAAAGGTGTAGTTCCTTTCGTTTGCATGTAGGCATCTCCATGCATCATACAAATCTTCACCATGAAGTAGTTTGTTCAGATATACTCTATTGTTTTGTGTTATGGCAGTTATGTCCAGTTTCAGATCAGCTGCTTGATTAATGTCTCTGCCAATAAGGAGGTTGCCATACATTACCGAGTGGATTCTTCTGATTAGTTTCTTTAAGAATCTGATTTGGTAAGAGTTTGGAATGTAAACTGATAACAGGGTAAATGGCTTAGAGTTTATATCTCCCGTTACTATTATGTATCTGCCTCCTTCATCCAAAATGGTTTCCTTGTGCTGGAAGGATAGTGAGTTCTTGATCACCAGGGGTACACCGCTCTTTTTGCGCCATGGCATGCAAGCTAGAAATATGTGGGGGTAATCTTTGTGTGTTTCCTGTACATACAGAATGTCTGCTTTATGATTGCGGGCCTCGTTCCACATTGAAAATATCTTTGCAGGGTGATTTGATCCTCTGGCATTAATTGATAAGCACTTAATGGTCATTATTGTTGGTGGTGTTGTTTTGCGGGTACACACTGGGACCATGAAGTCTTTACTCGGTTGGGGTTCCAATTTTGGTGGTGCCATAGAGTTCTTTACTTCTTCCACAAGGATTTGTTCTGTGTGCAGGGTGTTTGCCTCTAGATTAGAGTTGAGCGGACACCTGGATGTTCGAGTTCGTCGGGTTCGGCTGAACCTCGTGAAACTGTTCTGGTTCGGCACCGAACTCGATCCGAACTTGACCCCAGACACCGAACCCCATTGAAGTCAAGGGTGACCCGAACTTTTGGGCACAAAAATGGCTGTAAAAAAGTCATGGAAAAGGCTAGAAGGCTGCAAAAGGAAGCAAATTGGGGGTAAGAGTAGGACAAGTGCCCTGCAAACAAATGTGGATAGGGAAAGAACTTAAAATCACATGAAAAAAAATAAAAATGGGAGGAGGAGGTGGATGTGGAGTAGGAGCCTAGAGGTTGACTAGGCCGTTACTGTGGCAGTGTGGGTGGAAGTGGCGGTGGTGGAGGAGGAGGAGGAGGTAGCCAACACTGTTTTTTGTTTGTTTGTTTGTTTTTTTGGATTGGGGTAGCCCCCAAAATATTGAGACATATTCAAAAAAAAAAAAGGAAACCAATGGCTGTGTGAGGCCGGTCTAAATGTCTATTCTGCACAAGGTACAGGCAAGTCTTGTGGGATCCATGCCTGGTTCATTTTAATAAAGGTTAGTTTGTCCACGTTGGCTGTGGACAGGCGGCTGCGCTTGTCTGTGATAACGCCCCCCGCCATACTAAACACACGTTCAGACAATACACTGGCTGCAGGGCAGGCCAGCACCTCCAAGGCATAAAGGGCAAGCTCAGGCCCTGTGGCCAATTTGGATACCCAGAAGTTGAATGGGGCAGACCCATCAGTCAGTACGTGTAGGCGTGTGCACACATACTGTTCCACCATATTGCTGAAATGCTGCCTCCTGCTAAGACATTGCCTATCAGCTGGTGGTGCTGTTTGTGGTGGCGTGCTGCTGAAAAAGCTTTTCCCCATTTCGGCCATGCTAACGCTGCCTTTTGAGGTGCTGGCGGTGCCACAGCTGCGTTGGTGACCTCTTCCTCCTCCTCCCCTGACTTCGCCTTGTGCTTCCACTGCTGAGCCCCGGTGTCATTTGGGAATGCCCTCAGCAGCGCGTCTACCAGAGTGCGCTTGTAGTCGCGCATCTTCCAATCACGCTCCAGTGAGGGAATTAAGGACGGCACGGTAACGGGGATCCAGCAGGGTGGCCACCCAGTAATCAGCACAAGTTAAAATGTGGGCAACTCGGCTGTCGTTGAGTAGGCACTGCAGCATGTAGTCGCTCATGTGTGCCAGGCTGCCCAGAGGCAAAGACAAGCTGTCCTCTGTGGGAGGTGTATCATCTGTGTCCTCCGTATCCCCCCAGCCACGCTCCAGTGATGCCCACGAGCTGTGTTGGGTGCCACCCTGCTGTGAACACGGTTCCTCCTCCTCATCATCCTCGTCCTCCTCATCCTCCAGAACTGTCCCCTGGCTTGAAAATTTTTGACCTGGCCTATGCTGTTGCAGGAACCCACCCTCCGAGCCACTTGTGAATGACTGGCCTGATAACCGTGGAAATTACCACTCTTCCTCCTCCGCCTGTGCCACATTCTCTTCCTTCATCATCCGAAGTGTTTTTTCAAGGAGACATAGAAGGGGGATAGTAATGCTGAGAACGTGTCATTGGCACGGGCTATGTTGGTGGAGTACTCGAAACACAGCAATATGGTACACAGGTCTCGCATGGAGGCCCACTCCTTGGTGGTGAAGTGGTGCTGTTTCGCAGAGCGACTGACCCGTGCGTGCTGCACCTGAAACTCCACTATTGCCTGCTGCTGCTCGCACAGTCTCTCCAGCACGTGCAAGGTGGAGTTCCACCTTGTGGGCACATCGCATAGGAGGCGGTTAGCGGGAAGGCCGAAGTTCCGCTGCAGTGCAGACAGGCGAGTAGCAGCAGGGTGAGAACACCATAAGCGCGCACAGACGGCCAGCACCTTTTGCAGCAGCTCTGACATATCCGGGTAGTTTTTTAGAAATTTCTGCACCACCAAATTCAGCACATGTGCCAGGCAAGGGTTGTGCTTCAAACCGGCTAGGCCCAGAGCTGCTACGAGATTTCGCCCAGTATCGCACACCACCAGGCCGGGCTTGAGGCTCAGTGGCAACAACCACTCATCGGTCTGTTGTTCAATGCCCGTCCACAGCTGCTGCGCAGTGTGGGGTTTATCCCCCAAACATATCAGTTTTAAAACAGCCTGCTGTCGTTTCCCCCTGGATGTGCTAAAGTTGGTGGTGAAGGTGTTACGCAGAGCGGATGAGGAGGTGGTAGAGGAGGAGGAGGAGGAAGCGCAGTAGGAGGAGGAGGCAATGGGAGGCAAAGAGAAATGCCCTGCAATCCTCGGTGGCGGAAGGACATGCGCCAAATGGCTAGCCGCCTCAGGCCCACCCGCCACTACATTTGCCCAGTGTGCAGTTAGCGAGATATAGCGTCCCTGCTCATGCTTACTGGTCCACGTATCAGTGGTTATGTGGACCTTGCCACAGATGGCGTTGCGCAGTGCACACTTGATCTCATCCCCAACTTGTTTGTGCAGGGAAGGGATGGCTAGCCTGGAAAAATAGTGGCGGCTGGGAACCACGTACTGTGGGACAGCCACCACCATCAGGTTTTTAAAACTGTCCGTGTCCACCAGATGGAATGACAGCATTTCAAAGGGCAGGAATTCTGAAATGCTGGCATTCAGGGCCAGGGATCGCGGGTGGGTAGGGGGGTACTTCCTCTGTCTCTCCAGTGTTTAGGAGATGGAGAACTGTAAGCTTCCATGGGACCGTATGGAGATGCTTGGGGACGGTGGCGGACATGGTGGCATTGCTGTCACATCGTCTGTTTGCTGGGTGGCACGTGACACTGGCACTGTAGAGCTGGAGGAAGAGGCCGAGGAAGCAGCAGAAGAGGAAGCAGGAGGAGGATGAGACCTTTCTTGGATTTTGAGGTACTTATTCCACTGCAGCAAGTGCTTTGCATTTAGATGCCTGGTCATGGGGGTTGTGCTCAGGTTTAGAATATTTGTGCCTCGCTTCAGCCTCTCATTGCACAGTGTGCAAACCACTTGTGTCTTGTAGTCAGCACATTGTCTGAAGAACTGCCACTTTGGTGTGCTAGGTCCCTGGGTGTGGTGGGTAGTAGCAGGCATACTGTCTAGGGGACGCGCGCTCCGCTTTTGCAACCTGCTTCCTCTTTTGCTGTGCTGGTGCCTCTGTGCGACCACCACCTCTTCCTCTAAACTGCACACGTCACTCGCATGACCTTCATTCCATGTGGGGTCTAGGACCTCATCATCCTCCACATCATCTTCCACCCACCCTTCACCACTGCCCTCCTTGTCAGTCTGCACACTGTAGAAAGCCGCAGCAGTTGGCACCTGTCTTTCGTTATCATCATCACAGACGTGCTGCTGTGATGTTTCCATGTCCTCATCCTGAACCAGAAGTGGTTGGGCATCAGTGCACTCAATGTCTTCCACTTCTGGGCCAGGGCTATGTGGATGGCCCATGGAAAGCACAGCAGCAGAGTCATCAAAAAGCATAAGAGTCTGCTGCATGACTTGGGGCTCAGACTGCTTGGCTGATTTACAAGGGGCTGAGGTGAAAGACAGATGGCCATGTGGTTCAGGTGCCAACTCAAGGGACTGGGTGAGGGACAATTGTGAAGGAACTGGAGGCATTGTCAGCTACCCAATCTATTATCGCCTGTACTTGTTCTGGCCTCACCATTCTTTGAGCCCCATTCGAACCTACCATATAACATTGAAGGTTCTGTCCGCTACATGAGGAAGGTGTTTAACTTGTGCGTGTAGCTGGCACAGATCGACCACTTCCTCTCCTTGCAACAGGAGCTTCAGCAACACCACCAACACCAGCAGCAAAAGCAGCACCACGACCACCACCACGTCCCTTATTTGACACTCTCCTCATTCTGGACACAAATGTACTATGTAGCACTATTTATTAATACAAAAAAAAGAATATTAAATTATTATTCTTATTTTTTTTAAAAAAAGGAAAATTGTAGATGCACTTTATATTTTTGTGCAAGAAATGGACCGCTCACTCCAGCAGCAGGAACCTCTCCCTACACCAGTATGAGATGATTTTAGTACGATAATCTGTCTTTCACAGCACCGACAGGAACCTGTCGATAGTGCAGTATGAGATGATTTTAGAACAATAATCTCCCCCTCACAGCACCAACAGGAACCTCTCCCTAATGCAGTAGGAGATGGCTTTATAAGGATAAACTCTCCTTCAGAACACCAACAGGAACCTCTTTATAATGCAGTAGGAGATGGCTTTATAACGATAAACTATCCGTCAGAGCACCAACCGGAACCTGGTACTAATGCAGTAGTGGATGGTTTTAGAACGATAATCTCTCGCTCATAGCACCAACAGGAACATGGCCCTAATGCAGTAGTAGTTCTTTTTAGAATGATAAACTCTCCAACAAAGAACCAATAGGAACATGGCGCTAATGCAGTAGTAGTTCTTTTTAGAATGATAAACTCTCCCTCAGAGCACCAACAGGAACCTGGCCCTAATGCAGTAGTAGTTTTTTTAGAACGATAGCACCAACAGGAACCTGGCCCTAATGCAGTAGTGGTTCTTTTTAGAAAGATAAACTCTCCATCAGAGCACCAACAGGAACCTGGCCCTAATGCAGTAGTGGATGGTTTTAGAATGACAATCTCTCTCTCAGAGCACCAACAGGACAATGGCCCTAATGCAGTAGTAGTCGTTTTTAGAACGATAAACTCTCCCTCACAGCACCAACAGGAACCTGGCCCTAATGCAGTAGTAGTTGTTTTTAGAACGATAAACTCTCCCTTAGAGCACACACAGGAACCTGGCCCTAATGCAGTAGTAGTTGTTTTAGAACGATAAACTCTCCCTCAAAGCACCAACAGGAACCTGGCGCTAATGCAGTAGTAGTTATTTTTAGAACGATAAACTCTCCCTCAGAGCACGAACAGGAACCTGGCCCTAATGCAGTAGTAGTTGTTTTTAGAACGATAATCTCTCCCTCAGAGCACCAACAGGAACCTGGCCCTAATGCAGTAGTAGTTGTTTTTAGAACGATAATCTCTCCCTCAGAGCACAAACAGGAACCTGGCCCTAATGCAGTGGTGGATGAATTTAGAAGTATCATCTCTCCCTCAGAGCACCAACAGGAACCTGGCCCTAATGCAGTAGTAGTTGTTTTTAGAATGATAAACTCTCCCGCAGAGCATCAACAGGAACATGGCCCTAAAGCAGTAGTAGTTGTTTTTAGAACGATAAACTCTCCCTAAAAGTACCAACAGAAACCTGGCCCTAATGCAGTAGTGGATGGTTTTAGAATGACAATCTCTCTCTCAGAGCACCAACAGGACCCTGGCCCTAATGCAGTAGTAGTCGTTTTAGAACGATAATCTCTCCCTCAGAGCACCAACCGGAACCTGGCCCTAATGCAGTAGTACTTGTTTTTAGAATGAAAAACTCTCCCTCAGAGCACAAACAGGTACCTGGCCCTAATGCAATAGTAGTTGTTTTTAGAACGATAAACTCTCCCTCAGAGCACCAACAGGACCCTGGCCCTAATGCAGTAGTAGTTGTTTTTAGAACGATAAACTCTCCCTCAGAGCACCAACAGGAACCTGGCCCTAATGCAGTAGTACTTGTTTCTTTTTAGAACGATAAACTCTACCTCAGAGCACCAACAGGAACCTGGCCCTAATGTAGTAGTAGTTCTTTTTAGAACGATAAACTCTCCCTCAGAGCACCAACAGGAACATGGCCCTAATGCAGTAGTAGTTGTTTTTAGAACGATAATCTCTCCCTCAGAGCACAAACAGGAACCTGGCCCTAATGCAGTAGTAGTTGTTTTTAGAACGATTAACTCTCAGTCAGAGCACCAACAGGAACCTGGCCCTAATGCAGTAGTAGTTCTTTTTAGAACGATAAACTCTACCTCAGAGCACCAACAGGAACCTGGCCCTAATGTAGTAGTAGTTCTTTTTAGAACGATAAACTCTCCCTCAGAGCACAAACAGGAACCTGGCCCTAATGCAGTAGTAGTTGGTTTTACAACTATAAACTCTCCCTCAAAGCACCAACAGGAACCTGGCCTTAATGCAGTAGTAGTTGTTTTTAGAACGATAAACTCTCCCTCAGAGCACCAACAGGAACCTGGCCCTAATGCAGTAGTAGTTGTTTTTAGAACGATAATCTCTCCCAAAGAGCACAAACAAGAACCTGGCCCTAATGCAGTAGTAGTTGTTTTTAGAACGATAAGCTCTCCCTCAGAGCACCAACAGGAACCTGGCCCTAATGCAATAGTAGTTCTTTTTAGAACGATAAACTCTACCTCAGAGCACCAACAGGAACCTGGCCATAATGTAGTAGTAGTTCTTTTTAGAACGATAAACTCTCCCTCAGAGCAACAACAAGAACCTGGCCCTAATGCAGTAGTAGATGTTTTTAGAACGATAATCTCTCCCTCAGAGCACAAACAGGAACCTGGCCCTAATGCAGTAGTAGTTGTTTTTAGAACGATAAACTCTCCCGCAGAGCACCAACAGGAACCTGGCCCTAAAGCAGTAGTAGTTGTTTTTAGAACGATAAAATCTCCCTCAGAGCACCAACAGGAACCTGGCCCTAATGCAGTAGTGGATGGATTTAGAACGATAAGCTCTCCCTCAGAGCACCAACAGTAACCTTGCCCTAATGCAGTAGTAGTTCTTTTTAGAACGATAAATTCTCCCTCTTAGCACCAACAGGAACCTGGCCCTAATGTAGTAGTAGTTCTTTTTAGAATGATAAACTCTCCCTCAGAGCAACAACAGGAATCTGGCCCTAATGCAGTAGTGGTTGTTTTTAGAACGATAATCTCTCCCTCAGAGCACCAACCGGAACCTGGCCCTAATGCAGTAGTACTGGTTTTTAGAATGATAAACTCTCCCTCAGAGCACAAACAGGTACCTGGCCCTAATGCAATAGTAGTT
>BLSH010049406.1:434-18763 GCA_018402905.1 Glandirana rugosa
AAACTCTAAAGTGTATGACGACGAAACTCACTGTGTAACGTCTAGTTTGGGACGGATTAATGTGTCACTTACAGCAACAGCTGGCCCTATAGGAGTAGGCAATGGTTTTTGAACAAGAATCTGTCCCTCTAAGCAGAAGCCTCTACCTAGTGCAGCCAGATCGCTCAAAACAGCAGTATGTGAAATCTCAAATTACTCCCACAATCTGATCGTTGTGTACGATCACGCAATCTGATTGTTGTGTACGAACGTAACGATCGTTGTGTTAGGCAGGGTTTGATCTGCAATGTGTCACTCAAAGCAGCAGTATGTGAAATCTCAAATACTCCAACAATCTGATCGTTGTGTACGATCGTGACGATCGTTGCGTTAGGCAGAGTTTAATCTGCAACTCTAAGCAGCAGTATTTGAAATCTCAAATTCCTCCAACAATCTGATCGTTGAGCACGATCGTAGCGATCGTTGTTTTATGCAGAGTTTGATCTGCAACTCAAAGCAGCGGTATTTGAAATCTCAAATTGCTCCAACAATCTGATCGTTGTGCACGATCATAGCGATCGTTGTTTTATGCAGAGTTTGATCTGCAACTCAAAGCAGCGGTATGTGAAATCTCAAATTTCTGCTATCTGTCCTCAGAGCAACAGCACAGCAGTAGTAATATATCTCAGGATGCAGGATCAGATGTTGTTAAAATGTCTCTAATCTCTCCCTGACGCCGTCAGCATCCTCTCCCTACAGATAACCCAAGAGCATACGACTGCAGCATCAAGTGACTCCAACTTATAAAGAGGCTGGGTCACATGATGTACTGGCCAATCACAGCCATGCCATTAGTAGGCATGGCTGTGATGGCTTCTAAGGGCAAACCAGTGAAACGCTTGTTGATTGGCTGCCCTGCAGCTTCTCAACACATGGAGTAAAATAGCAGAACCCCGGACCCCAACCCGAACATTTTTTGAAATGTCCGTGTTCGGGTCCGGGTCCCGGACACCCGAAAGTTCGGTACGGACCCGAATGTTACAGTCCGGGTTCGCTCAACACTACTTGTAGTATATTCTGTGCTGTAAGCAAAACAATAAATGCACATTCTTCCTTTGGTGTATGGTTTTCTCAGTGTTCCTTCAGAGCAACTTTTACACTCTAGGTTCATACAACCATGCATTACCTCACAATAACCCCAGATAAAGGGAAAGTCAATAATAATTATTAATGTCATTAATGCATTTATCATGAAACATGTTCAAGTATAGATGTCAAAATAAAAACTGACATCTTCTACATATCACAAAATATTATAAAACATCATGCCTGTGTCTTTTGTTTTTTCCAGACAGTGAAAACTGCCTGGAATGCAGATACGATGAATGGCCAAATGAGAAGAAGGACCAGTGTGTCCCTAAATTACTGGATTTCCTGTCTTACTCTAAAGACCTCATGGGAGTAATCTTTGCCTTGTCCTCCTCCATTCTTTGTGCTATGACTGGACTGATATTACTGGTTTTTATTTCACACCAAGACACGGCCATTGTAAAAGCCAACAACAGGAACTTGAGCTTCACCCTTCTGGTCTCCATCATGCTGAGCTTCCTATGTGTCTTTTTCTTTCTTGGACGTCCTGCTCATATATCCTGCTTGTTACACCAAACCTCATTTGGAATCCTCTTCACAATTGCCATCTCTTGTATCCTTGCCAAAACCATCATGGTCTATCTAGCTTTTAAAGCCACCAAACCTGGCAGTGTGTGGCAACATTGGATTGGAACCAAACTCTCCACCTCCATAGTCATCTTAGGCTCATCCATTCAAGTTATAATTTGTGTCATGTGGTTGTCTATCTCTCCTCCCTTCCAGGAGCTTGACACCTCTTCTTATCCGGACAAGATCATTGTTCAGTGTAATGAAGGATCAGTTATCTGGTTTTATTCTGTTCTTGGTTACATGGCGTTTCTGGCAGCTGTGAGTTTTGTTCTGGCATTCATAGTGAGGACATTACCGGACAGTTTTAATGAGGCAAAGTACATTACTTTCAGCATGTTTGTGTTCTGTAGTGTGTGGATTTGTATGATCCCAGCCTATCTGAGCACCAGAGGGAAGTACATGGTGGCTGTGGAGATATTCGCCATACTGAGCTCCAGTGGTGGAGTCTTAGGCTGTATCTTTCTCCCAAAATGTTACATCATCTTATGGCGACCAGAACTGAATACCAAAACTTCTTTACTAGGAAAAAACATGGTAAATAGTACAGGTATTAAGTATACATCATCCGTGAAGTGAAATATTAGAAAAATATAAATGAAAGAGTAGCATAATGCAAGTAATAACTGTGAAAACACCCCCCCCCCCCCCAACTAGGGCTGCAGTTCTTTTTACACAATAATTCAATTCTTAACTCTTAACATGTACCACTCCCTGCATTACCAAGTAAGTCAAATCAGGCTTTACATCACCCTCCAGGAAACATCTCCAATGTCCCCAAGGTGCTTGGGGGGGTTAGGGTGTAAAGCCTGATTTGTGTGGCCACTTCAAGAGATGCACACCTATGATGTCATCGCCTGTGGTGCCACAGGAGAAACACAACAGTGTCAGTTGAGGAAGAGGGGGAGCCTGGTGGTGTGGGAATGGTAAGGTAGCTAATAGGGATGACCTACTGGTTTAATTTGAACCTAAGTTCCAGCTGCATCCCTAGCAACCTGCATCACTGGCCCAATATTGTGAATTAAGGGGAATCCATTCCAATCTTTTTTTAGTGTGAGTGTCCCCTGTTAACATCTATATCAAACCCTCATTCAGTGTCAGGACATCCAGATCCAAGGGTAAAGATGGCAAACTGCGTCACCTTCCCCCGGTGGAGAAAGGGATAGGGCTACTAGTGGTTATGCAGTGAATTGGATTTTAGGGGTTAGAACAGGTATTGAGGACGCAACATAACACCCATCTGGTTGATCAAGGGGAAGTTTCTTTGAAAATGTGTTCCCAGGGTGCCTTGTAAGCTGGCAAGAGAGAGAGTGGTCTGCTTTTATCCCTCAGTGTGGGTGTCTGCTCCTTATATAGCATGATCCATCTTCCTGCTCATAGCCGTGGTTGCACATGCTTTATACTGGATACATCACAGGACTCTGAAGTTAAGCTTTCTTACACATGAACCCTCTGTATCCACAGATCCACTGTTTACCCTCCTTTGTTACATAACGCCACCACTTTTTTTGCAGCTCCAGATGTCAGCTAATATCTTCTGCAATTTGGTGCTGTGCTACCCAGTCACTGTAAAATATGTCTGTTTTCTCCCAAATAAAACACATTAATTCTGTTTCAAGATAAAACCTGCCTTGTCTCTTATATTGCAGTTTAATCAAGCTGCTTACATACTGTCCAGCCACCATACAATAATTGTGGCTATTGTCTCTTAAAGCAGAGTTCCAGCCTGTTAAAAGTCAGCAGCTACCAAAAGGGTATCTGTTGACTTTTAACAATCGGCCTCTCACCTATCCCTCGCTCCAGCGATGCGGCCGCTCGGCGGCTCGCTCGTCTCCCCCTCCCCTCAGTGGCGCCGGCATCACAGGTGTGGGCACCCGGCTTTGGCTTCAAAGCCGGGCGCTCACTGCGCAGGCGCAAGTTGCGCTGCGGCTTGTGAATGGCTCGGCGCATCTTCTGGGACCTGTGACGTGTCCCAGAAGATCGCTGGGTGGGAGGGAGGGAAGGTGAACTTCCTTCCAGCTCCTCGGCCCCAGGGGAGGAAGTGGACCTGGGACCCTGTGAAAACAGGGTCCACGGCCCCCCCCCCCAAAAAAAATAACATGCCAATTATGGCATGTCAGGGGGTTACCTCCCCTTAAAGCGGAAGTTCCACTTTAAGTAATGTACTCTAATGTTTATTTCAAGATAAAACATGCCTTATCTCTCATTCATTTCAGTCTACCAAGACTTACTTGCATACTGTCCAGGTAAAAAACAATATTATAACACTAAGTTTTTTGCATGATAAAACATGCCTTGCCTCTTTTCTTTCTATTTGCCGTCTATTCAAGTGCTTGCATATTGTTCTGATATTAATCAATTTCCAACAAAAAAATACTTGAATGCAATATTTTGAATATTTTAGGAATAATTGAGGATACAGAAATGTGGGGTTGTGGTTTTCAAGTGTATTTGTGTTCTTGGTACAAAACAGTGAAAACTGGTATTGCCAAAAACAGAAGCTCACAAACTATACAACTAAACACTTATAGCACAAAATCATCAAGCTAAGTAACAAAAAAAAAGTGTGCACCTCTACTCAAAGCGGAGTTCCAGTCATTTTTAAGTTTATTAAAAGTCAGCAGCTACAACAAGTGTAGCTGCTGACTTTTAATAAACAGACACTCACCTGTCCCATGATCCAGTGATGTGGCTCTTTTCCCTCTGCTCTACGTGGCGCCAGCATTGCAAGTGTGGGCACCTGACTGTGACAGCTTGCGGCTTCACAGCCAGGTGCGCACTGCAGCTTCTCAGTAGCCAGGCAATCTTCTAGGACCTGTGACATGTCCCAGAAGATTGCAGGGAGGGAGGGGGAGAGGAAAAGTCACCTAGGCGGCCCGAGCAGAAGTGGGAGCTGGGTACCTATCAAAACTAGGTACCCCCCCCCCCAAAAAAAAAACGACATGCCAAATGTGGCATGTAGGGGGGCAAGGAGTGCCTAAAGCGGAAGTTCCACTTTTGCTGGAACTCCACTTTAATATAAAACGAACATGGAAATGTACAAGCTAGTGGGAGTATAGAGTGCCAACATCCCTAGTAGTTATGAACAGAAAAAACCCTCAAGAAGGTGGGAATTTATAGGCACAAACATTGTCAAAAAAGTATGAAAATGCTAATTTTATTAGTACAAATAGGTTAAAAAACATAGTTGATGCAAAGAATCAGTGGAACAGTTCAAAATACATAGCGGCAACGTGATTTTGGAAAGATAAGTAACACCTGATGCATTTCGTGAATTTTGAGCTTCTTCAGAAGTGCTTTAACAGTACCATTCATATACATATAGATCTGTAGAAAATATAAGTCAAATATATCAACATACTTATTTTTAAGCAACAAAGAGAAACACAATGCATATAAGTCCCCACATGATTACCTGTCCTCATATAAGAAAAAGCCAGGGGAAAAGACCATGACATAAAAGATGAACCAGACGATCGTCTAACGATATAGGCTGTTTGTATAGGTAAAAACACACTAGAAGTCACTTCATGGACACTGCCCAGTGCCCCAGAGGCAACGCAGCAAAACCCCCCACAAAGGGTCAAGTGGTACCGTCAGCAGGATGGATAGGGGATTTCCCAACAAGAGGAGGAAGGGCACCAAGAAGGATTGCTGTACATATAGAAACAGAGAATGATTATATGTATCATAAAAATTCATAGAAGACCCAACATAAAACAGCTTAGATAAGCAAAACCAGATAGAGGCAAAACAGTTATACCCTATAACATATAGGTACCTGGTACAAATAGGAGGCTGTAAATCAGAGACAGCCCATCTTTGCCTGGAATCACCACACAGAATTTGGTACAGCAGGGGGCACAGCAGTGTTTGACAAGACATGCTGAATAGAGAAAAGAGTAAGACAAAAGTGCCCATAAGGATCAACAACAATTCATTGGCCAAAATAGCCTATAGTAATCTATGTAAGTTTGTTCAGGAAAGGATTACCTGCTGATCGGTGTGGAGGACAAACGCCGCTCTGTCACCACAAAGAATCTCAGGGCAGACAGCATGGCTTATAAAGAAGTCATATGGGGCCAATCAGGGCTTTCCTTCCATCCAAAGTACAGGTGCCTATACCCTCTCTAGTTCCGGCCGACTCATCCGAGTGTTGGCCCTCCAGATAGGCGGCGTGTGGTGCTTCCTTGCCGACGCAGCTACCCAATGATGTACAGTGGGGAGGGGAACTCCCTGGGTCAGCTGATGACAGCGCAGATGAATCCAGGCTGGAGAAACCTGGACACACCCCCTGGGGCGGGGGAGGTGCTGAACTGTATGCACAGAGGGGACAATGACTGGCACCTAGGCCATGGGCTAGTAGCTTGGGTTCGCTAGGCGGGGGACAGCCATAAGCCCCCAAGAACACTGTGGGGCATCAAAAACATCTGGGAACAATAAAGCTTTTGGATTTCAAATAAAAGAGTGACAGATAAGGCCCGTACACCTACAGGGTATATGGAGACCAATATGCATTGCATACTCTTGAGAAACATCGATCAGAAATGTAGTGATACAGTTTTAAATCTATAGATAAGATTATATAGACACTTACAGGAATATAAGTTACTCAGAAGAGAATGGGGGGGCAATACAGGTGGATGAGACTAATGTCTCTCCCATTTCCCTGATACAAAGCCATCCAAGAAGGGGCTTGTAGAATATATTATTATTCAGTCCCGGTGGGACTATGGCATTGAAACGACCAATCCAGCGGCTTCCAGCTACAACAATGCTTTGTCCCAATCACCTCCCCAGGGACTGGCATGCATCCTATCCAAAATTAGAAATGTTATTCTGGCAAAGACGCCCGCATGCATGTGCATAAGTTGACTCTACATTAAGTCCAAATAACCTGTGATGGTGAATGACTTAAAGTGAACAGGGTATCAAATAAGTTGACTCTATGAAGGTCAATGATTCAAGTGAAAAAGTCCAAATAAACCTGTGAGGGTTAAAGACTTAACGTGAACAGTGCATAAAGAGTCCAAACAAATGTCCCAAATAAACAATAAAGTTGAACACAAAGACAGGTGGAATGTGCATATATCAAATCCGTGGTAAGTTATCATCCAAAGATCAATGTAGAGGGTTAATGATGGCAATAAAGACCAACAATTCTTCTCTAAGATCAAAAAGGTGCACTCTTACCAGATGGGTTGGGTACACTTGACCGTACGGCCAGTGGACCTTACAGGCTGGTAGTGGAAAACTCCACAAACAGTGGTGGCAGGATCTTTGTTGGTGGTGCTGGTGGACTTCTCCTTTTGGGTGGTCCCTTCGGTGACACATCCCAGAAGACGCCAGTGTGGACGAAACGCGTCAGTTGGGGACCACGTGCCTATCGCAGTCTTTCTTTTATGTATTTTATTTGCCGGCTTTTATTTTGTCTGTTCCTGCATCGGTGGAATAAACTGGTATGTTTTACTACACAATGTGGAGCAGTTTCTTTTCTTCACATGGTTCCCGGTGAGGTCTGATGTCGAGGGCAGCCTTGACTCAGGTACTACTGAAGGGACCACCCAAAAGGTGGTCCTTCGCTCACTTTTTTCTTGTGTATTTTTTTCCTACTCTATTTTTACCTCACCTCTCTCTCTCAGTCTGTTTTTTCTTTCTCTATCTCCCTCTTTGTCCCTTTCTTTTGATTTCCCTCTCTTTTTCTCTTTCTCACTCTCTCTTGCTCTGTTGCTCTCTTCCTTTAGTTCAATATCCATCTTTCTAACTTTCTCCCTCTTTTTTATATTTCTCTCTGTCTAGCTCTCTTTTGCACTCTCTCTACAACTTTATCTACCTCTTTCTATTTCCCTCTTTATCTCTCTCCTTCTTTCTCTCTCTCTCGATCTTACCCCTCTTTCTTTATCAATCTGTCTCTCTCAATGTCTCTTCCTCAATCTCTCTTCCTCTTTATCTATTCCTCTATCTCTCTCTCTCTTCCTCTTTCTATCTCCACCTCTCTCTCCATCCCTCTCTCCATCTTTCCCTCTCCATCTCTATCTCCCTCGTTCTCTCTCCCTATCTCCATCTCTCTCTCCATCCCTCTCTCACTCTTTTTCTCTCCATCTCTCTTTCCTTCTTTCTCTCTCCCTATCTCCATCTCTCTCTCTCTTTTTCTTTCTTTCTTTCTTTCTTTCTCTCTCTCTCTCTCTCTCCCTCCCTCCCTATTTCTCTCTCCCTCTCTCCATCCCTGTCTCCCTCTTTTCCTCTCCATCTCTCTCCCTCTCTCTCTCCCTCTCTCCATCTCTCTCTCCCTCACTCCATCTCTCTCTCCACCCCTCTCTCCCACTTTTCCTCTCCATCTCTCTCTGCATCTCTATCTCTCCATTTCCCTCTCTCACTCTCTCTTTTTCCATCTTTCTCTCTTCATCTTTCTCTCTCCCTCTCCATCTCTCTCTCTCTCGCTATCTTTTTCTCTCCATCTCTCTCTCTCTCTCTCTTCAGTTCACTCACAATTTCTCTTTTTCAATCTTTTCCTCTACATCACTCTCTCCCTCTTTCTCTCTCCATCTCTCTCTCTCTCTCCCTCTTTTCCTCTCCAGCCTGTCTGTATACTACCCTAGCCTGCCAATATACTACTCTAGCCTGTCCATATACTACCCTAGCATGTCCATATACTACTCTAGCCTGTCCATATACTACCCTAGCATGTCCATATACTACTCTAGCCTGTCCATATACTACCCTAGCCTGTCTATATACTACCCTAGCCTGCCCATATACTGCCCTAGCATGTCCATATACTACCCTAGCCTGTCTATATACTACCCTAGCCTGCCCATATACTGCCCTAACCTGTCCATAGCCTTTCCGTATACTACCCTAGCATGTCTATATACTACCCTAGCCTGCCCATATACTGCCCTAACCTGTCCATATATACTACCCTAGCCTGTCTATATACTACCCTAGCCTGCCCATATACTGCCCTAGCCTGTCCATATACTACCCTAGCCTGTCTATATACTACCCTAGCCTGCCCATATACTGCCCTAGCCTGTCCGTAGCCTGTCCATATACTACTCTAGCCTGTCTATATACTACCTTAGTCTGCCCATATACTGCCAAAGCCTGTCCATAGCCTGTCTGTATACTACCCTAGCCTGTCCATATACTACCCTAGCCTGCCCATATACTGCCCTAGCCTGTCTATATACTACCCTAGCCTGTCTATATACTACCCTAGGCTGTCTGTATACTACACTAGCCTGTCCATATACTACCCTAGCCTGTCCGTATACTACCCTAGCCTGTCCCTATACTACCTTAGTATGTCTATATACTACCCTAGCCTGTCTATATACTACCCTAGCCTGTCTGTATACTATACTAGCCTGCCCATATACTACCCTAGCCTGTCCATATACTACCCTAGCCTGTCTATATACTACCCTAGCCTGCCCATATACTGCCCTAGCCTGTCCATATACTACCCTAGCCTGTTTATATACTACCCGAGCCTGCCCATATACTGCCCTAGCCTGTCTGTAGCCTGTTCGTATACTACCCTAGCCTGTCTGTATACTACCCTAGCCTGTCCATATACTACCCTAGCCTGCCCATATACTGCCCTAGCCTGTCTATATACTACCCTAGCCTGTTTATATACTACCCTACCCTGTCTATATACCACCCTAGCCTGTCTGTATACTACACTAGCCTGTCCGTATACTACACTAGCCTGTCCATATACTACCCTAGCCTGCCCATATACTACCCTATCCTGTCCCTATACTACCTTAGCCTGTCTATATACTACCCTAGCCTGTCTATATACTACCCTAGCCTGTCTGTATACTACACTAGCCTGTCCCTATACTACCCTAGCCTGTCCATATACTACCCTAGCCTGTCTATATACTACCCCAGCATGTCCATATACTAGCTTAGCCTGTCTATATACTACCCTAGCCCACCCCTTGGAATTTAACATCATGGTATGCCATAGAATTTTACATATAGACAAGGTGCTGATGCATGTAAATCTGATTTCATGATAAATTTCATTTTAGTTTTAATTTCAATAGTTTTTATTGAATTTTTATGATACAATAAACAGAGAAACACGGTACATATTAAAGTATGACATTCCATATTATCTCACCCGTACCATACAACAAGCCCTTTAGACCTGTTTTTTTTTCTGCTAATAGTCAGTGACAAACAAATCTTGATTTCCCCCTCCAGACACCCCAGTGGGATCAAACTGTCTATGGAGAGGGAAAGTCCTGCTACCTTTCGTAGAGGTTTCAATGACAATATAGTTGAACATAAGCTGGGCTATAACTTATATTAGTGAGAAACATAACAAGCTGGTGAGGGTAGTACCGAGGATAGGGTAACAAAGATTAGGGTAGAAAAGGGGGGTTAGAGGAGGAAAGAGGGGTGGAGGGTATGAGAGGGATGGGGAAATGGGAGGGATGGGGGAGGAAGGATGAGAAATAGGATACCAGACCATATGCATAACACTGTCCTCAAGTAATAGTACAACTGGGGTTAGTGAGCCAGGGGTCCCAAGCAGCTTGGAACTTTTTATAGTTCAGTAATGTGATCGCTAAGATTTTTTCCATTTCACACTGATGATTTAGGGCTTGGGTGACTTCCCTATGAGTTGGGATGTCAGGAGACTTCCATTTTTTTGTGATAGTCATTTTGGCTGCAAGAAGGAGATGTATTATTATAGTGCGAAATTTCGGATGGAACTCTTGGATGTTGAGAGGTAATAAGGCCAGACATGGGTTAGGTTTAATGTTTTGGTTACATATACTTGAGAGGATTCAAAAGACCTTATTCCAGTAGGACCTTATTGATTTACAAGACCATAATATATGAAACAATGTGCATACCTCTCCACAGTTTCTCCAGCAGAGGGCTGGCTGATGGGAGAATAATGTGGCCATCCTGGCCGGGGTGAGATACCAGGAGTGCAGTACCTTTTGAAATTGTTCCCAGTGGGTTACGCACTTAGAAACAGCATATGTAGTCCATAACGCTTTTTCCCAGTGGCTTTTTGGAAGACTCACTCCCAGGGACTCTTCCCATTTCAATATAGATTTAGTTTTAGTGAAGGATCTTGGGGTGCAGTACTTATAAAATAGTGAGATACCTTTTGCCAGTGAAGTTGTTTCCTGGAAAAAGGTGACTATTGGGAGCGGGATGTCTATTGTGGGAGGAAGTGGGTGAGAATGTAGGAACGTCCTAATTTGTACATATTGGAATTGGTGTATGAGTGAAAAGGAGTATTTGGATTTTAGATATTCAAATTGGTGGATTCTTAGAGTTTATTCCTCCTGATACAGGTCCCCTATATGTTTAATGCCTCTATCTTGCCACTTCCTGAGATCTAGGCCAGGGATGAAGTGGTGGAGGACCGAAATGGGAATTTTGATTTTGGATTGGGGATCCGTAGAGTGCAAGTCTAGCTTAAACTCCTTGTTTAGGGTGGACAAAGTTGTTGGAGAGTAGAAGCTAGATTGGGGGGGGGGGGGGTCCTAGTCTCAAAGCCAGTAAGGCTACTTTAAGGTCATTTCAGGGCATATTTAGGGATTCTATAGTAGACCAAGTTTTTTGTGGGTGGGAGGTCCACCAGTCCCGAAGCTGGTCCAATACACATGCCCTATAGCAGGCCATAATGTTAGGGGCTCCCATTCCACCCAGCTTCCTATGTCTTTCCATGACACTCAGTGCGCATCTGGGGGGTTTATGGTTCTAAATGTATTGGGTGAGGCATCTTTGTGCTCGCGTAAAGAATGTTTTAGGGAGTGGGATAATTACTGTTCTGAAAAAATACAGCAATTTAGGTAGGATCAACATTTTAAGTGTTGCTATTCTGCCCATTATGTTTAGATCTATTGATTTCAATTTAGATAATTGCTGTGGTAAAGATTCTAGTAGGGGGTTGTAATTAGCATTATAAAGCTGGGAAGTTTTGGACGTTAGTTGAACGCCTAGGAATGTGATGGAGACCGGGGGCCATATAAATGGGAACCGTGTTTTGATGCAGTTCTCCAGGCATCTAGAGATGTTTATCCCAAGGATATGGGATTTGGAAGCATTTCATTTGTAGTATGAGATAGAGCTAAATTCATTTAGAATTAGTTGAGTTTCTACAAAGAAGCAGAGAAGGCGTCCGGGAGAGCGCCGCCTGATGCACTGGGTTAATAAGGTGTCTCGTGGCATCTGGGGCCTGACGCCCTGGGACGAATCCCACTTGATTGGGGTGAATAAGAAGAGGCAGGATCCTTTGTAATCTGGAGGCCAACAGCTTAGCAAATATTTTCACATCCGTATTTATAAGTGAAATCGGTCTATAGTTAGCCGGTAATGCTGGATCTTTGTTTGGTTTAGAGAGGGTAACTATGACCGCTTTCAGCATATCAGTTGGAAATGACCCAGAGGATGAGGCTTGATTAAAGAGATTGCAAAGATAGGGGGCCAATTGTGAAGAAAATCGTTTATAATATTCGTTGGTATACCCATCTTCCCCTGGGGATTTATGGTTAGGGAGGGTTTTAATAACTGCTTCAATCTCCTGTATGGGGATTGGGAGTGACAGGGTGAGGAGCTCCTCCTCCGGGACTTTCGGGAGGTCAATTTTGTTCAAGAATGTTTTAATAAGGTCTATAGTGGGTTGTGGGGTGGAGGGATCTTTTTCCAAGTCGTGTAGGGATTGATAGTAGTTGGCGAAGGCATCAGCTATATCTTTTGGATTGAAAAGGGATATGTTCTTTCTAGGTTGTACAATAGAGGTTATTTTTTGTTGGGCTTGTCTTGATTTAACCTTGTTGGCTAGCCAGGCGCCCGCCTTATTGTGGAGACCATACCATTTAGCTTTCATAAATTTCAGGTTATTTTCATATTTATAAAGTAGTAGGGATCTTAGCTTCCGTCTTTCTTGTACAATCTTCTGTGTAAGATCAGGGTTTGGGTGAGTTTTATTTGTTATTTCTTTGTTTGCTATAGATTGCAGTATCTCTTCAATCTGCCTCATCCACTGTTTTTTGATTTGTGCAGACATCTTAATTAATATCCCCCTCATATGAGCTTTATAAGTTTGCCACAGTGTGAACTTACTAATATCCTGGGTATTGTTACTTTCAAAAAAAATTGTGTTCTTGTTGTAGCGTTTGGCACAACTTCTTGTTTTTAGGACCGATGCATTTAACCGCCACCTTGGTGGAGGAGATTTAGAGAGTTTGTCAACAAATTCCAATCTAATGGGCGCATGGTCTGACCAAGAAATTGTGCCAATGTCTACTTTAATCACATTTTGTAATGGTATTTTCAGCATAAAGAAATAATCAACACGAGAATATGATGCATGGGCTGTCGATAGGTGTGTAAAATCCCTTTCAGATCCATGATAACAGCGCCACACATCATATAGCTCATATTTAAGTAGTAGAGACTGCAATGAGGCGTTGGGCCTCCTGTTGGGTGATGTTGAGTCCATGTCGGGTTGTAAAGCTGTGTTGAAGTCTCCTCCAAGCAGCAATGTTCCTTGCTTGATGTCCATAACTTGCGTCAGTATTGGGCGCAGGAATTTCCTGACTTTCGTATTTGGTGCATAGACATTGACCAACGTGTAAACAAAGTTGTTCATCTCACATGTCAAGATGATATATCTACCATTGGTGTCTTCCACTGATTTTATAAGTCTAAATTGTATTGACTCCTTTATGGCAATAAAGACCCCGCATTTCTTTTTTGGCCCGTTGGCCATAAACACAATGGGATACTTCAAGAGCCGCGTTTTGGGGTTTGTTAGCAGCAAAGTGGGACTCCTGGGTGAAAATTATGTCTGCTTTGTACTCATTTGCCTCTCTCAACAGGGCATTCCTTTTGAAGGGACTGTTAAGAACCTTACAGTTTATGGAAAGTACTTTTAGCGGCATGGTGGTGAAACAATATTATGTCCTGATTGCACATATAGACATTATACGTCACAGTACCCGAATCTGTATAGTTCAACTTCGTGGAGTATGTGTTCCAGAGCGATATCACGTCCATATCTTCCAAGTAGTTCCTGGCTCGAGTGTCCCCAGCAGAGTTTGCATTATGTAAGCTGTTCTGTTCTTCCAAAGATCTTGCGTAGGTGGTGTCTGGTTGAAGAAGGGAGGGAAAAGGGGAAAAGAAGGAAACCATACAAACAGGTGTTAAGAAACCTGGAGTAAAAAAGGGCCTGATAGAACGCAGGCTAGATGTGCGGCGAAGCCGCATGTGAAGTGCGGGGGTGATGTTTGACCAGTGCACAACTGGTGTTTATAGATGAAGCTTCTGAAGTTGGGGCTCTGGGTCTTGCCTCACAGTTGATGATTACGGTGAGAGGAGAGCTTAAAAAAGAAAACAAGGCAAAGGGAAAATAAAAGGGGGGTGAGCCCCTTAGGACCATTCTGTTTGCAGAATTTCCGGGGGGAACCCTGGTGCTGCATCTCTACAGGTATCAGATTCCATTCCTTGAAGAGCTGTATCCCCTTCTCGATGCTGTATATAGGGTGCATTTTCCCGTTCCATTGTACAAGTCATTTTGTCGGGAATCCCCAGTGATATATTACTTTGTTATTGCGCAGAATTTTCGTGAGCGGCTGCAGTTTTTTCCTGTTTAATGCCGCTTGTTGAGATATATCGGTGAAGAGCGATATATTTTGGAATTCGTCCGGCACTACTGGGTTTTGTTTGGCCGCTGCCATGACACGTTCTTTAGCGTGGAAGTAGTGGATCCTCGCTAGTGTATCTCTGGGTGCGGTGTCTGGCAGGAACTTAGGCTTAGGGATACGGTGGGCCCTGTCTACGCACAACTCTATATCACTGAAATTGGGGACTAGCGATTTCATTAGTCGCTGGACAAAACATGTTAGTTCATTGGCTTGGATAGATTCGGGTATCCCTCTAAATTTTATATTTTTGCATCTCGAGCGATCTTCTAAATAAGCTAATTTATTCTGGAGACGTTGCATTTAATTTTCCTGGTCAGTATAAGCGTCTATCAGCTCATTTTGTGTCGTATATAAATCTGCCATTTTAGTTTCCAAGTGACATATTCTGTCTAGTGAATTGATCATATCAGAAAAGTCTCTGAACAGTGTGCTCCTGAGTGATAGGAGCATGCTTTTCATAGTGTGTTCTGAGATGGTGTGGTCAGATGCTGGGAATGCTTTTATAGCTAGGCCTTGTAATGGTGTCTGCATGTATGCCTGGGCATGTGCGCCTTGCTGTCCCTGCAGTGATTCCTCTCCTTCCATCCTCGGCTTCGTTTTGGCAGGGCTACGTGTTGTAGGAGTGAGGGGGGGGGACGATTCCTCTATCTCCTCTGGTTGCCCGGTGGGATATGATTTCCCTGCCTGCTGCGTGCGGCGGCCGTGCTGCGGGCCGATCGTTCCACCCGTGTTGTTGTTGCCAGCGCCAATTTGCCTACCTTGAGTGGGCTTTCCTGGAAAAAAGTCTGTAAGCCACTGCAGTGGTCTGTTCACCTTCCTCCTCTTGCTCATGGCGGTGACTGAGCTCTCACAGATCTCCTGGGGAGCCTGCTGCTTGTGGGTGGCTTTCCTCTCCGCTGTGTTAAGTCGCTGAGAGCGCGGTGTGCCCAGAGCTCTGGATTATGTGGCCATCTTCTCCGCTGGCTGCACACGCCCCCCTTCATTTTAGTTTTAATTATCATGATATAAAATAACAGATGTGGGGGCCTTTTGGTGGGCATTTTTTGGGAGGTGGGGTAAGGTAAGCATTTCATTCTTGGACCCAGGCAGCACAATGTCTTGGGCTAGCCCTGACAATGAGTGTTAGTTTCTCCTCCTCCAGCCTTCGCTAGAATCAATACCTTTACAGTTACTTCCACCTCCAGTCCAGCACTGACACAATCGCTGCTGAACTCGGGGTGATCCAGATAACAAGGAGCCCTGGAGACCAGGGGGAGGAGCTGAGTGAGAACAGAAGGCGGGGCCAGAAGGCACAGGAAATGGAACGGAAGAGATGAAGATGATCTTGTGAAGATAGGGCAAGGATTAAATGGCTTTTTATGTGTGACTGTGTGTGCTGCTTATCATACAGCCCACTGCATGTACATGGAGTCCCTCTGTAGGGTAACCACATGTGAAAAAGATGGATAGAGAATAATAAATAGAGCAAGGGGAAAGAGACAAGGGGTGGGGGCAGTAAGAGAAGCTACACAGAGAGACAGGCACTGGAGATGGGGAACAGAAGATATTGGGGGCACTGCTTTGCTCAGTGGGGGATCTGGGAGCTGATTTCCACAGAGCAGTGTAGGATTGAGCCTGCTCTGCTGTATGGGTGGTCAGAACTTCTTGTCATTTTACACACAACTGCGATCTGATCTGATATACCCAGATGGAGGGGGAGAGAGAGAGAGAGAAAGAGAGAGAGAGAATAATTAATATATGTACATTCTGAAGTGGTGGTGCAGTATTTTCATTTCATATAAAAAAAGTCTAATAAAATTGGGTCATGATAAACTTGTGCAGATTCAGGGCAAGCTGGTTGCACCAATTTCAGTGTAACATCGCCAAGACACAAGCGCACACACCAGCTTGCCAACAAATGTGTCCTCCTAATATTATGCAGTCATGTGTGTTTGTCATCTGCTGGATATTTACAGCCATTTCACTCAAAAAACAACAAATGCAGGTATAATGGCTTTCTCCAAAGTGTCCTTTGCCCACACTGTGCAGTGCAGTACCATCCACAGGAAACCCCTTATATGCAAAGAATAAATCACAATATAGTGCATTACCAAGGTACCAAGGTAATTCAACAATTTTATCTTTTTATCCATAAAGTTAGCTGTAAGTACAGTACATAATGTCCAGCTATAACACTACAGAGTGCTTTATTCTCTGCATATAAGGGGTTTTCTTTGGTTGGTACTGGACTGCACAGAGAGGACAAAGGACACTTTTGGGAGATTGCCATCATACATGCATTGTTGCTTTTTGAGTGTAGTGGCTGCAAATATCTGGCAGATAGACAAACACACGATAGCATCATTTTATAAAATCAAATTTTTTAGGTAAACAGAGGTTGTGTGTGCTCTTCTGTCTTGATGATTTTGCACTGAAGTAGGTGCAAACAGATGGTAGTGGGTCTGCATATGTTTCTAACTGCACAGTTTTAGATGACTTTTTATATTATATGTATGTTTTATGCATTTTATTCATTGCAATAGCACTTTGTACTGTACATGTATTATCTATTATTTATATTAATCACACTGCACTTTATTGTGTTTCACACTTATATGATTGATGTTTTTCCTTTGTTTGAGTCCCATCCTCTTGGCAGAGCTTATGTATAAGGTGGAAGGATGATTGGGTGGGGGCTGGGGACAAAATGCACCTTTGCCTATGTACACAAAAATCCAGGCACCAGCCCTGAATGGATATGGGATATGACAGTGGATGGATGGATATGGGATATGACAGTGTGATGGATGGATATGGGATATGACAGTGAATGGAGATGTTTGGGTCATCATTACACAGCTATGATTTGGGTAAAAGGTGGGGATGGGAGGAGACATTGGTGTTCAGGCTGGAGAGAAGGATTTCTTTATTCAGTGTGATTTCTGTACAGGAAAATATAGGACTTGCTGTCAGCATTCAGCCTTACTATGTCTAATCCATGAAATATGAGACATCCACTCCACCCCCTACATAACATCATTGTGATCAAAATGAATGTTGCAATTGTGAGCAGGTGACTTCACACACTGGCCTGTAACTTCTCTGCCCAGCTCTGAGATGAACCTCCCCTGGATCAGTTGTCTGTGTGTTTTCTTTTTGCTGGCATGTTAGGAGCTGGAATAATCATCTCTTCCCTGTTTATTACACTGAACTTGTGTTGTAGAAAATGCCCATTGATCACTATCATCCAGTCAAAAGCAAGGAAGGACACCACATGACGTCAGCATGTAGATTCATGCTGAGGTGTTGAACAGCCAATCCCAGGAGCCCTGGAGAAGAAAGGGGAGGAGGGGAGATGTGGGGGAGTGAATGCTGGTGCATGAGATAAGAATCCCCTGTCTGTCACACAGCACTGGGAGGAACGACTATTATTTCTCAGTCAGTTGGGTTTTATCATAGTGAACAAAGATAAGAGCTTTACTCATTGTTGGATTAACTCTTTGTAATAAAACTAGGCACAGATCACATGAAATCTAGTGTTGAGCGAACCCGGACTGTAATGTTCGGGTCCGTACCGAACTTTAGGGTGTCCGTGGCACGGACCCGGACCCGGACATTTCAAAAATCGTTCGGGTTCGGTCCGGGGTTCTGCTATTTTACTCCACGTGTTGAGAAGCTGCAGGGCAGCCAATCAACAAGCTTTTCACTGGTTTGCCCTTAGAAGCCATCACAGCCATGCCTACTAATGGCATGGCTGTGATTGGCCGGTGCATCATGTGACCCAGCCTCTTTATAAGCTGGAGTCACAGTGCTGCAGTCACATGCTCCTTGGGTTAGTGTAGGGAGAGGTAGCTGACTGCGTGAGGGACAGATTTGAGACATTTTAAGACCTGATCCTGCATCCTGAGATAGATTACTTTACTACTGCTGTCTGTGCTGTTGCTCTGAGGACAGATAGCAGAA
>BLSH010049406.1:33544-45428 GCA_018402905.1 Glandirana rugosa
CTCTATTTTAGTTCAAAATAAAATATGGTAGGTTCATTATAGCCGGTTTTGTTACCGATACTACGGGTTTTTCTCCCGATATATTTGTCAGGTTGTGATTGTTTTCCCAACCTATATGTCATTACCAATGTCAATGTAAACCATTTCTTAGTACAATGACTATGTACGTGAAATCCAGTTGTAGGGCTGTACAAAGCGGGTTGTACCCGAAGGAGTCCCCTGACTTTTACTGGTTACGTGAAATTACAAGGGCATTGACGTTTATATGTTATTTAATTATGTCTTTATGATATCTCTATGTTTGTGCGTAACATGTAAGTAAAATATAGTTATGGGGCAGTACATTACACTACATGACGGGGTATTGATATAAAATGAATGTACAATGCGTGTTTGTATCTCTATAGTATTTCTGTATTAATTTATTGTATATTTGCAGTTACGGGAACATTAAAGTGCATTGGTCATTTTCAGTCCCCTGAGGAAGCCCATGTTGGGCGAAACATGTCGGGATGTTGACCTAAAGTGCATGTATCAGTAACATGATTCTTTACCAAATGTAACTGTAACCATTACTGTATATCCAACCCTTTTGTTAGTGTTGGACTGTTTATATAGCCCTCTTTTTGGGCATCATAGCCATTGTTTTGGCCGATATTACTTGGATGGTATAAAATAAAACTTGATTTTATCTCTAATAGTTTCTGTGAGATCATATTGTCTTTTTTGCACCGTATAATCCCACTGGGAACACCCTTCCTCATCTACCTATCATTTCATTTTATTGAGATGTTTAAAAACACAGTTATCATGAAGTACAAAAAGTATGCATGTTGATTGAACCATCACCAGATTCCACCTATAATAGGACAACATTGTCTCAAGCACAGACACACATAAAACAAGACAAGGACAGACCACAATCTACACAATTCAACACAGGATAGGGGCTCTACAAGTAGGAGATAACTATGTTGGGCTAGACGCCCAGTCTAATAGAAATCTCATGTGGTGAACAAAGAACAATTGATTTTGCCTATGCAGCAGAGGGCCTGTCAGGATGAAGGGAGGACCAATGCCTGTGATCAAAGTTCATGTAAAGAGTTTGCAGGAGAGTGGTCACAGATGATAGCAGAATGTAAATTACCATTGGTTGGCATTAAGGTCCATAGGCCAGTAGCTCCACTATGCTGCTGTAGGGTCCTCAGGTAGATGTGGGAACATCCCAGAAGGGTTGTGGATGGCAATTACGTCGACTGGTGCGAACTTCCTCTGAGCTAAAGGATGTGGGTAATCAGGGCTCCTTAAATATAGTCATATATGCTAATTTAGCAAATTAGGGGCTGATACTTAAAGGGCCACATACCCATACCTAAACTGACATGATTGCTATTAATTAAAGGTGCAAAGCTTGAGTCTCACACAACATATACACATATACAGACCACAGGTGAGTGACTGTCCCACACAAAGAGGGGGCGACCAAACAATGGAAAAATCAGAGCCAAGAGATACAAACAGAGGGATAATTGGGACTGAGTACTAATGCTACTTTGTAGACTATGCTAGATACTAAAGAGTTAGGTCAGAAATTAGGTTAGGCAGCATCCAGCCTACTCGGGCCTAGAAGAAGAGCCTCCTAGTGGAGCTCATGATTCCAAAAATACGGACTGATAAAATTCATTATTGAGGCCTAGAGGGATGAGGCTACCTAATCGGTAGATCCACATTTTTTTCTTTTTGTTGAAGGATTCTGTGAAAATCCCCATTCTAGCTGGTAAATTTAATTTGTAGATCCCTTTTGCTTTTAGACCCCTAGGGTTAGCATTGTGATATTTCAAAAAGTGAAGGGCCACAGGTCTTTCATCATTTTTCTGAAGTATGCTCTGGACATGTTCACTAATCCTTACTTTTTTGTTGTTGTTTGGTCTTTCCTATATATAGTAGACCACATGGGCAAGTGATCATGTACACAGTGCAGGATGTAGAACAGTTGATGAAGTAATTTATCCTGTACTGTTTTTGTTTAGTCGAGTCACAGATATGATCTGTCTTCTCCATATATTTGCACATGGAGCACTTGCCACATAGGAACATGCTAGTGGGGAGAGGAATATCAGTAAGCCAATGTCTATTGGCGGTTCTGCGATACTCAGAATGAGTCAAAGAGTCGCCCAGGTTCCTGCACCTACGTGCTGTCAATAGGGGTCGGTTGCCCACTATCTTGCTCAGAACGGGGGACCTAGTCAGCAAATGCCAGTGTTGTTGTAAGATCTTTTCTACTTGTTTCCACTGGGAGCCGAATCTAGTGATGACTCTGGTCTCCTGTGGTTCATTACATTCCTGACCACTGGAGGGGAGAGTTTTGGGCTGAAGCAACCTATCCCTTGGCGTTTGAATAGCCTGTCTAATGATTCCACGCCGATCCCCGAAATATGAAACTAATATTAGATAAGAACCACCACAGAGAACACACATTCAAGCTGTTACCAATATTTCAATTAATATATACTTAAAGCCACACCTCTAAATACACAGAATACAAGTGACTACTAATAGCTCTAAGCCTTACCACTGTAGATTGTTGACCCAGGTAGTATTATTTCATTACCTTAGGGCAGTGGTCTCCAAACTGCAGCCCTAGGGCTGGATGCAGCCTCTTTTCTTACCTTTATCCTGCCACTGACACCAACAATGGGGCATAATTCTTGCCACTGATACTAGAGATGGGTCGAACACCCCCTGTTCGGTTTGCAGCAGAACTCCCAAACAGGTGAAAAGTTCTAACCTGAACAGTAAACCCAATTGAAGTCTTTGGGAGCTGAATAGGAAAAATCAAAAGTCCCCATTTTGAAGGTAATGCAAGTTATTGGCCATAAAAGGGGTATGGGATCTGGGTACTGCCCTGGGGGACATGTATCACTGCAAAAAGATTTGTTAAAAACAATTGTTTTTTTCAGGAGCAGTGATTTTAATGATGCTTAACGTGCAAAAATAAAAATGAAACATTCCTTTAAGCACTTTCCGACCACCCGCCTCAGTTATACTGCGACAAGGTGGCTCGACTGTGCAAATCGGCCTAGGTGTACGTCGGTGGGTGTAATGTCGCAGTCCCACTAAAAATCTCAGATCGCCACCATTACCAGTAAAAACTATAAAAAAAATAAAAGTCCCTAAATCTATCCCATAGATTGTAGATGCAATAAATTTTGCACAAAACCAATCAATACACGCCTATTGCAATTTTTTTTACCAAAAATATGTAGAAGAATATATATCAGCCTAAAGTGATGAATAAATTTGTTTTGTTTTTTTAGATTTTTTTGGGATATGTATTATAGCACAAAGTAAAAAAAAAAATTTTTTTTTCAAAATTGTCACTCTTTTTTTGTTTATAGCGCAACAAAATTAAAAACACATATTTGATCATATACAACCAAAAGAATGCTCTATTTGTGGGAAAAAAAGAATGTCAATTTTGTTTGGGTACAATGTTGCATGACCGCGCAATTGTCAGTTAAAAGGACGCAGTGCCGTATCGCAAATAATGGCCTGGTCATTAAGGGGAGTAAATCCTTCCGGGGCTGAAGTGGTTAAATATAGTGTCCTGGGAGTCCCCTTAGTCTGCCTGTAAAGTGGCATATCTGTAGCATGCATAGAACATGCTGCATCAAAAATTACATTTCTAAATGTAGCGGTACCCCGAAGGAGCAGCTGATTTATTTGACCCGGGTCTCCCTCTGATTGTCCTGCAGCCAGTCACAAGTAATTTCCACACTGTCAGGTGCATACACACAATCCTGCTCGTTACTACAATGACCAGTCTAGGGGATGCATTTTGAGCCTTTATTGTAGAACTTGGATAGGAGAAGGGAATGAATGGGATACTCCAAGTTAACTAACTCCAAGCGAGGACACTTCTCCCTAGCTCTGTGTAGCAGACTGTCAGTGGCACCAAATAGCAGGCTAATCTCAGTGAAACAAGTCCCTTTTAAGCAGAAGAGGAATAGCCGGACTTCTATCCGGGTTCTTCAAGACACTAACCAGTGTCTCCTTTCTAGCTCACACACCCAGTTAGCTGACATTTTAGGACCAGGATGGGGATTCTAGCGCACTCAGTCTCAGGCATCCCTTTGGGGGTCTGTACTCACACCATGTCCCGGGACAGCCGGTAGCTTCCTTCCAACTTCCAACGACACTGTGCCACTGTGATACCAGACAGGTTCCAAGGACATCTACCCTCAGTCAGCTCACAGAGGAACTCTGGGTTGTAGCATTCACATAGGCCTTGACCAGGTCAAGCAACCGACAGCTTCCATTAGGCCTAGCAGCCAGGAGCTGCTTAAACACCTCCACCCCTGAGGCCTGGGTGGGTGGGAACTTCTGACCTTGAGCCCATGTGCTCTTTTATATATGAATGTATTCACCCAAAATGCAGCAGGGCACTTCCCCTGTTAATTGGTTAGAACTACATCCATATACATGCTGTCACTGTCTGGGTTTTCCTCCCCTGTCCAATAGGAGCCAACACTACTGGACAATGTAAAACTTCCCAGACCACATGAATCAGCACCAGAAAACACTGAGCAGACCTTACTCAGAGTCAATGCTTCCTGATAAGCAGATAGCACCTAAATTTGCCTGTTTGCTCCTCTGTTAAGCAGAAAAGCCAAAAACTATGTACACTCACTAACACCTACCTAGGAGGGCGCTACATAAAGAAAAGAAAAAAACGAGTCGAATCACATTTAAATTGACTCACAGTTACAATTGTCAGCACCTGGCTATTGATGAAAAAAAATAAAGAAAAAAAAGTGTGGGTCCCCCCCAGGGTCTGGTATCGATTTTAAGGGGAACCCCATGCCAATTATTTTATTAAAAAATGGCGTGGGCCCCCAAAATACATACCAAACTGCATCTGAGCATGCAGCATGGCATGTCAGGAAAGGGGAGGACGAGTGAGCACACACCCCCACCCTCCTAAACCATAACAGACCACATGCCCTCAACATGGGGGGGTGTTTTTTGTACAAGTTTACAAATACATGTAAATTACAGTTTAACCAACCCACAGGCCCTGAGATGGCCTATGGGCTCAGGAAGGAAAGGGAGAAAGAATGACTTCCAGTATGTCAATCTACTCCCTTAAAATCCCAAGACCATGGGTCCAGAACATAAATGTACAGTGTAATAAACAAAAATATTCAAACAATGCAACTTGAAACTTCTTAAGTAATTTGTACCAATAGTTTGTCTTTATAGTCGTAAAAGAAAGGAATGTGGAAGTCCTTGCAGTGTAGTTATCAGGCATCTTCATGTAGCTCAACAAGGGCCCAAAGAGAATACTCTGCAGCAATGTCCAGTAACAAGGGATAACTTATGCAAAGTGTCTCCTGTGAACACTCTAATGAGGGGATGAAATAAAGATGTCTGTATACAGCGTCTCTTTTAGTGTATGCACAAGGTGGGATTCTGCCTGCTCACCAATCCCGAAGATACCAAAACCCAAAGGAATGGATGTCCTGAAACAAACTCTTGAAGAATGCCCAACTGGCAACTTAATGACCCATGAACGCAGAGATGTCTGCCTGGATACCCACACAGCTGATAGTTGTCTGCAACAGTGAATTTGCGTTAATGGGTGTAACTGGCTGGCAGAACGGGTCATCAGACCCCGATGGTCTCTACACATCAAGCAAAGTGGCGGAAGAGAGCTGGTTGTGCATCTGTGCTCCTCAGTCCTCCTTGTGGTCTCTCCTTTCCCTGTTCTCCTTAGCTGCCTCATCATCTCTCCCCTTCTGGGCTCCAGGCTCGCTCTGTCCCTCAGCTTGGCATACTAGGGACTGTAGTCCACACTCTGGGGATCACCCTAGGACCACTTGTAGCCAGGACTATTTGTGCAATTGTCCTCTGGTCCCTCTGCTGCAGCCAAAGGAAAGGGGGGTGAATCAGGCAGATGTACAAGCGAGCACCATTTCCTGTATACAGCGTGTGGAGAAGGGGGGAGTCCCAAGCTGTGCTGTCAGTTTCTCCCTCTCTGATGTCAGTGATGGCTGACTGGCTGAGCAGGGGGAAGGATCGGCACCAGCAACACACTCCCCCCACCAAAGAACCTTTGGTCCTCCACAGGAGGTAAAGAGTCCATAACCTGTTTCATGCTTTCAAAAATACATCAGGAGACAAACAGATGAATGCATGTAAGAAAATAAACAATTAGCATGTACATAAGAATCTGGCAAAGGACCCTAGTATCATTTATCGTAAAAGGGAAGGTTGTCCTGCCTACAAGCCACCGATATTGGGATTGCCCATCTATATGTGTCAGGGGGTGAGTTGGGGTCACCTTCCAATAAATCTGTAGTGGGAAGGCTAAGCATGTTGAGAGTCCTTTGAGAGGTGAGCACTATTTCTTCAGAGCATCATAAGTAGAATTGAGCAGACACCTGGATGTCTGGGTTCGTCTGGTTCGGCCGAACTTTGCAGAAACGTTCAGGTTTGGTACCGAACTTGACCTGAACTTGACCCTGGACCCTGAACCCCATTGAAGTCAAAGGTGACCCGAACTTTTGGGTACAAAAATGGCTGTAAAAAAGTCCTGGAAAGGGCTAGAGGGCTGTAAAAGGAAGCAACATGGGGTAAGAGTAGGACAAGTGCCCTGCAAACAAATATGGATAGGAAAATAACTTAAAATCACATAAAATAATTAGAAAATGGGAGGAGTAGGAGGAGGTGGATGTGGAGTAGGAGCCTAGAGGTTGAATAGGCCGTGGCCGTGGCAGTGTAGGTGGAAGTGACGGTGGAGGAGGAGGAGGAGAAAGAGGTAGCCAACACTGTTTTTTGTTTGTCTGGTTTTTTTTTCTAATTGGGGTAGCAACCAAAATATTTAGACATATTAAAAAAAACAAGTATACCAATGGCTGTGTGAGGCTGGTATAAATGTCTATTCTGCACAAGGTACAGACAAGTCTTGTGGGATCCATCCAACCTCTTCCTGTAGCACCATATGATGAGATGATTTTAGAACCATAATCTGTCACTCACAGGAGCAACGGGAACCTCTCCCTGTAGCACTATGATGAGATGATTTTAGAACAATAATCTGTCCCTCACAGGAGCAGCAGGAACCTCTCCCTGTAGCACTATGATGATATGATTATAGAACAATAATCTGTCCCTCACTGGAGCAGCAAGAACCTCTCCCTGTAGCACTATGACAAGATGATTTTAGAACAATAATCTGTCCCTCACAGCACCGGCAGGAACCTCTCCCTATAGCAGTAGGAGATGATTTTAGAATAATAATCGTTCCCTCACAGCACCAGCAGGTACCTCTCCCAATAGCACTAGGAGATGCTTTTAGAACAATAATCTGTCCCTCTAAGCACCAGCAGGAACCTCTCCCTATAGCACTAGGGGACAATTTTAGAACAATAATCTGTCCCTCAAAGCACCAGCAGGGACTTCTCCCTCTAGCAGTATGTGATGATTTTAGAAGGATAATCTGTCCCTCACAGCACCAGTAGGAACCTCTCCCTATAGCAGTAGGAGATAATTTTAGAACAATAATCTGCCTCTCACAGCACCAGCAGGAACCTCTCCCTATAACCCTAGGAAATGATTTTAGAACAATAATCTGTCCCTCACAGAACCAGCAGGAACCTCTCCCTATAGCACTAGGAGATGATTTTAGAACAATAATCTGTCCCTCACAGGAGCAGCAGGAACCTCTCCCTGTAGCACTATGATGAGATGATTTTAGAACAACAATCTGTCCCTCACAGGAGCAGCAGGAACCTCTCCCTCTAGCAGTATGTGATGATTATAGAACAATAATCTGCCCCTCACAGCACCTGCAGGAACCTCTCCTTATAGCACTAGGAGAAGATTTAAGAACAATAATCTGTCCCTCACAACACCAGCAGGAAACTCTCCCTATTGCACTAGGAGATGATTTTAGAACAATAATCTGTCCCTCACTGCACCAGCAGGAACCTCTCCCTATAGCACTAGGAGATGATTTTAGAACAATAATCTGTCCTTCACAGCACCAGCAGGAACCTCTCCCTATAGCAGTAGGAGATTATTTTAGAACAATAATCTGTCCCTCACAGCACCAACAGGAACCTCTCCCTATAGCACTAGGAGATGATTTTAGAACATTAATCTGTCCCTCACACACCAGCAGGAACCTCTCCCTATAGCACTGGGAGATGATTTTAGAACAATAATCTGTCCCTCACAGTACCAGCAGGAACCTCTCCCTATAGCAGTAGGAGTTGATTTAAGAACAATAATCTGTCCATCACAGCACCAGCAGGAACCTCTCCTTCTAGAAGTATGTGATGATTTTAGCACAATAATCTGTCCCTCACAGCACCAGCAGGAACCTCTCCCTATAGCACTAGTAGATGATTTTCAAATAATAATCTGTCCCTCACAGCACCAGTAGGAACCTCTCCCTATAGCAGTAGGAGATGATTTTAGAACAGTAATCTGTCCCTCACAGCACCAGCATTGAACCTCTTAGTATATCAGTAGGAGATGATTTTAGAACAATAATCTGTCCCTCACAGCACCGGCAGGAACCCCTCCTTCTAGCAGAATGTGATGATTTTAGCACAATAATCTGTCCCTCACAGCACCAGCAGGAACCTCTCTCAATAGCACTAGGTGATGATTTTAGAACAATAATCTGTCCCTCACAGCAACAGCAGGAACCTCTCCTTATAGCATTTGGAGATGATTTTAGAACAATAATCTGTCCCTCACAGCACCAGCAGGAACCTCTCCCTAAAGCAGTAGGAGATGATTTTAGAACAATAATCTGTCCCTCACAGCACCAGCAGGAACCTCTCCCTACAGCACTAGGAGATGATTTTAGTAAAATAATCTGTCCCTCACAGCACCAGCAGGAACCTCTCCCTGTAGCAGTATGTGATGATTTTAGAACAATAATCTGTCCCTCACAGCCCCAGCAGGAACCTCTCCCTATAGCATGAGGAGATGATTTTAGAACAATAATCTGTCCCTCACAGCACCAGCAGGAACCTCTCCCTATACCAATAGGAGATGATTTTAGAACAATAATCTGTCCCTCACAGCAACAGCAGGAACCTCTCCTTATAGCAGTAGGAGATGATTTTAGAACAATAATCTGTCCCTCACAGCACCAGCAGGGACCTCTTCCTTTAGCATTATGTGATAATTTTAGAACAATAATCTGTCCCTCATAGCACCAGCAGGAACCTATCCCTATAGCACTAGCTGATGATTTTAGAACAATAATCTGTCCCTCAAAGCACCAGCAGAAACCTCTCCCTATAGCAGTAGGATATGATTTTAGAACAATAATCTGCCCCTCACAGCACAAGCAGGAACCTCTCCCTATAGCACTATGAGAGGATTTTAGAACAATAATCTGTCCCTCACAGCACCAGCGGGAACTTCTCCCTATAGCACTAGGAAATGATTTTAGAACAATAATCTGTCCCTCACCGCACCAGCAGGAACCCCTCCCTATAGCAGTAGGAGATGATTTTAGAACAATAATCTGTCCCTCACAGCACCAGCAGGAACCTCTTCGTATAGCACTAGGAGATGATTTTAGAACAATAATGTGTCAATCACAGCACCAGCAGGAACCTTTCCCTATAGCAGTAGGAGATGATTTCAGAACAATAATCTGTCCATCACAGCACCAGCAGGAACCTCTCCTTCGAGAAGTATGTGATGATTTTAGCACAATAATCTGTCCCTCACAGCACCAGCAGGAACCTCTCCCTATAGCACTAGGAGATGATTTTAGAACAATAATCTGCTCCTCACAGCACCAGCAGGAACCTTTCCCTATAGCAGTAGGAGATGATTTTAGAACAATAATCTGTCCCTCACAGCACCAGCAGGAACCCCTCCTTCTAGCAGCATGTGATGATTTTAGCACAATAATCTGTCCCTCACAGCACCAGCAGGAAGCTCTCTCAATATCACTAGGTGATGATTTTAGAACAATAATCTGTCCCTCACAGCACCAGCAGGAAACTCTCCCTGTAGCACTAGGAGATGATTTTAGAACTATAATCTGTCCCTCACAGCACCAGTAGGAACATCTCCCTATAGCAGTAGGGATTGATTTTGGAACAAAAATCTTTCCCTCACAGCACCAGCATTGAACCTATCCCTATAGCAGTAGGAGATGATTTTAGAACAATATTCTGTCCCTCACAGCACCAGCAGGAACCTCTCGCTATAGCACTAGGTGATGATTTTAGAACAATAATCTTTCCCCCACAGCACCAGTAGGAACCTCTCCTTATAGGAGTAGGAAATGATTTTAGAACAATAATCTGTCCCTCACAGCACCAGCAGGAACCTCTCCCTATAGCACTAGGAGATAATTTTAGAACAATAATCTGTCCCTCACAGCACCAGCGGGAACTTCTCCCTATAGCACTAGGAAATGATTTTAGAACAATAATCTGTCCCTCACCGCACCAGCAGGAACCCCTCCCTATAGCAGTAGGAGATGATTTTAGAACAATAATCTGTCCATCACAGCACCAGCAGGAACCTCTTCGTATAGCACTAGGAGATGATTTTAGAACAATAATGTGTCCCTCACAGCACCAGCAGGAACCTTTCCCTATAGCAGTAGGAGATGATTTTAGAACAATAATCTGTCCCTCACAGCACCAGCGGGAACCTCTCCCTCTAGCAGTATGTGTGGATTTTAGAACAAAAATCTGTCCCTCACAGCACCAACAGGAACCTCTCCCTATAGCACTAGGAGATGATTTTAGAACATTAATCTGTCCCTCACAGCACCAGCAGGAACCTCTCCCTATAGCACTGGGAGATGATTTTAGAACAATGATCTGTCCCTCACAGCACCAGCAGGAACCTCTCCCTATAGCAGTATGAAATGATTTTAGAACAATAATCTGTCCCTCACAGTACCAGCAGGAACCACTCTCTATAGCAGTAGGAGATAATTTTAGAACAATAATCTGTCCCTCACAGCACTAGCAGGAACCTCTCCCTCTAGCAGTATGTGATGATTTTAGAACAATAATCTGTCCCTCACAGCACCAGCAGGAACCTCTCCCTATAGCAGTAGGAGATGATTTTAAGAACAATAATCTAACCCCCTCATCACCAGCAGCAATCTCTCCCAATAGCACTGGGAGATGATTTTAGAACTATAATCTGTCCCTCACAGCACCAGTAGGAACATCTCCCTATAGCAGTAGGGATTGATTTTGGAACAAAAATCTTTCCCTCGCAGCACCAGCATTGAACCTATCCCTATAGCAGTAGGAGATGACTTTAGAACAATAATCTGTCCCTCACAGCACCAGCAGGAACCTCTCGCTATAGCACTAGGTGATGATTTTAGAACAATAATTTTTCCCCCACAGCACCAGTAGGAACCTCTCCTTATAGGAGTAGGAAATGATTTTAGAACAATAATCTGTCTCTCACATCACCAGCAGCAATCTCTCCCAATAGCACTGGGAGATGATTTTAGAACAATAATCTGTAACTCACAGCACCAGCAGGAACCTCTCTCTATAGTACTAGGAGATGGTTTTAGAACAATAACCTGCCCCTCACAGCGCAAGCAGGAACCTCTCCCTCTAGCAGTATGTGATGATTTTAGAACAAAAATCTGCCCCTCACAGCACCAGCAGGAACCTCTGCTGATAGCACTAGGAGATGATTTTAGAACAATAATCTGTCCCTCACAGCACCAGCAGGAACCTCTCCCTATAGCAGTAGGAGATGATTTTAGAACAATAATCTGTCCCTCACATCACCAGCAGCAATCTCTCCCAATAGCACTGGGAGATGATTTTAGAACAATAATCTGTAACTCACAGCACCAGCA
>BLSH010049411.1:42539-56646 GCA_018402905.1 Glandirana rugosa
CCCTCTCGTTAGACCCATTCTGCTCCTCAAACCCTCATCCAGACCCCCTCTCCTCCTCAAAACCCCCTCTCCTACTCAGATCACTCCAGACCTCCCCTCTCTCCTCCTCAGACTCCCAGACCTCCCCTCTCTCCTCCAACTCAGAGCCACCAGACCTCCCTGCTATGCATTTTCTTTTGCATTTATGTCTAGGGCCCAACATATGATCCTGCACACAGGCCCATTGATTTAAAAACAACCACCCCTGATTGTGGTACAGAAAAAGAAGCCATAAAGTTACAGAAGGGACAGACACCAGCTGGAATGTGAGCAACTGTAACAATTTTGTAAAGCTGGCATGACTGCTTCTACATGTATTATGTTTCAGAAGCTGGGTAAGACACACCTGCCTGCTCAAGGATACAGCAGGAGATAGCAGGGTGTGGTTTGAAAACTCAGAATGAGTTTGAAAAATACACTGGCAATTGTTTATTCCTGCCTGTTAGCCTCTTCTCTATGCTCCTAGTGCTCTTCTGAACCACAAATGCAGATAAAATCATTTGCTATGCATCCTCTTTGACTAGGTGATTACAGCTGTTCTGAAAATAATTTAGTCAACTCCTCCATAGTGTTGGGTGAACACCCAAATTTGTTCGCCTGCTGAGTGCGCCACTATGCACTGCGCGCTGCACAGTGCATTCTAAGCCCTGATTGGGTAAAGCTTTGCCCAATCAGGGCATAGTGAATAGCTGGTTGTTAAGGAGCGGGCCGGGAAGCTCGTCCTGCGTCGCTGCTGAGTCCTTAACAACAGGTGAGTCATCAGCTGTCAATGGGCTTACCAGCTGACAACTGAATGGAAAAAAAAAACATTGGCAGCAATAGAAAAATTATGAAAAAAGCTGACATGGAGGGGCGGCTCTGGTATGTATTTTAAGGGGAATCCCATGCCAAAATTAAAAAAAGAACTATGTGGCGTCCCCCCCCCCCCCAAATCCATTCCAGATCCTTATCTGAGTATGCAGCCCGACAGGCCAGGAAAGAGCGAGCCAGCCTCACCATTGTCCATCAAATGCAGCCTACCAGTGCCCATCAAATGCAGCCTCATCAGTGCCCACCAAATGGAGCCTACCAGTGCCCATCAACTGCAGCCTAACAGTGCCCCAACAAATGCAGCCTACCAGTGCCCCAACAGATGCAGCCTACCAGTGCCCATCAAATGCAGCCTACCAGTGCCCATCAAATACAGCCTACCAGTGCCCATCAAATGCAGCCTACCAGTGCCCATCAAATGCAGCCTACCAGTGCCCACCAAATGCAGCCTGATCAGTGCCCATCAAATGCAGCCTACCAGTGCCCACCAAATGCAGCTTATCAGTGCCCATCAAATGCAGTCTCATCAGTGCCCACCAAATGCAGCCTCATCAGTGCCCATCAAATGCAGCCTCATCAGAGCCCACCAAATGCAGCCTACCAGTGCTCATGAAATGCAGCCTACCAGTGCCCATGAAATGCAGCCTCATTAGTGCCCATCAAATGCAGCCTACCAGTGCTCATCAAATGCAGCCTACCAGTGCCCACCAAAGTCAGCTTATCAGTGCCAATCAAATGCAGGTTCATTAGTGCCCACCAAATGCATCCTACCAGTGGTCAACAAATGCAGCCTACCAGTCCACATCAAATACAGCCTACCAGTGTCCATCAAATACAGCTTACCAATGCCCATCAAATGTAGCCTACCAGTGCCCATCAACTACAGCCTACCAGTGCCCATCAAATACAGCCTACCAATGCCCATCAAATGCAGCCTCATCAGTGCCCACCAAATGCAGCCTGATCAGTGCCCATCAAATGCAGCCTACCAGTGCTCACCAAAGTAAGCTTATCAGTGCCCATCAAATGCAGCCTCGTCAGTGCCCACCAAATGCAGCTTCTCAGTGCTCAACAAATGCAGCCTACCAGTCCCCTGTCAAATACAGCCTACCAGTGCCCATCAAATACAGCCTACCAGTGCCCATCAACTACAGCCTACCAGCACCCATCAAATACAGCCTACCAATGCCCATCAAATGCAGCCTCATCAGTGCCCACCAAATGCAGCTTATCAGTGCCCATCAAATACAGCCTGATCAGTGCCCATCACATGCATTCTACCAGTGCTCATCAAATGCAGCCTGCCAGGGCCCACCAAAGTAAGCTTATCAGTGCCCATCAAATGCAGCCTCATCAGTGCCCACCAAATGCAGCTTCTCAGTGCCCATCAAATGGAGCCTACCAGTGCCCATCAAATGCAGCCTTACCAGTGCCTACCAATTGCAGCCTTATCAGTGCCCACCAAATGCATCCTACCAGTGCCCACCGATTGCAAATTACCTGGCAAACCCCAGCATTGATGTCAGAGAATGCATTAAAGAACCTCAGCATTGATGTCAGGGGACACATTAAAGAACCCCAGCATTGATGTCAGTGGATGCATTAAGGACCCCCAGCATTGATGTCAGTGAACGCATTAAAACCCCCAGCACTGATGTCAGGGGACGCATTAAAACCCCCAGCATTGATGTCAGGGGATGCATTAAAGTCTCCCAGCATTGATGTTAGGGGATGCATTAAAGACCACCAGCATTGATGTCAGAGGACGCTTTAATAACTCCCAGCATTAATGTCAGAGGATGCATTAAAACCCCCAGCATTGATGTCAGGGGACGCATTAAAAACCCCAGCATTGATGTCAGGGAACGCATTAAAGACCCCCAGCATTGATGTCAGGGGACGCATTAAACCCCCAGCATTGATGTCAGGGAACACATTAAAACCCCCAGCATTGATGTCAGGGGATGCATTAAAGAACCCCAGCATTAATGTCAGAGGACGCATTAAAACCCCCAGCATTGATGTCAGAGGACACATTAAAACCCCCAGCATTGGTGTCAGAGGACACATTAAAACCCCCAGCATTGATGTCAGGGGACGCATTAAAACCCCCAGCATTGATGTCAGGGGACACATTAAAGACCCCCAGCATTAATGTCAGAGGATGCATTGAAACCCCCAGCACTGATGTCAGAGGATGCATTAAAACCCCCAGCAATGATGTCAGAGGGCGCATTAAAACCCCCAGCATTGATGTCAGGGGACGCATTAAAATCCCAGCATTGATGTCAGAAGATGAATTAAAACCCCCCAGCATTGATGTCAGAGGACGCATTAAAATCCCCAGCATTGATGTCAGGGGACGCATTAAAATCCCCAGCATTGATGTCAGAAGATGAATTAAAACCCCCCCAGCATTGATTTCAGAGGATGCATTAAAATCCCCAGCATTGATGTCAGAGGACGAATTAAAACCCCCAGCATTGATGTCAAAAAATACGCATTAAAGACCCCCAGCACAAGTGTCAGTATTATTAACCCCCTCCCCCACATTGGTGGTCAGGGGCATTGAAATGTTACTCCTTCCATGACCTCCAATGGGGAGGGGGTTAATACTACTGATATTACCACAAATGTAGAAGAGGAGAGGTGGGATAAAATGTCACTGCCATGAGGACAATGCAAGGTGGGGAGGTAACTTTCACTGACTCCCCCACCCCCACTTGCATCGGTGGACACAGCAATGTTAACCCTTCCTCACTTCCAGCCTCCTGTAGTCCCATTCCTCTAGTGCTCTGGCAATTCGGTACTGTCAGCTGAGCTTACCTCAGCAAACATGGGCAAGCAGGCGGCAGAGGGTTCAGACATGTGGGTGGGCGGGCGGATGGCAGGGGGTTGAGGCGGGCGGGATCTCCAAAGCTGGTCGCATCCCCATCCCACCCACTCAAAAGCCTGGCTGGTAGCCAGAGGAGATCTAGTATCACAGCTAGAGAATGGGGGGAGCCCATTTCCGCCATTTCAGCCTGCACTGTGCTGTGCAGAAGGACGGGAAATCCCCTTGCCTTCTCAGGCTGTCCGTGCCTTCTGATAGAACACTGACACCTACCTTGCCTATTGGTAGTGCCGGCCCCTGAGGGAGAGGATCACTCTGGCATTTCGGTGTCATCCCCCACGGCACCTGGGTGTGGTGCATCCCATGCACCCACCCAGGATCGGCCCTGATGTGTTGGTTCCTACTGTTCCCAAACTATCCTGTAGAATCTGGAAATTGGGTGCTTTTACTGATCAGATTATTTTAGGAACTCTGCTGTTTCTTGCGAACAAAAGTTTGGCTACGGATACACTTTAAGTAAACTGTGCATTTAAAATGCAAACTCCAATTAAACTTTAACCGCCGTACTATTGCCATATTTAAAAAAGTTAAGGCCTATTTCTCTGTTTATAACCGTCACTCTAGAAATAGCCTTTGGATGGAAGGTGTACCCGTTAATGTCTGCAATGGAGCCATCTTCAAAGGCCCTCTTTATAAAGCCAATCTAAATGGCTCTGTACTATGTGATTGCTGTAATGACCATTCACAGAGATCACATTTTATTTGCGATGTTTTATAACAGAAAGTAAGAGAAAAAGTTATTTTCACAAGTTTTAGTCTTTTTTCCTTTATACAATTAAAAAAAAAAATGTGGCTATTAAAAACCACTAAAAGAATGCTCTATCTGTCTCACAAAATGATATCAACTTATTTGGAATTTGTGCTGCAAGATGGAGCAACTGTCAGTCAAACTATCACAGCACTGAAAACTGGAAAGTAGCCTGATAACAGGCTGGTACTGAAGTGGTTAAAGTGTATCAAAACCCCAAAACAAATGTGTAATACAATTCAGCTACATTAGTTTTCTTTCTTTTTTTCTTTATTTCACCTGGGGATCCGGACAGTATTACATTTAGGGCTCATTCACACCTAGGCGACTTGAGTCGTATGACATGTCGCCACAATGCAGTACAATGGAACCGTTCTAATATGAGTGAGGTTCTTGTACTACTTCGGGGCGACTTCAGCGTGACTTGCATTGACTTCTATAATAGAAGTCGCCTGCAAGCCACGCTGAAGCGGCCTCAAGTGGGGCGACTCGAGACGCCCTGCAAGTCGGGTCACTTCAGGTGTGAACTGGCCCTAAAGCAGGGCTCAACAGAAACCGCGTCCTGGCGAGCTGCAGCCAATCCTTCTCTCAGCTCACTATCTCCGATTCAGTGAAGAGCCGTTTTCCGCTCAATCTGACAGCTGTTAAACTTGGTAGGCTGCAAACCAGGGGAGGGCTGGCAGCCTTAGGCCTGGGGGGCAAGTCCAGTCAAGTGGCCCATTGAGCCACAGAATCAGCTCATCATCCATGCCCACCTGCTTTTAGAACAGATATTGTTGTTATGAAGCAAGACAAATATGATACATTGTGGTAACATAATTTAACGTTAATAGTAACAAAGGAGGTTTAACAAAAATAATGCATCAATGCATCTCATCAGTGCCTACCAATGCAGCCTCATCAGTGCCCATCAATGCAGCCTCACCAGTGCCCATCAGTGCAGCCTCATCAGTGCTCATGAATGCAGCCTCATCAGTGCCCATCAATGCAGCCTGATCAGTGCCCATCAATGCAACCTCACCAGTGCCCATCAATGCAGTCTCATCAGTGCCTATAAGCTTAGCCTCATCAGTGCCCATCAATGCAGCCTCACCCCTTTCCATCAATGCAGCCTGATCAGTGCCCCTCAATGCAGGCTCACCATTGCCCATCGGCACAGCCTGATGAGTGCCAATCATTGCAGCCTGATCAGTGCCCATCAATGCAACCTAGCCATTGCCCATCAATGCAGCTTCACCAGTGCCCATTCAATGCAGCCTGCAATGCAGAGAGACGAGAGCTGCCGGATTACACAGAGTGGGGATCTCCAGCTTACCTGGCGTGGCTGCTGTCATATGAAGTCCCGCCTCCTATGATAGACATCACCAGTGTGCTGTCTATTATAGAAGCTGGTCCAGGAGGTAGGACTTTAGAAGCGGGAGATCCCCGCTCTGTGTAATCCAGCGGCACCCCCGAGGCAGCCCAATGGGCCCAGCAGGATCCATGGTAGGGCCGGCCCTGGGCGCCCCCCTTTGTCTGCAGTTAGTTGGTGGCTGCGTCCCTGGCCCCTACTTCCTTCCTCCACAAGAAGAAAAAAGTGTGAGCGGGCAGCGGTCGTCAGCCATTTTGAATGTAAGTTAGGGTGGCCTGGGGGCAATTGCCACCCTGCCCCCTGGCCCAGCCCTCCCCTGCTGCAAACAACCCCATAACATGTCTTATTCGTGTTTTTCAGCTTCCTATATAACAGCATCCCGTATTGACCTGGCATTTGCCAACCCCTCTCTTCTTACAGATGTAGTAGAAGCATCTTACTTACCTAGTGGTTTGTCAGATCATCGTCCGATGGCCATTGTGCTTCGCTCCGCAACTTCCCGAAATGCGGCACTATGGGGGTTGGTTTCTCATTAGGTCTCCCATCCAGACTTAGCTGACAAGATCCTGCCTCTGTTGGCAGAATTTTGGGAGCATAATGAGGGTTCATCCTCTACTGACCATACCTGGGATGCCTTTAAGGCATACATGAGAGGACAGTATATCTCTTCCATAGCTGCTATAACAAAAGAGCAGAAGGCCACTGCCTTCTCTCTGCAACAGTCGGTCACAGACCATACCGCACGCAACGCTGCAGACCCCACTCCTGCTAGTTTTGATCTCATGATGGCTGCCCGGGGGGAGTTACAGCTTCACTTGGAGGAGGTCACCAGGCTAGACGTGTACAAACACAAACAACGTACTTTCGAACAGGGGGACAGGAACGGCTGGTTATTGGCTATGATGGCCCAGCATGATAGACCACTCACACTTATTCCAGAGTTGTATACCCCTGATGGCGGAGTTGTGACCTCTCCCTCAGCCATCTTAGCTACTTTTCACAGGTTTTAAGAGATATTGTACGCTTCGGGTTTGCTTTCTGGCTTTCAGCCACATGAGCTACAGGAGCGTTTAGATTGATTGGGGCTGGGCTGGCTGTCAGATGGTGAGAGGGAGGCCCTGATGAAACCTTTTACAGCCCTAGAGGTTCTGGCTACAATTCAATCCTTCCCCTCTGGAAAGGCACCGGGGCCGATGGGCTTCCGATCAACTTTTACAAGGCCCATGGAACTTTTTTAGCCCCCCTACTGGCTTCTCTATATACACGGTGTCTTTCAGACGGGAAGCTGCTGGCATTGATGTCTCATGATTATCTTACCCTAATCTATAAGCCTACTAAAGATCCTAAATCTTGCGCTTCATATAGGCCTATAGCATTGCTGAACAATGATTTTAAAATCCTTACAAAACTACTCGCCCTTAGACTATACCCGATGTTGTCCTCAGTAATAGATGCGGACCAAACCGGGTTCATGCCATATAGAGCCACTGACGTCAATCTTCGCAGATTGCACACTAATATTTCTGCCCATCACCTGAATATAGGTACGTGAACAGTGGCCTCCCTAGACATTGAAAAGGCCTTTGATTCTGTAGAGTGGCCTTTTCTGTGGGAAACACTGCACAGGATGGGCTTTCCTATAGTTTTCATTAAGTGGCTAAAAGTGATCTACAGCTGCCCCACGTCATCGGTACAGGTGGGGGGGGGACTCTCTCCTTTTAGGCTTCATAGGGGACCCAGAGAAGGCTGCCTTCCCTCTCCGGTACTCTTCACCATTGCTATAGAACTGGTGGCTGAGGCATTGCGTGCCTCCCCACTTATCAAGGGTCTTCACGTTGGCTTGCTGGATTAGAGGGTCGCCCTTTACGCTGATGACATGCTTCTCTTTCTTAATGATGCGGACCCGTCATTGCAGGGAGCTTTACAAGTTCTAAATGCTTTTGCAAAGGTTACTGGACTCAAAGTTAACTGGTCTAAGTCCCTATTATTTCCAATTGATGAGATCGCCAGAGCTACGGCGCCCCCAGATGTTCCTCTACAATTGGTAGATACTTTTAGGTATCTGGGAGTAGTGGTGTCCACAAAAGCTACTGACTTTATCCACATAAATTTAACCCCGGTCGTACAGGAGATGAAGACTAGACTGAAGGCATGGGAAAACTTACCTCTGTCCCTACTAGGGCGCATTAACTTAATAAAAATGAAACTTATCCCTAAACTTACCTACCTTTTCAGGCATTCCCCACAGTGGATACCCAAGTCCTTCTTTAACAACTTAAATAGGATGTTCTCGTCCTTCCTCTGGGGCCCCAAACCACATAGATACAAGATAAGCACCCTGATGAGGCCATGTCTGCATGGGGGTAAGGCATTACCAGACTGCTACAAATATTTTTTAGCTACGGAGCTGGTTACGGTGACCTGCTGGATTAACCCAGACTTAATTAATTCAGCCACGAGTTTAGAGGTTGCAGTGGTGGGATCCCTAGAAGCCCTTAAATTGCTGATTTATAGAGGACCTCAGGCCCCATATGATTTAACCCCCTCCATGCTCACCACTTTACGGGCCTGGAGGGCTGGGCTATTTTGTGCAGTGCACACCAAGACAGCGGTCTCGCCTAATGCGCCGATTTGGCTCAATCCTAACTTAGCACATTTTTACAAGGTGCCAGATCCATACGCGTGGACTAAGCTTGGTGTCAAACTCATATCACAGATAGTGTCAAATGGCTCACTGTTTTTTCTACCTCAGTTATCGGCTCTGTACAATGTTCCTACACATTATCTCTTTAGATACATGCAATTTTCCCACGCTTTTGCTGCGGAATTCCCACAGTGTTCCTGCATGTTTGTCCAATCAGGGTTGGAGCAGGTGCTTTGCACTGTGTGCAGGGAGCAGCCAGTTTCCCGCCTTTATACCACACTTTATATTTGCATCTCTGCCACCTTTGGAACGACTCTGGGCTCGGTGGCAGTGTGATATTCCCATGTTGGACAACAATGACTGGGAAGATATATGGGATTTCCCTTTTAAATCTCTGGTCTCCATTCAGGACTGTCTTGTGCAGTTTAAAATAGTACACAGGGTATACATCAACCCATACCGATTACATATGATGAATACGGATGTCTCCCCAGATTGTTGGTGGTGTGGTACCCCACCGGGAGACTTCTACATATATTTTGGCATTGCCCTAAGATTCAAAGGTATTGGGAGGAGGTTCTAGCCCTGACTGGACTGGTTGCCTCCACCCATATTTTACCTTCCATGGAGGTGTGTCTGCTCGGGTTAGTGGAGACTCTGATGCCGACTGTTTCCAGGAGAACATTGATAGGAATCATTTTCTTTTATGCCAGGAAAAACATTGCTATGCAATGAAAGCCCCCCCTCCTTGTCCCAGTGGAAGCGGCTGGTCAATGGCTGCCTTCCCTTGTACAAGGATACGTATATGAACAGAGGATGCCCCTGGAAATATGAAAAGGTGTGGAGAGTATGACTGGCTGAACCTTCAACAGCCTAAGCCACTGATTGATTACACAACTCCCCCTCCCCTTTCAACGGGTGTTTGATGACTATATTTATGATGGGAAATAGTCATGATGGTCATATCAGTTGAGAATGATTAGAGGATACTACAAACCATTATTCTAAGCAGCACCACCATATAGAAGGAGCAGCTGAATTTCTCATACCGTGTCCTGTTATGCATTCCTTCCTGCGAGATGCACCTTTCCATTGCTTGTTGTTTTTCTTTTGTGATTTAATTTACTTTTTGTTGTTGTAAGCATAATATGCAATAAACAGATTTTTCAGAAAAACTTGGTAGGCTGCCTGGAATTTTGTTTTTCTTTAAGTATAAACAAAGTATCTTTTTGTTCTTTTATCAAGTTAATGAACTCCGGTCTGTAGATGAGGTCAGTTTAACCACTTAAAGACTAAACCTTTTCTGACATTTGTTGCTTACAAGTAAAAATCCAATATTTTCTGCTAGAAAATTACTTAGAACCCCCAAATATTATATATTGTTTTAGCAGAGACCCTAGAGAATAAAATGGCGGTTGTTCCAATATTTTATGTCACAAGGTATTTGCGCAGCGGTCTTTCAAACACAATTTGTTTGGAGGAAAAAATACACTTTAATGAATAAAAAAAAAAACTAAACCGTAAAGTTAGCCCATTTTTTTTGTATAATGTGAAAGATGATGTTACACCGCGAGAATTGTGAGAGAATCATGATCTTTATGCTAAGCAATAAAATGTGCATTAGAGACATGTTTTTGCCACCCACCAACGACCACCCTTAGGTTCCATTAGGCAGCAGATGAGAGTGTTTTACTTGACGCAGTCACGATGCATTAGGCATAAAAAGGAGTTGCCCTCTATAAGAGGTTTTTAGTGTCACTCTTTCTGCCCAGCCCAGAACCCTGATGTAACGGTGCTATGTTGGAGTTATTGACTGGCTGCTCTGCTGTGAGTAATTTAGGGTTAGGGGGTGCAAATTATTTGCCTTACCCCGTGACCCCGCGTGCTGACAACCCACACTACACAACCCAAAACTGGCTCCTACCTTTTTTAGCTGGCTGCTAGATTCGAAGCAAATTTGTCAAGCCCTGCACTAAAGCCTTGTATACACGCTTAGATTTTCGGATGACTGAACGTCCTTTTTTTTTGTTGGATGCTTGTCTCATATCAAAAGTGAAGAGGTTACTAACCATACGAAAATTTTCGTATGACCAAATTCGACGTCAGAAGTGACGTAATGTGTTGAATAGTTTTGTCTGTATTTTTGAGCATGTGTAGTCGTGCTCTTACAATTTTTTTCGGACAAAAACAGTACTAATGATACAAAAATCGGACGTTGAGTTGACGTACGGAAACATTTTTATAGTCTGCACATCCAGCTTTTGTCTTCCAAAAAATCAAAAAATCTGAAAAATCTAAATCGGCTGGCGAAAGCACCATGCTAACAGTAAGAATTTCGGACGATCGTCGTTGTATGAAAATTCCCATACAAATTTTGCATCGTGTGGATGGGTCTTTACTGTCTTTGGTTGGCTACACACACTTTTCCACTGTGTCTACACTAGCGTGCAAAAAGTTTGAGGCAGTTGTGAAAAAAATGCAGTAAATGAATACTGCTTTCAGAAATAGAAGTGTTAATAGCTTATATTTATCATTTAACAAAATGGAAGTAAATGAACAGTATATAAATCCAAATCAAATCAATATTTTGTGTGACCACCCTTTGCCTCCAAAACTATTTTTCTAGGTATACTTGCACACATTTTTTGAAGTAAGTCAGCAGGTAGGTTGTTCCAAACATCTTGAAGAATTAATCACAGATCTTATGTGGATGTAGGCTGCCTCAAATCCTTCTGTCTCTTCATGTAATCCCAGACAGACTTCATGTTGATATCAAGGCTCTGTGGGGGCCAAACCATCACTTCCAGGACATCTTGTTCTTTTTTATGCTGAATACAGTTCTCAATGACATTGGCTGTATGTTTGGGGTTGTTGTCCTGCTGCGGAATAAATGTAGTGCCAATCGTATGCCTTCCTAATGGTATGGCATGATGGATAAGTATCTTCCTGTATTTCCCAGCACTGAGGACACCATTTATGCTGACCAAAATCTCCAACTCCATTTTCAGAAATGTAGCCCCAAACTTGCTAGGAACCTCCACCATGCATCACTGTTGTCTGCAGACACTTATTGTACCGCTCTCCAGCCCTTCAACAAACAAACACCCTAAGTACTATGTTTCTGTGCATAGTTGAGTAGCTTAGCCTGGTTTCCACGTAAGAGGCATGGCTATTTGGCCAATATTCTTCTATACAGACCACTGCTGGCCAGATCTTTCCAGACAGCAGATGGGTGTACCTGGATCCAACTGGTTTCTGCCAGTTCTGTGCTTATGGCATTGCTGGACATCTTCCAATGTTGAAGGTAAGTAAGCATGATATGTCTTTCATTTGCTGCATTAAGTTTCTTTGGCCAATCACCATGGTCCTCCTTGAAACCTCCATCTGCTTTGAAATCATAGCCTGGGAGAGACCTTGCTTATGCAGTATAACTACATCACTTACTGTAGAAAATGTTGCGGTTCATTTGGAAATCAATGTCCCATAGGAGGAAGAGTGGAGAGGAACAGAATCCAAGTTGCATGAGGTCCAGTGTGAAGTTTCCACAATCAGTGATAATTTGGGAGTCATGTCATCTGCTGGTGTTGGTCCACTGTGTTTTGTCAAGTCCAAAGTCAGCGCAGCCCTCTACCAGGAAATTCTAGAGCACTTCATGCTTCCCTCTGCTGACCAGCTTTATGGAGATGCTGATTTCATTTAAAGCAGGACTTGGCACCTTCCCACACTGCCAAAAGTACCAATACCTGTTTTAATGATCATGGTATCACTGTGCTTGATTGGCCAGAAAACTCGTCTGACCTAAACCTCATAGAGAATCTGTGGGGTATTGTCAAGAAGAAGATGAGAGACACCAGACCTAACAATGCAGATGAGCTGAAAGCTGCTATCAAAGAAACCTGGGCTTCCATAACACCTCAGCAGTGCCACAGGCTGATTGCATCCATGCCATGCCGCATTGATGCATTAATTCATGCAAAAGGAGCCCCGACCAAGTATTGAGTGCATACTATACTGTACATGGACATTTCTGTATTAAAAATCCTTTTTGTTTATTGATCTTATGTAATATTCTAATTTTCTGAGATACTAAATTTTGGGTTTTCACTAGCTGCAAACCATAATCATCAAAATTGAAAGAAAGAAGTATCTCACTCTGGGTGTAACGCATCTATATAAAATATATGAGTTTCACTTTTTGAATTGAATTACTGAAATAAATGAACTTTTTGATGATATTCTAATTTTATGAGATGCACCTGTATATATACCTGGGTATATTGTATGTGCACAATTCCACCAGGACAACTCTTGGCCCCTTTGCTGATATTACCTCTTTGTACATTGGATGTGTAGCCAGGAGTTCTGAAATATTCCTCTGGCATACAGACAATGGTGTTCATTGCTTAACATGGGAACTCCCTCTAGTGCCTGCCTTTGGAAAATACTGTAATTGCAGCCAGGATGATGCTCTGTGGGAGTTGTAGTGCGGAATGAGGAAATAGTCAACAGACTCTTACTGAGAAGGACTCCATTTCCCATCAGGCTGTGTTGCGCTGAAGACTTCTGGGAGGTGTAATGCATTGTAGGAGGATTGTTTAAGGGGAAGGAGGAGCTAACAACGGTCTCTTGGGATAGTGTGATCAATCAGAGAGGAACCCTGCGTGCTGCTGCCGTCAGATTTAGGCCTGCGGCCTAAGCAAATCTTTCCAGCCGACTGAAATCATCTGCAGGTGATACAGCTAGTGTTCACTAAACAGAAATACAGTGAGTGAACTACAGAACTATCCAAAGTTAATTTCTATCTGGATGGATGCCATACCAGCTACTGCAACAGTCGTATCTGTCAATCAGGAGAGCTGCAAGGATGCTTTACATCTCCCAGGAGCAAGCAGTCTACAGGAATTATAAGCGGGATTAAGATGGTATTGGCGCTGCTCTTTTCTGTAAATATTGAAAATTTTTTTGAAAATTTTCCAGTGTGCTGGCAATTAAAAATTTTTTTGTAATAGATTATAATAAAAATGTTGTTGGTGAGTCCTAATAGTTAGTATATATAGCAGAGTATGTTGTAGAATAATATAGCAGAGTATGAAATAAAATATATTTTTTTTGTGGAAATTTTCCAGTATGCTGGCAATTTAAAATTAATAAATTATAATATAATGTTGTTGGTGGATCTTAATAGTTGATGTATACAGCAGAGTAGAGCCTCTTATTTAGTGTTAATATGAGCAATGAGGTGATCTGAATTCAATATCACAAAGCGACAACAAACATAAAATGTAAAATGTAAAATTGAATCAAGTGGAATATCACATAGACAGCAATGAAATAAAATTAAAACTTAAGTCTAGTGGAGTAACGAGTATAATTGTGATTTATTCTCCGAGATGAGACGACATATGTAGTTGATAATTCTAGGTGGTTGTTGTAATATAATATTAAATAATTAAAATTTAACGGTCGTATGACCTTTTAAAGGTGTTTTTTTTATATAAAATAAAGTATGAGACGATATAATAAGATGTTGTATGAGACGATATATATGATTGATAATCCTGAGTGGTTGTTGTAAAAATAATATTAGATAATGTTTTTTTAAAAATTAACGGTCGTGTGACC